>CM034151.1:114282316-114727050 GCA_019776745.2 Taxus chinensis
TCCCAAGTCCTGACCATCCAAAATTAGTCACATACCCTTTTTTTTCCAAAGCAAATCATTCACAACACTTTTTGGGTGAATAAAATAGAGGATATGGAATTAATACTCAAAAACATGTGTAACCCCTTGCCAACTCAACAATGAATCATCCATGTAAATCTAGAAGAACAATTCAACTCTTCAATCAATATGGAAACTCAACTAAACAACACAATCATGTTTAGTTATCTCCAAATCAATTCAATATAAACTTAGCTTGAGAGTTCATACTGTTATTTTGTTTAATTATTTGGTAATCAATTAATCATACCATTATTTTTCCCATGTCAAATCAATTCAAATCAGTTATTTCCATTCTCGTAGCTCAATCTATCTTCCATTCAGAATACTTCTTGGAGCATCCACAAATCTACAAAATATTTCAAATCAATTAGATCTAATAAGAGCATTACTCAACACTGTTCTTACAATCAAATCCAATATAAGGTGGCTTTGGAATTTATCAAAGGAAGGTTTTATTTGTTTGTTTTAATTTTCCATATTCATGTAATTTCCATGGTTTACAATGTCCTTGCTTTATAGTAAGATATATAATTACTAGAAGTGTCTCACCATGGAAGAGCCATTACCTGGTATGTTTTTTGTAGGATTTCCAATAGAATTTACAAGTAGTTTTTTTACTTTCTTTTACTATGTATGTTTTTTCTAGAGTGCTTGCCTAAATTCAAATGCTATTGTAACTATTTCCAATGTACACGTAATATTTTCTTATCATATGATCAATTATTCAGAGTTATGAATAACAAAAATCATTTCAAATTATTTGACTATAGCCCTGCAACTATTATGTTGGAACTCATGATAACCACAGACGTGATCAATAAACAATGTTTAAGGGGGCTCCAGATTTGTCAAATTTTGTGGGGATTTAATCTAACAAGTCATTCCAATGCTTAATAGAACCTACTAATGCACATAAACATCATCAACATGAATTGATCAAATGCAAAAGGGTGCTAAGTTTTGTCAAAATTCCTTTGGGGATCAACTAACAACTCACTCCAATGCGTAATAGAGCCTAACCTACATGAAAAGTAAGCTAGATCTCATATGGCTTCTTGTTGTGGCTCAAGCATGGCTCTTGTAGGTATGAGCATTTACTAACTTTTATGGTGAGTAAAACCATGGAAATTTTACTCATAGTTTACAATTTTGTCAAGGGTTTTAAAGGCATTTTTCCACAGAAAAAGACAGCAAAATCTCACTCACCACCTTCGTGTTGATCGCGATGGTAATGTGGGATCACAAAATTCTATCTTGTTTTCTCCTTTCCCGAGGGGGAATCATTTCATCGTCAACCTCTATTAATTTGGCCTTTTAATAGATAATGCCAAAATATCTTCCCAAATTTGGCACCATCTCAAACCTACAAACTAATTACAACTAAACCACGCACTATTCAAAGTTCGTATATTAAAAAGTGCCATGGTTCTTCCTACATTGCAAATAACTAACCCAATGTAGACCATGGAAAGGCTATCCTATCCATCTATCCTCTTTTGGAGAAGTATGACTCTATTTGGCCACCGTGAAAAAGGAAATTCCCAATATTAATGCATTTCACACATTGAGTTTTTTTATGTTTGTTGTCTTGTGTTCATAATGTCCATTTGTTTCTTGTTTGGCGCTATGTGGATATCTCATGAACTGCTTCATTATTGAATTTATAAACAACATCATTTCTATGTTAGCATTCAAACAGATCCTTTTCTTCTTGTTTTCCCTAAATTTGTAATGAATGGTTGCAAATATGTGGGTCTTATTATTGATGTTGAACTACACACCCAAAAGCATCGATAGGGAGGCATTGAAGAAGTTATATGTTGTAGGATTGAAGCGTGACCATTGGATAAGAAGATTATGATGACCTACGGGGATTTGCAGGGATAAAACATTTAAGGTGGCGAATCTATTAAGGGAACTAGGAAAGCTTAATTTCCTTCGACCAGTCCACATCGAGCACATTTCCATTTTTTCTCTTACCTTCACCACTACCTTTTAATGCAATTGTGTTTGACCATAAATCATTCGTGGATAACTGCCAAATTGAAATGCCCTACTTTTTGTTGGATTTGCAAAGCCTTTGATGTTATAGAGAATGTGCATGCCAGAGTCAATGATTTAAGGTTTTCCCTCCTCAGGTATGGGTCATTATAGTTCCTCATAGCATTTAAAGAGCCCAAATTTGGGAACGATTTAGACATTTCGTTAGTGTGTTGCCTCCTCTACTAGGTTTGTGCATTGCGCGAATAGTTATGGTTCAAGGTGGGAATGTTATCGAGCTCATTTATAACATCCCTTAGAATTATTTGAGATCCTCCCTATCTTATAATCTTCAAACCGTGCAAAGGAACAATATTATTCAAATTGAATTTTTATTTATTTATAACCTTGGATAAGCTAGAGGATCAAGGGAGGACCCTAGAACACATTTAAAAAATCCTCTTTTAATAATGCCTCAAACATTAATTACAATGAAATATATTTCCAAAAGGGAGTCTTGGTAGTTGTGCCAATCACACATCGGGGAAATTGAAGGTTGAGGTTTTGTGCTGGTGATCATTGACGAATGATGTCATTAGGAATTTTGATGAGGGAAACCCTAATTACTACCTTGATCGCTAAAGAAAAACCTTATTCACAAATGTGCATGATACCGATGACACAAGGAACCCTAAACACACCAATGAAGTGGGGGTGTGTTGGTTAGGTCATTTAGATGTTTCTAAGCCTACTAAGGTTTGATTCCCGCTCAGGCATTTGAGGTTGGTTGTGGCTGTGAGTATTCAACGATGGATTCTATGGAATGTGTGGGTGAGTCCCATGATGGAGGAGGTGATTTCGATTATGGTAATTCTCGAAGGTTGGCGTGATTTGTAATATGTGGGTTACAATGTTTCGTTGAGGTTGTGTGGTCTTGGGGATTTAGGGCCCCTAGTTGTGTCCTAGACTGGTTGTCACTTTGTTGATTGAAAAGCGATACATAGGGAAAGGGACCCTTCAACCCTTGTTTACCAATTAAAAAAGGAACCATGAACGTAGAGTTTCCATAACAAACATATATAGAGTTTGGGGTTTCAACATATACAAGTTTCCCTTGAAAGTATTCATCAACCATGCCTTTTTTAATGAGATATCTCCAATGTTTGTTGCCTTAACGACGTACACATCGCAACCCCTTTCCTCCATCAAATGATTGACAAATCTGGCTCGTGGTTCATAAGTTCTTGGTTGTGAAAAAGAAGAGTTTTGCATTGGTTCCTCCCGACATTTCCCCACCCCTCGATCTTCTCTTCCCTAAAGCCCCTTCTTCATCATCTCACTCCCTCCTCCATTGTTTAGTTTCCTCAAATCCTCGACACATCCCCTTTAGTGTTTCCATTACACATCTCACGTGTAATTGCTAGTTAATAAATGTGTTTTTCAAAAAAAAATGTGAAACATACGTTAGAGTTTTGTGCTCGAATGTTGTTTGAATTTCAGAAATGTCATATGGGTAAATCTCATGGTTTTATTATATTGTCAAAGACAATTATATTATTTCCACCAAGATCATTATTTTTTTCCCTCTAGTCAATAAGAATATGCCATGTGTAATATTTCATGTGTTTTATAAAGTTTTACATTAATTTTTTTCGAGAATATTTTGTTTTCTTTTATTCAAGAATATTCCATTGTTTTTGCTTCTTTGTATAGTTTTGATGAACAATAAATCTTCTTCCAAAAATGTAAGTGACTATTTGGAAAAAAATGATATTAATAATTTAGTAGCATGTGGACCACAATGTCATGTCATTTAATAAATTAGTTTCAACTCAAAAAATTTGACATTTTTATTCCCAAAAAACTCACAAATGGCCACCCCTATATATATAATTCTATATGAGATATAAGAATACATACCAAGGGAAAATTCATTTTCCAAAATTTTAAAAGGATAATAAGGTTGATAGTTATTGTTGTGTTTGTTGTCATTAACAAAAAAAAATTATTCAACTATAATTTTAAATAAAAATTTATAATTTTATAGAACTATCCACTTATTTTTATATTGTTGAATACACTCATATAACTTTTCTATAATCATATTTTCTGGCAATATATATAATCATATTTTCACATTAAAACTAATTGTAAGATAATAGACTCCTTTCACAAACCAAAACTCTTGTAAAACCTGTTTACTTTCCCATTTATTTTTAAAAAATTTGTATATAATTTTCCTCCCAAACAACCCACAAAACATCACCTTCCGTAATATTTACCAAATTTTGGCCTTGTTTATTACATGGGATTATGGGAAACGTTTAACATCAAACATTCACAACTTCGGTCATGAGGCCCTTTGCTTTTTTTTTTTAAATATATATATTCACAACCCTCAAGACGTGACCCTATCTATTTTTTATTTTTCAGTTGTCTAGTTTTGGATTCCCTCTATCATTTGGATTCCCTCTATCATGCAGAGACGTTTTCCTGTTAAGATACTTCCAACCACGTCAGCATTAACAAATTCTTCAAAAATCATTCTGCGTTGTCAGCTAGATCTTATCAAATAATGACGAGGGAATTCAATATAGTCCCTCCGTGTCTTTATACGAAGCAGGAAACAAGGAAGAAAGCTGATGTTAGAAGTGTTTCGGTTATTAAGTTTTTTAATTCAATTGCCATCCAGCAATACACTCTACATTGGGCTCTGAGAAACACAGGAGATTTATCCTAGTTTTGGGTAGAGTCATATTGGCCAATCCTTTCTGATCAGGAGATGTCATACCCATCAAAATCTTCTTGCAGACTATGGTGGAACTTGTTTGTGTTGCAGAGTCGTTTATTGCAGAGGGTCTCACATAATTTGGATGGTGCCTGTAATAGCTTAGGATCCTCTAATTTTAGGGGATTTTTGGACACCAAGAAGTGGAATTTTGGAACCCAATGGCGGAATTTTGGAAATTCTGTAACCCAAATGCACGCGGCACATAAAGTTTCAGTGTCTTCCTGTAATCTGGTGCAACGTGGGATTAGAACTGAAGTCCAAAAGGGCGTGGCGGAGTATTCCGGCCAAGATGTAGTTGCAGAAGATGATGGCGAAAACCAGGTATGTGTTTTGAAATTAAAAGTAATCTGGAATTTTAGCCATCTCTATTAACATATTATTGATGATAAGAAATCCTGAAATGCTTAGTGGGTCTGATTTAAGACATTTGTCGGGGGAGGAAACAGATTTTAGCTAGTATTTTTGTTCGCTGAAGAGAAATAATGCACAATTCTCTGTCAGGCTACCATCAAGTATGGCCTCCATTGCTTGTCATCAAGCTACCATCGAGCTTGGCATTCTTTCCCCTTGTTGGCTGAGTATCCTCTTTCATATTTGGAAAAATTGTTGCTAGCAATTTTATGCAGGGAATGGCACTGTTCTCACTATCCAACAAATTCAGATTTTTTTTTTTTAATCTTTGCAGATGTATCAATTTAACAGTAAAGATCCAAACGTGTGTGATGCAATGGGCAAGATAAAGGAACACATTCAAGTACTGTCGCATACAGTCATGATTATCAGTTGCATTGATTATTAGTTTCGTTTTCCTTTTATAAAGTTTTTTGTATAATGATTAGTAATGTTGCTACACATTCAAATACTGTTGCCATACAGTCATGATTATCAGTTGCATTGATTATTAGTTTCGTTTTCCTTTTATAAAGTTTTTTGTATAATGATTCGTACTGTTGCCACACATTCAAGTACTGTTGCCATACAGTCATGATTATGAGTTGCATTGATTATTAGTTTCGTTTTCATTTTATAAAGTTTTTGGTATAATGATTATGGTCTTGAACTGTCTCTTGGTGGGAGTCCTGTTGGCTGGTCTTGTTTAAGGTTTTGGCTTATATATTCTTTTATTATTAATAGAAGCATTTTCAATTTTAAAAAAAGTATGGCCTCCATAGAGCAGGGGAGTAAACACAGGAAACACAAAAATAGGTGGGTATCCATTGGGCTAGTTATACTTTGGGGGAGTGTCAATTGCCAAGCTAGAGTCATGAATTTAACTCTCATTGAATATATTTGTTTGCACACGACATGCTGGGTGGTCAACAATCTTTGTATCTATAAAATATAGATAGTGGTGTGTTAACTCAGATTTTCCTATCGGCATGTTTTTCGTTGTTGTGTTGTTGAAATTGATCTGTAGGGATCTGGGGAAGACATTAGAACTCCGGTAAACTCCAAGGATCAAAGCACTGTCAGTTCAAATTGAGTATTCCCTGTTTGGTGATGAAACCGCTGGTATGCATTAACCTGGGGTTGTGCAACTGCCCCGGTGGTTCTGTAACCGGCAGTCTACATTAAACTGCTCATGTCAGTTAAACAATAGGAGTCATGGCCTAAATCATTTCCTCATCTTTGGCATTTCAGGAATCTTGGGGACTTTGAAGAGATGGTTCAAGAATGTAGAAGGGCTTCTTTTGGATCAAATGGGGAGAGAACAGAGGAGAAGGGGTTCTCTTTCAGTAAGAGGTGCGGGAGATTAGGGGGCTTGGGGAAGCCTGGGTTCAGATTCAGCAGAGGCAGAGCTCTCTGTAACTGTGAAAACCGGATGTGTAACCTGGAGAAGCATATGACACCTAAGGCAACCTCTAAGAAATACAAGAGCAGATTTGTAATGGGTTTTTTAATCCAGATTGTGAGTCAATAAGATTTAAGATATAATATGAATCTGGGAGTGAGATTTTAGCCTATAAGTTGAAGCTAGCTATTTGTGAAGATAGCAGAGTCATATTATTTTGTTGGTTGCTTATAAAAACTGAGATGAATGTTGTATGCATTTCCAAGCTTTGAAAGGTTTTTCATTTTGTAGTATTGTAATACTTGGACACATGTGATCACAGATTTTGAATCAATTTTGCAACTAGAGTGATTTGGGGTTCAGGCTGCAAGGACAAGGTAGCCATTAACGTGACCCCCTATTCTTGGCTGCACCATAGAAGTTGTAGCATATGGCTTTGTAGACAGTACTACACTATGTTACCAGTAACAATAAAGGACTGTCATGCCCAAAACTTATTTATCAAGGAACTTGTGTTTCTTAGGCTGTTTCCAGCCTGCAACAAATGGTCCACCAAATCAGAAAAAGTAAACTTTTAAAACACTAAAACTAATTTTGTTCACACTATTTCTGTCTTTTGGTCTGGTTTGTCACCCTAAGCACTCCATTGGGATGGACTTTTGTTCAATCAGTCTCCTGCTGGGGCGCTTCACTGATTTTGTATATTTTATATTCTGGTTGAAGATGCCATCTGGCGAAAGTGAGAGTATGCACAAATTAAGCAAGTTGTCATGCATTTATTAACTCTGTAAGACTAAATCTGAATATGATATACCTTTGTACTTGTAGAAAGCTGAATGATTTAGACATCTTAACAATGATAGTTATGATTTAGTAGTTCTTACACATACATACTTGAATGCATACTTATTTCTGAAACTTTAGAACCCGTGTTTCTTGGTTTGAATCGATTTGCTTGTTCTTGTTTCCCATTGCTGGTAATATAGGCTCTACAAGTTGACTGTATTAAAGACCATTGAAGAAACTGGATAACTTTTAGTTATCCCTTAATTTTGAATAAAATTTTGGTTATGCATTGTTTGTACCCATCAAAATTCAGCCTGGATATATGCAGTGTTCCAACAATCCACACTCCTTCAGAGAAATCTGTAATGGAAGGACAAGCAGCTCAGTAGCAAAGTATCCCATTGGCCAGAGTATGGTCCTGGGCTAGACTGTTTCGGTACGGGTACGGGGGTTTGGTACATTGAAACGGATTTGTAAAAAAAAACCTCGGGTATAGTACATTTTTGGGTACATTATATATATATATATATATATATATATATATATATGTATATATTATAAATTTAAAGAAGCATTTGCATACTTATTGAAATTTAATACTCATACAACTTAAAATCATTCATAGAACATGAAAAGAAATTTGCAATTTCCAATACTTTGAAAATTGAGACTTGAGTTTGTATTGATTCATAATGTTCGAAACATAATAGTTAATAACATAATACATTCAAGTTCTCAACTTCTAGTTCTAGAGCATATCATAATCATCTAGATGATCATCAAAATCATTGTCATGGATGGCAGTTACAGCTCCACTCCCACTAGCTCCACTTTCGAACCCGTGTGAAGGGCTCCATGGAAGTTCGTCATCAATGCCAAGAAGTGAAACATTGGACAAACAAGCAGCAGAAGCTTTAATGTCCGTGGTTTCAAGTTGGATGTCCCAAAGTTTGTTAGGACCACTAGTATACTCTTCCGTCTTGTGCGTTAAGAGGCGCAAGTTGGAATAAATCCTCAGCCTTCTTCAATGCCAAC
The DNA here is from genome assembly GCA_019776745.2 of Taxus chinensis. Classification (NCBI taxonomy): domain Eukaryota; kingdom Viridiplantae; phylum Streptophyta; class Pinopsida; order Cupressales; family Taxaceae; genus Taxus; species Taxus chinensis. Next base: position 114,290,764 of record CM034151.1, read on the forward strand.
ATGGTGCATTTGGTTCAGTGGATGAAGCCATAAGTACCCTAGTTGCGCTCTGCAGAAGAATTACTAACCACCTGTCACAAAAACAAAGTATTATTAATAAAAATGATATCATTTTGAATTTTAATTCTTAATTGGTAATTAAAATATTAAATAACAAGCTATAAAATACAAACTTTATACCTATGAGAGCAATTTGATCGCAACAGGTCTTAGGTACTTGGCATCATGGCCATGTACAGTCCATCACATGATTGGATCCAAGGTGGCTTTGTCACAAAGAGCCTCTATCTCTCCCATGATACCTTGCCTAGTTACAAACATCGCCATCTCATGGCAGACTGTGCTAGATATAGCTGGATCAAGAAACAACCTCATGAATGCTGCTCTCATCCCATTTGCAACCTCTTGGTCATCATATGGTCGCTACCTACCAGGTAACCCAATTATTTCACTACTATAATATTTGGGATTTAAGGCATAAGCAAGGAGATGCAATGAGGTGATCATTTTGTTCCACCTTTTCATGAACACATTTTTAACTTCATTGTAAAAGTTTTCCTCAGGGTCCTACTCTTTGGCTTGTATGATATCTTTGATTTCTCGAGCATGGAGTCAATGCCATCATATATTTCTCTAATGCAAGCATTATCTTTATCTACAAATCTGATGATACTTAGAATGGGCTCCGTGAAACTCAACAAATATTCAACTTTTCCCCACCAATCATCATCAAGGATCCATGTTTTTATCCATTGGGCTCTCTCTCTGTTAGCTTGCCTCCAAATAGTCCAAACATTATCTATCACCATGCCACTCAAAGCACGCCTCACCTTCACAAGTCGTCTCAAGACGAGTGTGTGAGAGGCAAACCTAGTCTCAACAACCTATTAAAAAAGAATGGAAACAATTCAACACTGTTGCACAGAGATCCGTCCCCCACCACTTGGGACGCGTACCCGGACGTCTCCCGTATGCGGGAATCTCTGTTAACGTCTCCTTCCATCTCCCCCCCCCACCACACACACACACGTACACAGACACACACGCACGCACACACATGCACATGGATTGTTTGCATTTTTTCTGTTACAATGTACTCATCCCACAATATGTGAGATATCAAATATCAATAGAATTACTCATCTTTTGTCGACATTTGATTTCCTTACTTCAAAAAGTATAGTTATTTTTGAATTTCAGTGCATTCTGAATCCAAATAAATTAATAATGTACAATAGTATTTTCTAGTTATTTCATATATATATTGTCGTCTCCCCGTACCCGTCTCCCACTTTTCTAAAAATGTCGTACCAGTACCCGTACCCATCTCCTAGTAACTAAGCAATTCATTAACAACACAAATTGAAATTGATTTAAAATCAAATATTAAATTTAAAATGAAAAACTTAAAAACTTATAAAGTGAAACTTGTAAGTTATGGCTCATGAGTTGTTCCTTTACCTTCAAGTCCAACTTTGAGAATCTTTTGAATATGGCTTGAGACATGTGATGGTTGGTGAGAAACATCTGAATCTCGTTTGCCTCCGTGTAGATTTGTTTAATCCATGCAATTTTTAGATTCAGGGAGTGTATTGCACATGGTGTCCAAAATATGTGCTCACACCTACCCTCTACCAGTGTCACAAGGTTCGGCGAATTTATTGAAAAAGTTCGAATTTTGCCGAACTTTATTCTCGTCGAACATGTACTCGAACTTTATCCATTACTTTTACATGGGGAGTTTTTTCGCGATTTTGCATATATATATATATATATATACCGACTGAAAGTAGTGGATATAAAGCTCTCTCCACTCTGCCCTTCTGACATATTTATGTATTTTTTCAGAAAATAAAAAATGATAGAAAAAAATTGTTCGAACTTAAAGACGTTTTTTTCCTCGAACTTCATCCCTTGGCGAACTTGAACCGAAATTTATTCTCGTCGAACATGAACACGAACTCGAACCTTGTGTATGTATCAATCCTGTTGCCTTGAAATTTTTGGCATTGTCCGTGATGACTTGGACAATGTTCTACGGGCCCACTAACTCAATAGCCTCAATGAGAATATTTATAATGAATTGGGCATCTTTTACTTTCCCCTCACAATCAATAGCCTTCAAAAACATTGGCCCTTTAAGGCATACTGCAACAATGTTGATGAGAGGTATGTTTCTGGAGTCTTTCCATCTATGTGAGATAATAGAGACACCTGATTCATTCCAAGAATCTCTAATTGGTTGTAGAGATGTTTGTATGTTTTGCACTTTTTTTGCCAAAAAAGAAGTGTGAACCTTATTATAGCTGGGGCTTGTATACCTCTGTGGTGCCTCACTAATGCCTCTCACCATCTGCTACCAATAAGGTGACCTCAAGACATTGAATGGTAGCCCACATACATATATACACCGAGCCACCAATTCATCTGCAATTTCTCTCTTCTCAATGTTAAATGCTTTTTCTAATGGCCCTTTTGTTCTCTTGCTTAATGGGGTATCTTCATCAGAAAGGGAATCAACTGGAACAGTTTCAACATTAGTCTCAATGAAAGGATTAAATGATGGTGTTGGTGTTGGTGGTTTTCCCATAGTCCTTTGTTGTAAAGAAATGGTTCTAGAGCGAGCTTTTGTTATTTCAAAGTTTGCATCCTCTTGCTCTTTTAGGTACATGGCTATTGTTTTCTTTTCCACCTTTTTGCACGCTCTAATGCCCGTCCTCGATACCCCAGTTAGATGAGCTCTCAAACGGGTATACGAGGATTTAAATGTGGTGGCACAATGGGGGCAAGTCCAAACACGGACACCACCACCGACAACAAGCTCTAACACTTCCACATGCCTCCATAAAGGAGAATGAGGATCCATTTTCACTGTCAGGCCACTCGGAACATTTCCTCCCTCTTGCCCCACTGAAGCTGAACTAGATGCCATGATTGTAGGTTTAATTTGTTTTAACCTACAATAAGAGATATTTTTCAAAACATTGTGAAATAATTTAATTAAAAACAACAAACACGGATTGGAAAATTAATTTGTTAACACATACACATCAATCTTTGATTCTGATCACCAATTTCGCCATAAATGGTGCGAGGTGAGAGCATCCACAGAGGGTAGACGTTTAAATTTTTAACAAATTCAATTTAAAATTTTAAAATAAGAAACAAATAGATAACTAATTAAAAAAATTAAATAGTTATCCCTACACGTCAATCTTTGATTCTGATCACCAAGTTCGCCATAAATAATGCGAGCTGAGAGCATACACAAAGGGTAAACGTTTAAATTTTTAACAAATTCAATTTAAAACTTTAAAATTAAAAAAAGGAATACATAACTAATTAAAAAAATTAAATAGTTAGCCCTACACGTCAATCTCTGATTCTGATCACCAAGTTCGTCATAAATGTTGCAAGGTGAGAGCATACATAGAGGGTCGACATTTAATTAAATAAAACTTCAATATTAAACTTTAAATACGAAAAAAGTAATTAATATATTATATTTTAAAAACTGTAAAATAAATAAATATTAAAAACAAATTTAGATTATGAATCATGATCAATAATCATGAATGATGTGTTTAAAACACATCATTCATGATATTGATCATTGATCAAAAGATTTTTTTTTTAAATGCTTGAATGCATGAAAAATACCTGAAAAAATCCTCTTTGTTTGTAGACTTGCTTCTCCTTCTCTCTTTCTCCTTCAAACTCTATCCCTCTTTCCTTCAAGCTCTCGTTCTCTCCTCCAAGCTCTCTCTTTCTCCTTCAACATCTCTCTCTCCTTCAAGCTCAATGTTAACAAAATAGCAAACAATGAGTGTGTGAATAAAGTAGAGGGATTGGGTGTATAAATACGTGTTTGGGGGGGTCTTTTTGGGTTAGGTTAGAAGTAGGTTTCTTTATTTTAAGAAAAAATGTTTATTTTTTAATTTTTTTTGAGTTGCAAAAAAGAGGCATATTTTGCTGCAGGTACGTACCCACAAGCCCCGGTTACAGTTTTCCATACCCGAAGCATACCCTGGACTTGTGGGTACATACCCACAACGTTTCCGTATACGTACAGTACCAAAAATGTGCCCAGGCTGGTACGAGGAGGGGGGGAATGTTTCGGTGCACTCTAGGTCCTGGGTTTAAATTGTAGCATATCCATGAGATTTAACATTGAAAAGTGAAAAACTTAGCCACTATAGAACTCTGAGAGTTTAAGTGTACTGTGGTACACTTTCAAAGTGATTTGAGCCAAGCTGATAATTTCATCAATACACCATTTGGATTGTTAATGGGGCTCATCATTCAATTACAACTTTGGATGTGTCCTCAGATCTAAAAAGTGAACACATGGATCTGCCCTGACATCTAAAAGCTGAACTGATATCAACTAAAACCACGGATTTTTTCTTCAGCTACAGCTTTTAAAACAAGCAATGCTGACTAACACGAGAAACAATGATGTAGGCAGAACAAAAAGCTTAATTTCTAATTGAGATGGAAATTCACTAGTGGGGTTGGTCTGGGAGAAAATGTGATTCACACCCAAACAAATTTCAGAATCCTTCAGTTTAAACCTACAAATTCTGTTTGTTGTTGACTCAACATTATGAGTCCTGTATCAAAATTTAGAAGAACCAAGGCCATTTAGAGAAGATATTTTGTATTTGTTGAATGTGAATTGGAATTGTTAATGCTAGAAGATGGATGTCTTCAATATAGAGCATTGGCTTAAACACCTTTCTTTTGAATGGACAGTTTATGGAGTTTCCAGGTGGGAAAGTTCAATTCACTTCTGAAATGAATTTCATATCAGAGTCTTCAAATAAACGTGTACCTTGCTACAGTATTCTGGATGACTATGGATATCAGATTGCAAGTGATGGTGTCTATGAGGTGACCCCTTTTACAAAACGTTATGTGATGTGTTTGTTACATGTAATGCAGGACTCTTTGATATAAATGTATCAATAGGTTACCTATGAAATAAAATATGTTAGAAAAACATGAAATTGATTAGAAATGTATCAGTTCTCATCTAAAGAATTTGAATCTGCTGCAGGTTAACAGAGATTTGGCATTGAAAATGTACAATAGTATGGTAACTCTCCAGGTTATGGACACCATATTTTATGAAGCACAAAGACAGGGTAGAATTTCCTTTTATCTTACATCTATTGGGGAAGAGGCTATCAATATTTCATCTGCAGCTGCTTTGAGTACTGATGATGTTATTTTTCCCCAGGTAGATAATTCGATCACATTGATAATCAATTGTCATATCAAGATTTTTTTTGTATGTCGAGGGGGGAGGGACGAGAAAATTTAGTGTTTTTGGCTTGTTCAGTTCACTAGAGCTTGGAAAAACATGAAATGCCAATACTAACATCTCTTCTTAAACCAGGGTAAATATCGCACTTCAATTTTTTGCAACTGTTAGGAGCTTTTTCATAATTAAAAATATTCACTTTATGAAGGAAGCTCCTCAAGTTATATCTGGAATATTCCTCTGGAAGTGTTCTTTCACGTTTTTGAAAATAATCTAAAAGTATTCATTCATTAAGGAGGGCTATACTCAGTTGGACCTCATCTTTGTTATGTACAGTATCGGGAGCCAGGAGTCCTTATTTGGCGTGGTTTTACATTGCAAGAATTTGCAAACCAGTGCTTTGGAAATTCTGCTGATTATGGCAAGGGGCGGCAGATGCCTATTCACTATGGATCTAATGCATTGAATTACTTCACTATATCATCTCCTATAGCGTAAATGTCTTGTTTAATTGAATGGTGCTTATTTGTATGGACTACTTATGCAGTTGCCTATCTTGTTTTTCATAGTGTTGTGGGCTTTTGGCAGTTTTATACCTGCTAAAACTAGATGAATGATAGTTTCGTCGTATCATGCTATGAATGACTGGATTATCATAGCATGATCAATTCCAATTATCAACGTATCCTCAATGCTCATGTTTGCCAGGACACAGATTCCCCAAGCGGTAGGTGCAGCATATTCACTAAAAATGGACAAGAAACAAGCTTGTGCAGTAACTTATTTTGGTGATGGTGGATCAAGTGAGGTCAGACTCAAATATTTTATTTAGCAGGAACATTTAGTTTCATTCAAATGAGTGCTCTATAATTGAAATGCTTGTTATTTTTTCTGTCTTAATTGTGTCGTCCTTGTTGTGCCAGGGAGATGTTCATGCTGCATTGAACTTTGCAGCAGTTCTAGAGGCTCCAGTTATATTTATTTGCCGAAACAATGGATGGGCAATCAGTACCCCATCTTCAGAGCAGTTCAGAAGTAATTTGCATCTCTGATTTTGGAAGCGTGTATTTGTAGTTATTGTTAAAATTACTGCATCTATTTTATAGTCGCATCTTGATTTAATTTATTATTTATTTCCCTGATGTCTTCCTTTTTTATTTTCAGGTGACGGTATAGTTGTTAGAGGGCGTGCTTATGGGATACGAAGCATTCGAGTAGATGGAAATGATGCACTTGCTATGTACTCTGCAGTTAGCAGGGCTAGACAAATTGCAGTTAATGAGTGTAAACCTGTATTAATAGAGGTACAAATTTGTGCTTTACTTCACATCATTTTTACTCAATGTGTTTTTTTACTTGTGCTGAATCGTAATTGTCTGCAAGCACAGACAAACTTAAAGCCTCACCTGTGCATTTCAGTTCATGGTAGCTATCTCTCTCCTAGATAGTCAAAACCAAGAAAACATGTCAAAATGGCTGTAACAGATTATTGTGATTATGTGGACAGGCACTTACATACCGAGTAGGTCACCACTCAACATCGGATGATTCAACCAAATATCGTGGAATAGATGAAATTGAACATTGGAGGATGAAGCGTGATCCCGTTTCAAGGTTTAGAAAGTGGCTGAATAGAAATAATTGGTGGAACGAGAAGGATGAATCAGACCTTCGGAGTGAAATACGAACCAAGGTAAATCTGAGGAGTTTTACAGAATTTTGGTAAAAGAGGTTTACAATTTCAATGTTGTAGAAACTGCTTTGGGACCCTGGTTTCATTATTTTACTTATCTTTTAGTTATTCTCAATTTTATTGCCTGACTTGTGAAAATCACATTGTTTTTGGTCTGAACAGGTTCTACAGGCCATTCAGGTTGCTGAGCGGATGGAAAAGCCAGGTATAGAAAATCTCTTCTCTGATGTTTATGATAAAGTTCCATTAAATCTTCAGGAACAAGAAAAACAGCTTCGTGAAACGTTTGCACAACATGGAGAAGATTATCCAAGGGATGTACCTCTGTAGAGACAGGATACCATTATTATAATTATTCTCATTTTCTGAGTACATCATGATTCGCAGACCAAGACTACCGTGAAACAGATGAACACCTGTACGTCTTACGGACCATTGGTCTGATTGGTCCTGTAAATGAATTATTTATACCGTTAAACTCAGTTGTGCACCTTGTGGCATAATTGATCATGCTATTTTATTGTGCTTGTGCATATGTGTTACCAAGTTGAATTGTTGTTTAAAGAATTTCTTTTTTAATCTCAACGACTCTAGAAATGCCAGCTAGTTTGTAGTTTAACAGTTTCTAACTTGACACGGTGATAACAGATCTGCACAACTCTTACATGGTATCTTATCTTCAACATGTAAACTATATACCTATTATATTTTAGCATCTCTTCTATGTTAGAAGATGTGAACAAAGAAGGAATGAAGAGAAACTGGAATGCTTACATTCCGTCATTTAATTATGCAATAGATATTTACAAAATGGTTGTGAAGGTTACAATCAATCTTTAGTTTCTACATAACTAATAATGACTTAATAATAAACGATAAGCCTTATATTCTAATACCCCCTTTTAAGGCTTACACTATAGAAAGCTAAAAAAAAAATACTGACAAAAGATTAAAATAACATAACCAAATAGAGCCACGCATTCTTCAAAAGTTCTCTTTGAAAACAATTATTCGACCATATAGAACTCCATCAAGCTGCCTCATAACCTTCATAAAGGTGTAGCTCCTGAGCCGAATTCCCAAGATCTCAAATTCCACCTCCCCAAACTCTCGAATTATGAATCTCCCGGATTATTGGACAGCCATCCATATTGAGCTACATCCACAGTGCTCCATCAAGTTGTCTCATGACCCTTGTAAGGTTATAATCCCCAAGATCCACAAACCCCTAAACTAACTGGGCAGCCATCCGTGTTGAGCTTCATCGACACTAGATCCCTTCCTACCTTTAAATTGTGAGACTTTTTAAAAATACGCATTCTCATTAGTGTCTTCTTCACCCATTTGATTTGTCTGAGCTTTACCTTGCAATCAATTGACGTGGAGAAAATGTCATCTTGATCATCCAAAGTAACACATGTAGCCTGCAATTGATGACCCTTCATTGTTTGGATACTTATGATGTGCTTAGAACCGATGCAACAACAAGCATCTCCATTTCTCTCGACTCAAGTCCACCTATAGGAAAATACGGAACTATTGTCCTACCAATGTTTTTTATTGTCTACTTTGTCAACAGACCAAAAACAAAGAGTCTTGTCTCTTAAACATGTAGTAATGCCACTATCTTCACAAATGCATAATCCTCGAACCTTCTTTGTGACCTCATGGCTCGCATCATAGATGATATTGGCTACCTTCCACTGCTATTTCCTTTCTTCTTTGAAATTACAGAGCTTCCAAGCTAAGTAAAGAAATTAATGCAAAACGAATGAGAGTTTCGGGCTAATTTAACTCGAAAAAAATAGGTTTATTCAAACCGTCCCGTGCCCTAGCTTTCTCGACTATATTTTTGTGCCTTTTGCTACTTTTTTGTGCCTTTTTGATTTGTTGAATCACAACTATAGTAGTGTGCACTAATATTGCGACTATAAATACCCAAGGTTTTCAGATTGCTTGGATTCTCACAATTTTCAACAAATTCATGTCATTTTTCAAACCGTCCCGTGCCCTAGCTTTCTCGACTATATTTTTTGTGCCTTTTGCTACTTTTTTGTGCCTTTTTGATTTGTTGAATCACAACTATAGTCGTGTGCACTAATATTGCGACTATAAATACCCAAGGTTTTCAGATTGCTTGGATTCTCACAATTTTCAACAAATTCATGTCATCTTTCAAATGCCTGCAACTTTTAATAAGTCCTAAAATCACATGTTTTTGTTTTCAAATTCCCTAGCGACTGTATTCTTCTTTGGTGCTCCCTAGATTCATGATTTTGACGTTTTGTAGAGTAACAACGGTTTACGCCTTTACTCTTCTCGAAATACCTCCTTATGTCTTCATGCTCCCCTGTCCTGCTCTAATACCAATGTTAGAATATGTGAACAAAGAAGGAATGAACAGAAACTGGAATGCAAACATCTAGGTTGGGTCGGTCATTGTATAATGCAAGAGATGGTTACAAAATGGTTGAGAAGGTTACAATTGATCTTTACTTAATACATAACTAATAATGACTTAATAATAAACGATAAGCCTTATATTCTAATATTCTATCATCACCTATACGTTTTACTTTTTCAGATGGTCCTCTACAACAGCGGAGGCGGGTCAGGAGCTGTGAATTCCATAGGAGTTAAACACATTTAACACATCAAATGTGAACCCCACAGGGGTTAACACATTAACAACATCAACCATGAAGCCTATGACTTTCTCTCCACCGGACACCAAAGGAATGGACCGGAAAATTTTGTAGGGATGGGTAATCCTCGAAAGCAGGTTTCCTTGGTTTCACCCAACTCATCTATATCCACTGCGTACATGATACGCCCCATCCTCTGAGCCTTTTTAAGTTTAATGGCAGATATTTGCCTGAGGCTCATCTCTCTTTTCACCCCTTGGATGCTTTACTAGTATTCCCAAGTATTACACCTGTTTCTAAAAGAATGTGCACTTGGAGTTTGGTGTACGACCTACGTATAAAGAGCATTTCTCCTTATTATAAGTTGTGAAGTTCTTAAAACAACTCAAGATAACCATTCAGGCATTCTTATTTCTCACTGTAATTTACATTAGCAAGGGCAATCAAGGAGCATACAAGTATTAGCCCCCACTCAGGTAGTGCCAACAAACACCAACACAATCATTCAAGAGTATATTAGTGTGTATAACCATCCATACCTGCTATCAACACATCAACTGTGATCCCCATAGGGGCTAACACATTAACAACATTAATGTGGACCCTAAAGGGCTTACCACATAAACAACATTCCTCTGGATCACAGGACAGAAGCCTCCAATGGCACAGATCCACAACAAACAAGCACTTGAGTTCCTGGAGGCTTAACATCGGCATGGCCAGATCTCCTAATCCAATGGTCCACAAACTCCATATACAGTCATGTCAAGGAAACCCTCAGATGAATCCAAACAACACGAAAAATATTCACAAATAACAGTAAGAGCCATCACAAATCCTCTACACACCATTTCACAAACGGCAATGGCAGTGGCAGCATCTGGAAGCATTATTTTGCTAAAATCTCAAAACCCTAACCATCCCCCGATTCAGTGTTTTCTGCTTGTAAATGCAAGAAATAATGAGAAAGGCTTCAACAGTTATGACCATTTCACTGCACAGATTGAAAGGAAGAATCTGCGCTTCAAACCCCCATCATCCATCCAGCTGCTTCTCACTGCCTCGCCAACAAAGCAACAAGTGCAGGGGGGATACCTCAATCCTTGAAACCCATAACAAATCAGGAAGGAATATCTCAAAGACAGAGGAAGGGAGGCTTTGTTAGGGTCTGAGTGTGGTGGCCAATAAGCTCACTGTCATGCTGCAAAACTAGCAGCGACTGACATGCCTGCCCACTGTTTGCCACACACCCCTTTACAAATATATTGTTAACACATCCATTTTTCCGAAGGAAAAACTAATAACTATTTCCATGTAGTTACTCATAAACATTCAAGGATCAAGATGAATGAATGTGGCATTCAAATTTGAGTTCTAATTACACAATACACTTAATAGGCTATTCCAAACAAATTGGATGCCTATTGTAATCAAGCTGATGATATCAGAGACTGACTTTCAATTGACCGCATTGGTGGCCCAACAATGGAGAGAGCGTAACAATAAAACTTTGCATGTTTATAATGTCATAGTGGTGCCATGAAGCAAGTCCACAAAAGTTGTTGTTCAAGAAGACTTGGGAATTGATCCTGAAAATAAGGTCATGTTGGGATGGTAGTTGAAGTCTAGTGAAACAGTGACTGCTACAAAATTTGGTTCATTGTGTATGATAAGCAAATTACGGGTTAAGAAATAATATTCAGGCTTCGAATATGAAAATGGGGAAAGCAAGTATTCTGCCATAGTTTCCAAGCCCATAAACCCTTTATCAGAAGCAGGGTTCTTCCCATGTTCCTGTGTTAACAAGGTTGAATTTTGGCCCCTCCTTATATATTGCTAGAAGCAAAAGTGCATTGCCAAGTGGCGTGTTTGAGGTTTGCTCGGATCTCTCTCCCTTTGCTTTTCATAATTTAATTAACTTGGTCTTGTTTCCAGGACAACTGAACTTGTCATCCACTTGTTTCGCCTTCCTCTTTGAGGTGGTGCTTCCTATGGCTTCTTAGATTGCTAGTTGGTGGTGCGCCTGTCTTAGATTTGTCACAAAGTTACATCCACTGAAGGATTCCATATCGATTAACTATTCCATCACCTACTCCGCAAATTTTCTGCTCACTGGTAATTCCCTGATGGCCTCTGTCTAGCTGCACCATCACGTTAGGCTTGAAAAATCTTGCCTAGGCTCCCTTCCCCAAGCAAGAAAAGAAAAATACCCCTATGAATTCAAATAGACATCAAATTTAAGGTCTATCATTTTTTGACATCTCACACTTTTATAATCGCTACTCCCAGCCCCTTGGCTCTTATTGTAGGTTACATCTATTGAAATAAGGAAATCGTTGAGGCTTGACCCAGATCTTATTATGGTAAAAGAGTTTTCTTATTTCTTAATAATAACTGTATATGATATTTACCAAACTTATATAATCATCCAAATAATGAACAGTATAATATTCAAATTACATCAGCACGGATGCTCACTTATCTGTAATTCAGTTATCTCCATTAAAAATAATTAAGTTGAGACAACAAAATAATCAATAATCCTTTTTTCATTTCGTTGATTTAAAAAAAGCAATCTGGATTGAGCATAGCTATAGAATATGTTATAGCACCTATCACTATAACCAATTAATCTACTACATAGAGAGTAAAGCAGTCTGAATTGAGCATAGAAATAATTCAATGTAATGTGAAAGTTAACCAATTAACCAAGCAATCACATATTCATAAATATGTCATTATAATATCATACAATCGCACAAATGGCTATCACTATGGGGTGTGATTAACCACCTCCATCCTTTTCTTTCCCTGTCACAAAGCTATAATTGACACCACTTTCACACTCCTCGAACAAACTATACTCTCAAAGCTCAAACTCAACCATACAAATTAAATTAATCACTAATAATTAATTACCCAATAGGTAGAATCAATGCTGAGTTGGCCCAAACAGAAGAATCATCTGCTGAGCTGGCGTAAGCTTAAGAAGAAGAATCACCTAAACCCACTTCTAAGGCTGTTATAGTTGGATGCCGAGGCGCTGACGGTGGCATTCGTTCTTGCTGACGCGGCAGGCGAAGCGCCCACATTGGCCTGCCGACTTGGAGTATCCGTCCCACGTGGCATCACAATATCTCCCATCTGCACAGATTAAAACAATTAGTTAAAAAAAAAGAAAAAGCCTAAAACAAACTGGCATTGGTCGCAGGATCGAAACCCAAAATGTTTCTTTTTTATCCCTTACGTCGAAACAAAACAGATTGGAGATATCTTTGAGAGGCCAGCGGTAAAATGTGGTTGAGAGTGGGGAAAAACATGGCATTCCAATGCCCGGGTAATTTTCGCAGTTGTCATCACCGGTGTTGTGTTCGAATCCCTTAGCTTGCCTTTCAGACTCCATGATTTTTTCTTTCTTGCTGTAGCGAAGGTGGAATTTGGGTAAAAGGGAACTGGGTTTATGAATGGTGACTGCATTTGATCGTTGGAGTGAGTGGGGAGGAGGGAGTAATTTTTAAATTTTAGTTGGATGGATGACAGCCATTAGCACTCGATTGCCTAACAGTCACATTTTCGAACCATAGGCAAAATTATTGATGGAAAAGTTCCCTACGTTTGATGCATCGAAAGCTCCATGTAAAAATACCTGTGTATAGAATGGTCTGCAATACCGAAGTATCATTGTTAAAAAGTTAATCACTTTGTGCGAAGTTGGTCAATTAGTTTTTTTTTAAACATAATACTTCCATTAATCATCAAAAAAATGTGTTACAAGTAGATACAATGCCAAGTAGTGTAACCAGAAGCATCCTTAGAGATACCATGGTAACAACTTAAAGCATAATACAACAGGAAGAAGTCATCCTTGTGATTCATCCAAATGAAGGATTCAGTGAAATGCTTAAGGATTCAGTGAAATGCTTGGCGTTTCTCCGTAGACCACCCTATAGGAATATGACCTATCACATGAACATTTCCCTGATCCAAAGCCCAGTTGGCCAAAGCATCCGCTACGTTATTACTCTCCCGAGGAGTATGAACATAAAGAAATGTCTGGAAAGCTTGAGCCAAAATACCAATATTTTCTTGGATCTGTGAAATATGTCAATTAGAAGAGTGAATGGTGCCTTGCTTATTATGCAGTCGAATAATTGTTTGCGAGTCAGATTCAATAATAACTTTGGTCCACCCATTTTGGCTGTCTCCTTCAAAGCATATTGAATGGCAAGGATTTCAGCCATATTGTTTGTGGTAATTCCAATTTTTTGCCCATAAAAAAGGTGTTGTTGCGTTGCACTATCTCTAGCTATTCCTCCTATACTAGCTTGTCCCGGATTTCCTCGAGATGCCCCATCTGTATTAATTTTAATGCAGCCTGTAGGAGGTAGCTGCCAACATTTAGGTTGCGGTGATGGGTTGCTACAAGGACTTTGTTGCATATTCTCCTCTCGAAGTTCCAAAATTGCAAGGACTCTCTTCCATTTAGCCGATACCGGGTTTGGCAATTTGACTTTTGTTTGGAGTGTTTCAGCAATATTAGCTTTGATAGAGGTCCAGACAGAGGCTAGTTCCTGTATTTTCCCTTTAAATATGAGCCTATTTTTTTCTTTCCAGACATTCCATAACAATAATGTTATAGAAATCTGACAAGCAATATTCATCACAGGGGTATCTTTTACAGTGAATTCTCAACTACAAATAACCTGCACCAGGTCAGTGGTATCATTCCAAACTAGGGTGAACATGTCAGACAGGTACTTCCATAGTTGGAAAGCAAAAGGGCAAGAGAAGAAAAGATGATCATGCATTTCTACCTCATTTAAGCATAACACACATCTAAAAGGTCCTTTCAACCCTCTTTTCATAAGATTTTCCCCTGTGAGTACTCGTTTATGAAGAAGGGTCCAGGTAAAAAAGCTCACTTTCGGCCATAACACCGGCTGCCATATCTTTCTGAAGATATCCACCCATGGATGATTAAGTGGTCCAACCAAAGAAGTATACCCCTCCACCACCGTGTAACTGCCATCAGATTGGCTTCCCCACCCCAATTCATCTTCCATGCCTGAAAACGATAGCTAACGTGGATGTAAATGTACATCAATTGTTGGATTTGTTGCTATCATAAGGTCGTTAGCCATTGAGAAAACAGAAGCCACTTTTTTTGAGGATGTGACTGTTGATAATGGTTGTCTTTTATCTGCCCTTGTGCATAGAGTGCATTCATAACAGGTAGCAAATCCAAGTACTAAGATATAATTGGTGGAAACCCATTCCACGAGTCAGTCCAAAAATTTGCTTCACAATCCAAAATAAATTTTCTTTGATAAGAGTCTCCCCTAGGAGAAGGGCAGACAACATAGGAGATCCGCTAGCAGGTAAGGAAAGGTGAATGAACTAAGTCGTTGGTAAACCACTTGCATATTTAACACACACATTAATAACCCGTAACTGGTGCGAATTTTGGAGAAGCCTCCAATATAATTTAGATGCCAATGCCATGTTGTTCTTAACACTATCTATAAAACCAAGTCCCCCCCAGTGTGTTTAGGACGACATGAAGACTCCCATTTGGCTAAATGCCATTTTTTATCATGTTGTTTCGCACACCAAAGAAACCTCTTACTAATATGATCAATATCATGAAGAATCCTAGCTGGAATATGAAGAAGAGACGCAATATATATCGAAATGGCCTGTAGTACAGTTTTGACCAGGGTCATTTGTCCTCCTAAAGAAATCCATCTGTTTGTCCATCTATCAAATTTGGCTTTGATTTTGGCCATAACCCATAACCATTTTGTGAGCTTTTGAGGAGAAAGGAAAACACCAAGGTACTTAAGTGGCAACATGCCCTGTTGAAACCTCAACTTCTAAAGGATATCCTACTCAAGTCGTGGGGGGCAATGAAAGAAGATGATGTTGGATTTGCCTTCATTAATATCTTGTCCAGTAGCATGAGAGAAAAGGTGTAGAATAGAGGCAATATGAGATGCTTCTCTCCTAAAGGCTTCTCCCATTATAGAAGAGTCATCCACAAATTGCAAGTGTGTCAAAGACGAAGCCTATCGTGCAAGTTGGATACCTTTAAGATTTTTTTTGTTTGTTTCTGGCAGCAGTTAACAATCGCCCAAGAGACTCTGCCACAATTATAAACAAAAAGGAAGAGAGTGGGTCAACTTGCCTGAGTCCTCTCGAGGCTAAAAACGTAGGGGAAGGTTCCCCATTGATGAGAATAGAGAACGAGACAGTAGTGATACAAGTTTGGATCCACTCAATCCATTGAACAACAAAGTCAAATATTTGTAAAAGAATAGCTAGAAATCCTCAGTCCACTTTATCATATGCTTTTGTAAGGTCTAATCATAGGAACATGACAAAAATTTTTTGAATTTGCATAGAATGAAGAACTTCTTGCGCCAAAACTATATCGTCTGCACTTTGTCCACCTGGAACAAAACTTCCTTGTTTTGGCAATATAATTTTCTGTATAATTGGTTTTAGCCTTTCAGCCATCACTTTAGTAATGATTTTATACAAAACATTACATAAAGAAATTGGGCGATATTCAACAATGGTAGATGCCTCCGCCAATTTAGGAATCAAAGCTATATGAGTGTGATAAAGACTTCACAAGAAATTTCTTTCTTGTCGACAGTCCTCAACCACCTCCAAAAGATCTAGCTTAATCAACTCCCAAAATTGTTGATAAAATTATATCGGAAATCCATCTGGCCCAAGAGTTTTTCCTTTCTTCATAGTAAACACAACTTGATGTAATTCTTGTTCAGAGACATGCTTAAGCAATTGGTGATTGTCTTCCTCTGTAATAATAGAAGGAATATTATCATAGATAGTCTGTTGTGCCCTCCCATTTAGGGCAGAGTTCTGAAACAAATTGTTGAAATAATGTAAAATCACTTGTTGGATTCCCCTCTTGGATGTCTCCTAATGGTCCATTTCAGTTGTCAAAGATGCTATATAGTTATGTGCTCGATGAGCCAAGATTGTTTTGTGGAAAAAAGAAATATTCGTGTCTCCCTCCTTTAACCATTGTACCCATGCCTTTTGTTTCCAAAATATCTCTTCCCTTTGCTCCCACTCTCGTAGATCTCTAGTGAGCTCAATCTCCTTCTTCTGTAGATCGAATGAAAAACCTTGCAATCTAATCTGTTAGTTAAGGACCTAAATCGATTCAATGAGATCTCTTTTTCTAGCATGCACATTTCCAAAGACATTCCTATTCCACTCCTTAATTTGTCTTTGAACATAGTTAAGAGTTTGGTAAAATCTATGCATGCAGGTCCTATATCTTGTCTTCCCATCTTTCCACCATTTTGTAATCAAATCAGGAAACTATTCATGCCTCATCCACATTAATTGATAGCGGAAGGGTGCCTTAAATGTCTTTGATTGTCCAATCTCCAACAATATCGGCCAATGGTCAGATCCCCCATGATTAGGGACATTGGCAATTGGGAGAAAATCCCTGCTCATCCAATCCTCAGATATCAAAAATTTGTCCAATCTTTCCCTAATGCAGCTATCCACATTAATTGATAGCGGAAGGGTGCCGTTTTTTTGGGTAGTATGTAGGGATTAGTAAATACTCAACGATCCTGAGGTTCAAAAAACAAAGCTCTAATTTTAGGTGAGTGTCATTGATCAACCTTATTTTAATCAACGTATATCAAACCCTCAATGTATGCTATGGATAAATTGTGGTATTTGATCCTATGACCTAGGCCACCTAAAGTGGTGGTCGAGGCCGAATGAGCCAATCTTGAGGGCTAATTTTTTGGATGGTAAACACTTTTATTATACCAGAGCTATGAACCGAAGTGGTGGAGGAGCACCTTCTCATGGTAGAACATAAAGGTGGACTTGAGGCCTTAATGTCTGTCGAATGATCCACATTTGGAGTGTCTCGTTGTGTTTTGCTTGGTCCACATAAAGAAGTTCGACCCCTACCTCAAGGTGTCCCCATGACCACTTATTGAAAGTGTTAAATGGACTCAATGGGAATAAAACATGGATTGATGATTACAAACTACTTGTGATTCACCAATAACTGAAGACCAAAAAATCCTTTTTTTTTTAAATGTTTATCCACAAACATCAAAACCCCATGCTATTGCAGGACACCTAACAACCTAATAAGATGGTTGATTGTGAGATACTATCATCCTCACATATTTGAGTTCACCTAATTATACGAATAAAAAAACCACAAAAAATATATAATCTAATAATAATTTTGTCCAAAAAAATTGTAATAACTTTTTTTAATTTAAAAATAAACTCATATGAGTGAGGATGACGTTCTCCTAATTCTCATATCCCTAGGTCGATAGGCATCCAACAAGGGTAATGTGGGGTTTTAATGTTCGTGGATAAACAATTAATATTTAAATTTAAATTTGATATCCATTTGATCGGCATGGGTAACTACAACATTAAATTTGATGTCTATTTGAGTATTATTTAGAAGATTTTTGTTATTGTTTTGAGAAGTGAATCAAATAATTGTGATACTTTGGCCATAGGATGGAATTTGGACCCACTTTAATTTTTCCCAAAAATATTATTGGGCTGACACATTAGTGGAAATATCTTGTTTTCAAAGGACAATCATTGGCTTTTGAACATGTAAATAAGGGTCCTTGGGGTAGACAAAGATAACTATAATACTTGTGAACAATGCCATGTCCGAAACATGGTGTTTACAAAGTCCAATGTCCAGTTTGCAAAAGTGACTTAAAAAACATATTTGAAAAAAATCAATGGCTATATTCACTCGTCTTCTCATTTCAAAAGCCTCACTCAATTTTCTAAACCTTTGTTTTGATCACTAGGAAATTAGTGTATTTCTTTCAAACCTTAATTGGGCTATCAAATCTAAAATTGTAAACAAAATCAAATATGTTTCGGGGTTTGCATTACATCAAAGAATAATTGAGGTATCTAAATATTTTTCAAACCCCACAACATTATACAATATCAAGTATATCACATGAAGTATAATGCAATTATTCTATAGTCAAAAAACCAATGCAATACAATGTGCCTCAGGTGTTAATCTTGGTGCTTCAATGTATGTTTGGTTTGCCTACATGTTTGTAAATACTCAATGATTGCCTTCTCTAACTTTCACTTGAAAACCTCTTCAATGCCTTGTTAAAATAATGGGATGAATGGAAAAAGTTGGGCAGTCAAAAAGTGGAAGCATAAAAAAAAATTCTTGGGTTGTTTACATGTTGAATAAAACTAGATATCTATCTAGAAAAGAGACAAATATATTAAAATTTGAACTAGGTTCATATATATGAGCCTTAACTATCTGCCCTAAATGGACATTTGTTTATAACTAATAAAAATTTCTAACTAATTGGTTTCAATTTTTCTTGATAACTTATATTCATTGCTTGTTTCAGGGACATGATATTTATTTTTTCTTGTATAGCGTCGATGTTCTCTTCCTTCTACACCTTGTATTAACAAAAAAAAATGGTGTGCATGAGTAGACACCTAACTTAATTAATTGCCTTGTAATTTCTATGTTTTGTACATACGGATTTCATATCAGGGTTTTATTGGTGCAGTTTCCCTTGAGTTGGGCCTCGTATAATCTCCCCTTGCCTTAGATTTTCCAAATACCTTTGTTTTCTATTCATTTCTAGCCAATGATAATGCCTATATTCAATTTGAATAATCTTGAAAACCTACAAAATGACTATTAATATTCATTTGTTTGTTTGTCTGTCTATCACTACAACATAAAGTGTTTACAATGTCATTGTTTGAGTCAATTTCGTGTTAGAAATCAACATTTTACATTTTAAAAGTTTTTTGGACACATTTTTGCCAAGAATTCACATAGGAAAATGTGGCGCAAATCAAAACAAATTTGACACAACTAGACATTTTTTAATGCATCATATATATATATATATATATATATATATATATATATATATATATATAATTTATAAATAATTATATTGCATTACTTTTTATAGGTTTTATTGTGTATATATTACATTATTGTATATTATACTAGCGATTCTTAATATAAAACAAAATAAATTTATTAAAAAGTTAGCAAAATATCATAATATTGTTTGGATACGAAAAGTAAAATAAACACATGTTACACACAATCAGAAGACACAATATTTATATTATGATTTTTTTAATAAAATAATGTATAGTAAATTTCATTTGGAAATTATAAAAAGGGACCAAATCCCTTCCAAATTATAAAACAAATCAATATATATCCAAGTGTTAGTCCTTGTCATCTTCTTCATCCTCGTCCTCGTCTTCATCCATGTGATCCTCACCATTGTTCTTGCCCTCGTCCTTGTTCCATTGATATCACTCCCCTTCTTCCTTTTCCAACTCTCATTGTCTATCAACCTGCAAATATATAATGAAAACAATTTAGAGCTGTTTGAATTTAAAATTTATGTAATTTATAACTAATTAAACAACATGTTTTACTAGCAAAAAGTCATTCTCATTGTCATAGTTGATGAATGCACTTGATAAAAGGAACGATAAATAGATTGTTTCAAGCCACAAAGAACTCAAATGCTAATAAAACATCACACTCAACAAGCTAAAAATATTTTGCCAAAATAACTTTACTAAAACCTTTGCAAACAAATGAACAATAATATCATATATTACTATGTAACTCTATATCGTACAATGAGAAGGGGCCTTGCTTATATATGCAAGGAAGATCAATATAAGAACTAGTCAAGTCCATAGATCAAGCCATAAATCAAGGAAAGAACTAGACAACAAAGAACTAGTCATGACCATAGATCTAGGAAAGAAGTAGACAAAAAAAAACTATTCAAGACCATAGATCAAGGAAAAAACTATACCTAACAACTAGATGATATCCTCATAATATCTAAATAAGATAAAAGAAATATTCACACATGAGTGGGTGAGGATAAATTAAAGAGAAGGTAAATAAAGTAAATAGGTGTACATGAGCTAAGGTAAGCAACCTACTCTAACAGTTGACTCCCAACCCATTGATTTTAATGTTACTTGCACGTCTTTTGTTGCAATTGTGTTATAGCATGTTTCTTGTGAAAACAAAAATGAAAAACTATGAGTATTAGTAATTTATGTAGGCTAATTTAAGTAATAAAATTATATAATTGTATAATAAATTATATTGAAATTACAAATTTGTTTACTAACCCTGTTAAGTTATGTTGTCCCATTCGATGGGTCACTTGTCCTCCTTTTTTACTCGTGCTTCTTAACCTAATAGTTAGTTATTTTTCCTTCTAGGATTAATTATAATATTTGTTAAATGTTCAATTAACAACAAAAATAAAATTTTAGATATAATAAGTTGAGTTAACTAACATATAGTTTTATTATTCTCCTCTTGGAGCCATTTGTTACAGAGGTCATTCCAAGCTTCTTTAGTACATTAGGAGGTCAAAGAAGTCTCCTCTCCACAAGTGTTTCTTTCATATGTTAGTTTTATAATATAGATATAAATAATTAGTAAAAGAGTATGATCATTATTTTTAAATGTATTATTTACATATTAAAATTACCTTGATATGCATCTTAATTTTCCTAAACACGTGCTGCAATTTTGTTTAATTAATCATGTTTTGTAGTGCGCACTCTCAAAATCATGCTAAGTTAATTCAATTAGCCTCTTGCAATTTTTTTCTAAGATTTCATTCCACTATATGATAACATGATTTGAATATGTTGCACACTGATCAATTTTTTTTTCTTAAAATGAAACCAAAAAATTAAAAATGTTTAAAATGTCATATTTTATTCAATGACTATATGAACAAATAAATAAATTGACATTCACTAGCAAAAACAAAAGTTGAAAAAAACCAATTAAGACACTCCCCAAGCATCTTCTAGCATATTGTCAATGTTATTTATATAGAGGGTCATTTACAAGGCTTCTCCCACTCTATGTTGATATCTATCACAGTTAAGGTGAGGGGGTCTCTCAATATATAAAACTTGTGGGGTCGCCTCTTCCTCGTCATACCCCCTAGTGAATTGGGGAGTATGTCGTTGAGGCTAAATGGGGGGATATTTTGTCGTCTCCATTTTTTTGTTTTTGCTAGAGTAGGTTGAGAGGGTCATGCACTCTAAGAGGGCCAACAATAAAATAATAAATTGTCATTATTGAATTAAATAAAATCAAATTGATAACAAAACAAAATAATTATACCTTCGAGCCAGTCGAAGGGCATGTACTCATATCACCCTCATCCTTCAAGTCTATAAATGAACTAAATCTGCTATAATGAAGTGTTGTTATTTTTAAATGACAATAAATAGTGAAAAATAATGTAAATTTAATCAATCAAATGAAATAAACTTGTACTTAAAATTTTAAAATCATACCTCTGTGATTGATCTATGGATGTCGAGGGACGACCATTTCTACAAAGACGATCTTAATAATTAGTAGACCAATCATTTAAGTGAAATGATAACTAAAACCCATGGACCTCCTCAATTTGGACTCACTTCAGAAATGCTAGAAGTTACTGCAAATACCAAACAATAATAAAAAATATAATATTTCCAATAAATCAACTAAATGAATTTGATATCAACAAGCTTTTTAATTTACAAATATAAGTGGTATATATATAGCAAAAGCAAGAGTTGTAGTCCAACTTTACTTTTGACTATATGCCATACATGTGTGCAATAACTTCCACATGAATATGCACACACGAGACAATTGGTCAAGCTATGGGTGTCATGATGAGTGCATAAATTGATCTATTATATCATCTATATGGCTATTGATTTATTCCTAAAAATGATAATTTGTGCATGGGGGATGTTTTATATAGTTATATCCTAGCAAGGTTGATGCATTTCTCTTGTTTTTGTTTATGTAAAATGTTGACAGTAGAAATTACCTACTAATTGCTTCTATGAGTAATGTGGTGACGCGTGAAGGATAATAGTGAGCATTTGCTACCAATTCTGGAAGTTGCAATCAAGGAGGCCGAGTCTTTAACCATTATGCCATCATGGAGAATTCTTCCATAATAAGCCTACAAACATGAATCCTGTTTTTAGCTATATCATAGGATTTCATGAGCTTTAATGAGGTTGTTATTGGTTGAATTTGGTGCCTATAATCTTGGCACATTTTGTAACTATGTCTATAAATACACCTTCTTGAGAAAAATTTCATGGTTAGTTGATAATAATAGTTTACAGTACAGTTTTCTACCAGTTAGTACTTACTTTCAATATTATTTTGAACATGTATCGAAACTTATTCTACTCAATATAGTTGATGTCATTTTGAATATCATATGGTGTTGAGAATACCTCCATCACAAGGAATATCAAGCTCCCACTCGACCAAGGAGATTGGAGGATTTATGTTTCATGCATGCTTGTGATTTTTGATAAGTTCAAGTTTAAATGCTTTGATTTGAATTTTGATTTGGATGTAGTTATCTATATGAATTCAGTGTGTGTTATTTCAATTATGCTTTTTCAATTCACTATGTGTGCATTATTTCAATTCGGTGTGTGCATTTCAATTCCAGTTAAATTATTTCCTTTGAACACATTTTTATTACAACAATGTTGTTTCCATAGTTTAGCATTACATTTCCGTAGACTAGAGGAAAACAAGGGGAACCGCACCAACTAGAACCCCCCAAAGAAAGTAACCACCAAAACAAATGAGTTGCATAAGCTTCATTGCATATAACCTAGGACACACAACCCTGGTTTTATAATGACACTGACAAAAGAATCTGTTGGTTAAATGATTGAACAATACAACGCCCCATCATTTTTGGCGTCATTTCCAGGGACACCATAAGCACAACACGCCATTCTATTTACCTTACATGTTATGGATGTTAATGAAGTTAATATATGCAACCGGTAGAAGTCCTAGGCCTTTTTTACACAACCAACCTTGATGCACATGCCAGAGGATGCTTAAGGGAGATTTATACCTTGTAATATTCAAAGAATATCTCCAAACAGAGTGCAAGTAGAGAACATTGAAAGTGACACTGACTCTAAGACAACGTATAGGAACCCTTCTCAACAATCTGCATCATCTTATCTAGAACCAAAATAACCTTTCGAGATGGGAGATAATATGAATGATGAGGACCACCCATTGGGTAGAACCTTTACTTATCCAGTTTTCCTCAACGAAGATGAGGATGCACCCATGAAAAACATATCTCCCTCCATTCTCCCTATCTTTCGAGGGATGTCTACAAAAGACCCAGATCAGTTCTTATTTGAATTCAAAATTCTTTGCTAGACATATGACTACAAAACAGACAACCAAAAACTCAAACTTTTCCCTTCCACCCTCAAAGACTCTGTTATGAGGTGGTTCATGGGATTGTCCCCTAACTCCATTCATTCATGGGAGAACATGGAGACAACCTTTTTAGACAAATATCAAGACTACTATAGGGGAATAAATAGGAGAGAAGAGTTCTTCCAGATAAAGAAAAAGGAAGATGAAAATATGGAAGATTATTTGGATAGATTTCTCTTTTCTCCATAGAAGGAGTGGTTATGAGTTACATGCATAAATCACTAAGACAATTTTCCTTAAATGACTTGATGAGGAAACTAAAGACTCCCTCCATCTTATGGGAGGAGGTGATGTACAAAAACTCACCATGGCACAAATTATCGAGTTATGTAGGAGTTAATCTAGAATAAGAGGAGGCATAAGGTGAAGAAAAATATCAAAGAATGCCCTATGTACCTCATAAACTATTGAGGAAATGGCTAACATGAAAACAAACATCCTGTCATAATTGACATCAACCATAGATGGGCTAAAAGCCAAGACCAATGTTACAAAGGAACCTTTAGATATATACTATCCTAAATGTAGGAAGAGACATCCTTTGAGAGAATTCCCTTTGGATGTCACAGACATGTGCTTGATTTGTGATGTCCCTGACCATGATACCAATCATTGTAATCTCCTACCTCAACTGAAAGAGATATTAAATGTTATAACTCAATCAAATGCAGAAGTAAAATTCGTGCAACAATTAAATAATCAGTTTTCCTATGCCCCTTGACCTTCTCACAACCCATGGATAATGCCATGGACCAATCAGGATCCTCCACCAACTTGGGGACAACCTAACTAGACACCATCAAAGCTGAGGTAGCCTATCCACAACCACCACCATGGGTACCTCCATACAATTAGCAAGGTTGGGCACCTCCAACTAATATACCACAATGGAAAAATCAATAGTGGGCACCTCAACATAATGCTAATAAACAAAGGAGGTTTGCACAAAAAAAATCTTTAATGCCCCCACCACAACAAAATTATCAACAAGGGAAAGTAGCACAAACTCAAATTCCATCTTAGTCTACCTCGAACCCCAAAAATCAACAAACAACTTCAATTAATGAAGAAGGACAGGGTGAGACGATACAGATGAATGTCATTAATAATGTACAGGTGAGAGCTAGAAGGACGGTAAAGAACCCTCCTTTGTTATCACAGAGATACCTGAGGAGAATGAGCAGATACCAGAGGAAAAAGAGGATATACCTGAGGAAAATAAGGAAGCTAAACATGTTTCACAGACACGAGCCACTAGGAACAAAAATTTGCATGAAGCTCCTTTCCTAGATTTTTTGAGATAAACACATGATGAAGGAGAAAAAATACTAGTTCAGGAGTATGAACATTGAAGTCCCACTTCTAAGAGAAATACGGGACATTCTGAAGTTAAATTAGACCATTAGAAGCCATTGCATAAAAACACCAGGAAGGAAGAGGAAGTACCCAAAAAATTCAAAGTGGAAGGAAATATAGTTGATCTTGTGGTTAGAAAAAATCTTTCACCAAAATATGGGGATCTTGGGAGTCCTGTAATTACTATTTT
Organism: Taxus chinensis; assembly: GCA_019776745.2. NCBI lineage: Eukaryota > Viridiplantae > Streptophyta > Pinopsida > Cupressales > Taxaceae > Taxus > Taxus chinensis. Next base: position 114,316,309 of record CM034151.1, read on the forward strand.
TGCAAATGGTCAATCAATCTCTAACATTTTGATAGATGTTGGTGCTGCCATCAATGTTATAACAACAGATATGTTAAATCTTCTTTCTTTAACAAGATTACAACCAACCAATACCATTCTTCAATTAACAGATCAATCTATTATTGTACCAGATGGAGTGATTGAGGATGTTATGGTCACGGTTGAATCTTGGGAGTATCTTGTTGATTTTATGGTCTTACCCTAAAGCTTGGAAGTTGGGATACCCAGTCATCTTAGGGAGGCCCTGGTTAGCTAATGTTGTTGCGTACATTGATTATAGGTCGGGAAAAATGACTATTTTGAATGGGCAAAAAGCAAATAATATTTCACTTTATCCTCCTACCTATCCATATGTGGATGTTTGTGACCGTGTATGAGTTGATTTTTCAGATACTAACAATATGATTTTTTCTTATCTGGCCACCATTGCAATGAAAAATCACATGGAAGAAATTGTTGAGTCATACACAATGTCTGATGAAGAGGATACCACATCTACGGAAACCAAAACTATGGCTATGAAAATTCAAAATGGGGCTACAGAAACAACTGTTTTATACTCATCGGATAATATCATCAAGGTAAGTGAAATTTCTATTAGAAATTGTGAAGAAATATATGATTATCATAAAGAACATACAATCACTAATTTCCATTTTCCTTTAGCTAAGGTTTTGTCCCTTGAAAACATGACTATTTTACACATGCTATAACCTCATGTTTGTCCTTTGAATTCTTTAATTGCTGATGTGGAACTTGTTATTCTGAAAGATACTAAACAAGTGACTGTTGATGTAGGAAAAGACCTGACCATTGGTAACAATTTAGAATCCATCCAAGAGACTAGGGTTGAATAAATCTTGAGGAAGCATTGCAAAGATTTTTCTTGGGATTACACTGACATGAAAGGGATTCACCCAAATATATGCACTCACCATATTTACACTAAGGATTTAAACATGTTAGGTAGCCAAAACGAAGAATCAATCCAACACTTAAAAACATTGTCAAGAATGAGATAGAAAAACTGTTGAAGGTAGGATTCATATATCCTATATCTGATAGTCAGTGGGTATCATCGTTAGTTATAGTTCCCAAGAAAAATGGTAAGTGGAGAATTTTCATAGACTATAGGGAACTTAATAAAGACACAAAGAAAGATTACTTTCCCTTGCCCTTTATTGATCAGGTTTTGGATAATCTGGCAGGAAATAAATATTTCTCCTTCTTGGATGGGTTTAGTGGGTATAACCAAATCAATATAGCACTTGTTGATCAAGATAAGACTGCCTTCACTTGTCCCTGAGGTACATTTTCATATAGAGCTCTACCATTTGGGCTTTGTAATGCACATGCTACCTTTCAAAGAATAGTTTTGGCCATTTTTGTAGACCTTACAAATGACTATGTCGAAGTTTACATGGATGACTTTACTGCCCACAATTCAACTTTTGATGAATCTTTGAACAATATTGAAAAAGTGTTAACTAGATGTGAACATCACAAACTCAAGGAATTGTCTTGGATCATCATATTTCTACCAAAGGAATACAGGTTGACCCCAAAAATATTGAAGTAATCACTAAGCTGCCTACACCAAAAAATCAGATTGACATCAAGAGTTTCCTTAGACATGCAGGGTATTATAGGCAATTCATAAAGGATTTTAGTAAAATTTTTGCACCCATGTTTTATTTTTTGAAAAAATATTGTGTCTTTGAATGGTCTCATAAATGTTAGTAGGATTTTGAAGTTATCAAAGAGAAGTTAACCACTGCTCCAGTTTTGAGAGGACCCGATTGGGGAAAACATTTCCATATTCACACTGACACTTTTAACACAACAATGGGAGTTGTTCTTGTACAAAAGGACAAGGAAGATCAGATGTATGCCATCTATTACATCAACAAAAATATGACCCCAATAGAAAGAAATTACACCACTCCAGAAAAAAAAAATAGTTGTTGTTTACTCTCTAAATAAATTTAGACATTATATTATTAGATATAAACTCTTTGTGTATATTGATCATTCATCAATAAGATATTTGATGAATATACCTGTAGTAGTGGGTAGAATTATTAGATGGTTACTCTTGTTGCAAGAATTTAACTTAACTATTATTGATAAGCCTGGGAACACTAATGGTGTTGTTGATTTCTTTTCAAGATTGAATGTTTCAAGAGAAGAAGAGGTAGTCTAGGACCACTTTCCAGAAGAGCACTTATTTTTCAGTATCAACTCAGCCTCCATGATTTGATGATCTTGCAAACTACCTAAATATAGGGAAGTTTCCAACCTACTTTACCAATAAGGAACGAAGGAGATTAGTTAAAAACAACTCAACATACAAAGTGTGTATTGGAATTTTATTTAAATGTTGTCCTGATATGGTTATTCACAGGTGTGTTTGACAGGATGAAGTATATGACATACTGAGAGCTTTTCATGATGATCCTGGAGGAGGACATTACTCAGTAAAGAAGACAATTGACAAGGTCCTTAGAGCTGGGTACTATTGGCCCTCTCTTCAAAATATGTCAAGAAGTACGTGTGGTAGTGTGATGCATGTCAGAGAATGGGGAAGCCTACATTGTCCACAAAAATGCCTCTCAACCCTCAGCTGGTCTTAGGACCATTCGAGAAGTGGGTAATTGATTTCATTGGACAGTTTGATCCCACATCCTATGGGAAAGAGTATCTGCTAGTGTGCACTGATTATGTCACAAAATGGGTTGAGGTTCAAGCATTGGCATCTGCTAATGAAGATGTTATAGCTTAATTTTTGTACAACATTATTATGATGAGATTTGGCACCCCTAGAGCCATTGTATCTGATCAGGGACTTCAATTTGTGTCTATAATGATTGAATCCCTCCTAGTGATCTACCAAATTAAGCATTGAAAATAATCATCGTACCACCCCAATCCAATGGGAAGGTGGAATTCACAAACAAAGAGCTAGAGAAAGAACATTTTAACCAAAGTTGTCAATGCGGACAGGAAGAACTGGGTATCAAAACTCCCAGAATCAGTTTGGGCCTACAATGCAACCTGAAAGACTACTACCGGTTTCTCCCATATGAACTAGTGTATGGGAAGAAGCCACTGTTACCAGTTGAGTTTGAATTACATACTTGGAGGAAAATAATGAAGGTTGGAATTGAGTTGGATGAAGCGCAACGTGAGAGAGTAATGCAACTAAACGAACTAGATGAAATGAGGATGGAGGCACAACAACAAAATGAAATTATTTAACACCAAATAAAATCCTGGCATGATGCTCGTATCAAGCACACAAAGTTTAATGAAGGATATTGGGTCTTACTATTTGACTCAAAGTACCAACAGTTCAAAGGCAAGCTGAGAACAAGATGGTTGGGACCCTACCAGATCGAAAAGGTTTTTGATAACGACTCTGTGAGACTACTGTTGATCGATGGAGACAAGAGAACTCTTTTGGTGAATGGACATAGATTAAGGATGTATCATCGTCCTCTGGATAAAGATACTTTCACTAAAGATATGTTGCTATGCTAAGGAATGGATTCAGTGGAGGAGATTGGCTCTTCCCGCCAAGAATATATATATATATATTTTAATTCAAATAAAGGAATATGATCATGATTTCGATCTTATTACCCTTATATTATAGTTGTTTTGTTTATTTCATGCTTTCAATAAAGGTTAGGAATGTTAATTATTAGATTGTACACTAATCACATTTATTCTGTGAGCGTAGGACGTGGAATTCTACGAATATCAAGGAGATGAGATGACATGGATAAGTGCATTCTTCTTTGCTGCGGATATTAGCTTTTTAAGCACTCCCCCATTGCATTTATTTAAATGATTAAATTAAAACACAATTCTTGATGAACTTATTGCGGATATAAATCAAAATCTTATGCCAATGAGTGAGGTGTAATGAATAATAATGAGAAAATATACCGCATGTGTCACATTTTTATGGAAAGGACAGGTGGATTTGTGTGAAGCACAAGTGACCTTATCATTCATGATGATAGGACATGAGTTGTGCGATGAATTAAATCTTCCCATACAAACTAAGTCCCTGTCCTACCAACTTTTTCCACTGCTAAACTTGCACCATCTCACTGAATATTAAGATCTTAAAAAAATAATTCAAACTTCCAATGTCACTGTTGCATGCAATTTATCAACTACCCCACCGAAGCCTTCACCATTTTTCTGAAGTTTCATTCAGCCTTGATTCAACTATGGGGCAAAAAATGAAATTTGAACCAGATTCTCTAGAGCCGCTACTTCGAAATGTTGTTATTTCTCAGGTATTTTATGATGCATGATGGTTAGATTTTATTAGAAAATTCAAGGGTTTTGATGAGTATTTTGTTGATGAGTTCTTGATAAATTTTGAGGCAACCAGTTCATGAATTGGGGGTAAAAGAATTGAGATAAGTAGCCAAATTTTTACTGACATGTTTGGCCTACCATATTTTGGTCTCAAAGTTGTGACTAATGCCCGCGCTCAAGGATTTAATACCATTGTATCATGAAGAAGGAGAAGATATCCCAGAAGTGATCCTTACTTCCTATAGTACTCAAAAGGGAATTAAGCGGGAGAGCTTTCCTGGTCTTTGGAAAGAAGTAGCTAAGTAGGTTAACAAATATTTTATCTATGATGGACGACTGTCTGTACTCAGAGGTGATGCACTAAATATCTTGACTCATCTAAAGAGGGGTCACACAAACCCTGAACTTAGGGTTAATTTACAGAATATCTTGTTGAAATGGTCATCAAAGTGGGACAAAATTACAATAATGGGGGTGGTAGAGATGCCTTGAATCACCCAGGGACTTATCTAATTAATCTATTCACATCAGGATTTTTATAGGCGTAAGAGGAAGATCAAAAAAATGAGTGCAGGGGGGAGTTCAAAACAAAATAAAATCAAGAAGGAACCATCCCCCAGTGTTCGGCCTATGCTCGAGTTACCTCCTCACCCTTCAAGAGAAACTATGGAGGAATTTGCTAGTAAGGATAACCCGTATTCTATTCCACAAGTTTCCAAAGCTAAAAATACCCCACCACTCCATTCTGCTATGTCGTTGAGACCAAGAAGGTCTTTTACCTTACAAAGACCTAAAGTTTCCTAGCCTGGAATGTTTCATGAGGATTTTTCTCCCATTTTGGAGGAGAGAGATGAGGCTAGTACTTTGTTCACCCCTGTTGAACAATCGAATAATGATGAATTCACAACAACCGTTCTTGCAACACAGTGCCATGTCACTGATATGCTCGACATTTCTGTATCTCTAAAAACTGAGTCTAAAGCTCCAGAAATCCCTGTAATGCCGAAAATACTAACTAGAGCTCCAGAAATTGTTGCAATGGAGGTTGGTGGCCAGGAAACGCATGGAGATGAAGTGCGAAGGTGTTACCAAGATAAAATTGCCTCTTTGAAAGAAAAGTTGAAAGGTATGTAAGAAACAAATTTGTCTTTACAAACTGAATTTGCACAAAGAACTATAGAGAAGGTTAGAAAAATTACTACTTTAAAGGTAGAAGTTAACAGTCTCAAAAGACAAAGGGATATTGGTCTCAAAGTATGGAATGATTTAACCCAATTATCTCTTCAAAATAAAGAATTAGTAAAACAAAATAAAAATCTTAAGGGAGAGATTGAGGCCAGTACAAGTGAAAAGGAGTTAGAATCTATTGGATTATGTTTTTCCTATGGCCTGCAAACTTCTAGCGTGTAGGAAACCCTCCTTTGTCTACAATATGTTTATTCAAGAATAATTTTAGGCTTGGCAATTGATGAGGATGTGTAGTAGAGAACCCTATGAGGCCCCAGATGGACATGCTTTCATGGAAATCTATCAAAAGTGTATTCCTGAGATTCAAAATATTATGTGTAAATTTTACCTTCACAATATGTTGGTTACTAATGTCCCTGATTTCTTCATTCATTTGTTTGTGGGGGATTTTTCAGTTGAAGGCTTTTCAGTAATTTTTTACAGACCAAATCATATGGAGTGAGAAAACATAACTTTTCAATCAGACAGCTCGAACCTTAGGTTTCTACATTAGGCCTACCCATCACAATGATGTGGCTATGAAGAAAAATTTCATGTCTCTTTACTATCAGGCTGGTATATGATAGAATAGTTCAAAGGCTTTACAAAAGTGTGTGCAGGATTTTGAGGTCTATAATCAACAACATTTTGGTGATGCATTGCAAGCTTGTGATAAACAATGGGATGCATTGATCCCACCTTTGAAATGAATGGAAGTGATCTCCCCCCAAAACCTCAGTTGGAACATTAGGAGGGGAGATGCAATTGTTGAAATTATATGACAATCATTAGAGAAAAATGAAAAAGAATACAGTGATGAGTGGGTTGGAATACAAGTGAGACCACCCCTTCTCTTGAGTCACATGACTACTTGGCAGAATAATGCTACCCAATCACATGATATATTCACAACATGGGTAGAGGTTATTTTGAACACTAAAGGGTGTAAGGGAGAAAGAAAACAGTATGCAGATCAATTTGAATAATATGACATGGCACAACAGCTTGGCTAGAGAGCGAGGAAGAGATGAGTTTGCATAGGGACATGCAAAAGCTAAAGAACAGGGGAGATGATGAGTGTATAAATTTATCTATTATATCATCTATATGGCTATTGATGTATTCCTAAAAATGATAATTTGTGCATGGGGAATGTTTTATATAGTTATATCCTAGCAAGGTTGATGCATTTCTCTTGTTTTTGTTCATGCAAACTGTTGACTGTAGAAATTACCTAATAATTTCTTCTATGAGTAATGTGGTGGCGTGTGTAGGATAATAGTGAGAATTTGCTACCAATTCTGGAAGTTGCAATCAAGGAGGCCAATTCTTTAGCCATTATGCCATCATGGATAATTCTTCCATAATAAGCCTACAAACACGAATTATGTTTTTAGCTATATCATAAGATTTCTCGAGCTTTAATGAGGCTGTTATTGTTTGAATTCATTTCCTATAATCTTGGCACATTTTGTAACTAATTATGTCTATAAAGACACCTTATTGAGAACATTTTCATAGTTAGTTGATAATAACAATTTACGGTACAATTATCTACTAACTAGTACTTACTTTCAATATTATGTTGAACATGTATCAGAACTTATTCGAATCAATATAGTTGATGTTGTTTTGAATATCATCTAGTGTTGAGAATACCTTCCTCCCAAAGAAGAGCAAGGGCCCACTCGACCAAGGAGATTGGAGGATTTATGTTTCATGCATGCTCGTGATCTCTGATAAGTTCGAGTTTAAATGCTTTGATTTGAATTTTGATTTGGATGCAGTTATCTATCTGAATTCAGTGTGTGTTATTTCAATTCACTATGTGTGGATTATTTCAGTTCGGTGTGTGCATTTCAATTCCAGTTAAAGTATTTCCTTTGAACACATTTTTATCACAACAACCTTGTTTTAGTATTTTAGCATTGCATTTCCGTAGACTAGAGGGAAACAAGGGGAACCACACCAACTAAAACCCCCCAAACAAAGGAACCATAAAAAAAATGAGTTGTATAAGACTTCATTGCATACAACTTAGGACACACAACCCTAGTTTTATAATGAAACTAGCAGAAGAATTTTTTGGTTAAATGATTGGAGAATACATTGACCCATCATGTCACTTATCCTAATCTAAACTAAGGAAGTGTACAAAGTAGATTAAGTCAACAAAACATAAATAAAGTTAAGTAGACTTAAAAGAAAAAGTGCACATATAAAAAATATTGCACCAACACCCTCCCTTAATTTATATTTAGGGAAGTTTAAAGTTAAAAAAAAGGGTCCCAACAACTAGGCCTAATAAGGTACCCATGTAAAATAAGCACAACATAAAAAAATTAAGATACAAAACAAAAGTATCTCATAAAATTAAACTAAGTACTATGTATATTGTACTCGATGGGATGAAAGACATTACTTAAAAACATTGAATGGGATGAAATTCATCACTGAAGAATATGCAAGAAGTACAAGTGAAAAGTATGGCAAATAACTCAAATTTGCATGAGTGGTTTGAATCCACTACTTGACCATTGAAGAAAACAAGATAACATTGGATGCACCATAATAACTCTAAGGAGATTGGAAATTGGTTGAATGAGGTGATGGAAGTACAAAATAGTATGCTAAGAATGCCATCAACTGCCTAAAGTAGATGATGTGATATGTCAAGGGTAAGCAATGGACATAACACATGATTACACAATATGACTACACACACACCCATAATGTTGAGTGGGTATAGTGGAAAAAATAATATATCTACATGAGTGGTCTGAACCACTACTTGAACAATGAACAATGGAAAAAGTTGGATATACCAAAATAATACTCACTAAAAAGAGAAATCTAACTATCAAGGTGTGAAATGATACAAAAAATGGTCTCTCACAAATAACATGACACAAATAACGATGGGAATACATAAAAATTAAGAAAAGGGTGTGCAAACCAAGACACACACATAAAGATAGACTAGATTGTGAAAAGAAAACCCCCCATGGCACTTTAAAAATTAGTGCAAATATATATCCCAAAAGAACTAAATAGGATAAGTAAGATATTATAGACAATAGAATAGCTCAAAAAAAGAGTTATCTAATTATCTAAGAAAGGTCAAATAACTAAATGAGAGTTGCTCCAAAACAAAGGGAGTGATGCCAAATAGAGTTTCTTCAAAAAAAAAATAGTAGTGCTAGGAAGAATGAATAGTGGGCAGTCAATGTGGCTGAATGGCAATGAATGGTTGAGGATCCACACCTATAGAGTCCACATAAAGAATGTTGATGATGTCATCATGACTGATATGAAATCCATTCTAGGTAAATACATATGGTAAATGAAGATGCTACATGTGATATGGTGTCATATGCACGAATAGTACATGCAAGGAATCATTTGTAGAGGTGTTATTACTCTCACATTTGAATAAAGTAGTCTTAAGTTTTTCATGCCTAAGAAGGTCTACATAAGGACTCATGTGTCACTCAATATTATCATAAATAATGGAGCAAACAAAAACATGTGAGTGTACATGAAGTGGACCTGATAAAAAATTATCTTCTCGATATTTAATGCCATAGCGAGCAATCTAATGAATAGGTTAAATAAGGGAAGTGATGCCCTGTAAGTATTTACCTATGCCTCTGTCAAAGTCACCCATGTAACACAAAATACGAAATCCAAAACCAATTGTGTGCTTCTCAAATGAGCCAAACACAATGATGGGTGAATTTGAAGTGTGGGTTACAATAGGTGTAGCAATGAGTGTATTAGATTCAATAGGAAACACATGATTAAGAAAAGTAGATGATGATGTGTTAATAAGATTTGAATCAATGACATAAGGTAGACTATGATCAGTGAGAGGTATGTCCATGGTGTCAATCTGACATTGCAAACATGTAACAATGTTGTGCAATGACTGAAGTAGTGTGTCTATTCCATAAATAAGTGATAGTAATAAAGAGTTTTATTTTTTTCTTTCTATTCTCTTCAATAAATCTAACCCTGTCTTCTTAAAGCGAACATACTTCTAAAAAGAACATGGTGTTTTAGGAAAGAAGGTTATTTCCCTGTGTGTGAGTGTGGAAGTCGTGGATATAAACCATTTACAATATCAAGGAAAAAATGTCATGGAATAATCTCAAAAAGTGAACACACTCAATAAACCCTTCCAAACTGCTTATAATAATGCAATTCTTACAATTTTTTCTTGATATATTGGTTAGCGTGCAAGACAAGAATAAAATAATCCAAATCTAGAAACTTTTGTAATACACAAAAAATGAACCACATAGCTGAAAAATAAGTAACACTTTATAAGTAGTGTGATTTATAGATCAAATACAAACAATAATTTGCAAAGTTATGTTGGAAATAAAATCTTGGTATAATATGAACAAAAAATGAATCCACCATTTTAAAGTACATGAAAAAACATGTACTTTAAAAAAATGGCATCTTGATACAACACACAAATCAAAGATACGACCAATTGAAAGTACAAAAATTGGGACATGACAACTTGCAAAAATGAATTTTCTCGAAATATGGTTCAACAAAAGTTACAAAAAACCATTGCAATATGTAGAGCATGGAAAAATACACAATATAGAAAAGAAATTCTTTGTAGGACTTTTGGATGTTGGAACATAATGGTTAAGTGGGCCGCCTACCCCTTAATTAAATATGGGTCCAACATTATACTATATGTTAAATATTTAATAATAAGAAATATTTCTATTTCTATTATTAAATATTCATACATAGGGATATACTTTAGGTTAAATATTTAATAATAATAAATAGTTATATTTCTTTTATTAAATATTTTAAACCTTGGTATATGTGTCAATCATTTAGGTTGAAAAGGTGGGTTGGGAGACATACCCGATCACCTCATATAAAAAGGACATCAGGTCCTCATTTGACATATTGGAAAATATATATCAAAGGTGTATTTACCCTTGTGATTAGGGTTTCAAAAGGAGGAGGTAATTTACTGGATGTAAAAGGGTTCTCTACAATAAAGGTTATTTTTCACAGTGGGTTTTTACCTTCAGGTTTTCCACTATAAATCCTGTGACATTTGTTATTTACTTTCTGCAAGAATTTATTTATTTGTTATACAATATAGTGTGATGTTTATTGATTTAATATTGCATAGTTTATTAATGTTGTATAATTTAATTGATCGAATATGTTGTTAATAGAATCCTCAAATTATATCACTAGAGGAGAAAATACAACCTTTGTAAACAAAAATATTCAAAAGTGATGTTCATTAATTATTCATGCTATGTGAAAATTTTACACATGGGGCTAAAAAATAGTTATAGGTCAAATGATGACTAAAATAAAAAATAGAGGGATAATTAGGTTGTAAGGGGATCATTGAGTGACCTGGGAGGGTCATATAAGTAACCAACAACTTAAAGAAAACTATTAAGGCTAAGCATGCAACCTAAGGAATTTGAACTCCAGACCTCTTAAAAGCCAATGTACTGCAAAATAATACTTGTTATCATGCCACCTATAATGTTCAATACAACAAGTTCCAAAATTTATATTTATTAAAGATAAAGTGCATGCATGTGCATTTGGAGGGTTGTCCAAGCAACTACCACATTGAAATGGATGTTTTGGGAGCACTGTAAGTCCAAAATGCAAAATCTTGAACTTTCTGGAAATATCATGAAATGAATATGAAAATTAGTGATTAGAGCCACTAACCTACAAAATTTTAAAAAAACATTGGTGTACACTTTGCTCGTTGTGGTTTGTTGTACATAAGTGAAACTTTAAAAAATCACAAAAAACAATTTGCGCCTAAAAACCTATTTTTCAAATGTGTATTTTTTGATGTAGAATCCATTAAAAAGTATCAGGAAGAATTAGAAATATTTTGTTGGGTTTGTAATTGTAGACATCTAAAATTTTACATAATTAATTTTGATTAATTTGTCCCAAAAATATTCTAACATCATCACTATCTAAATCCTTGTTGCCCAATTTTGCATCCCTTGCAAAATTCGAGCAACTTGCGCAAGTGTTGGACTTGACAGATATTTTGAGGACAAATTTGAAGAATCAAAAAATCTTTGAGCATACCATAGATAAAGAAGCAAAACCACGAAGAAGTTTAAATGTGTTTTGGACAAATGAATGCATGCCGCGGGATAAAGGACATGATCTCATAATTCCATGCAGACAAAGGAGAAAATATTTCCAGGGTCTAAGTTCGCATCATGCAGAATAAAGGGAAAAATTTGATAAAAGCAATGGGATTCCATGGTGCCATGATACAAAGGAATGATCAATGGATGTCAAAATATGTGTAAGATTGAATCAGGAAAGACACGTGATGAAGGAAAACAATGGTTATTCGTAGATTTTCATATGAACATGAATCTGAATTGACTAGTGCAAATTTGATATTATTTGAAGGAATATTAGCCTTCTCCATGTAAAAGAAATCATATTTCATGGGTTAAATAATGGTAGGTGGAAGAAGTGAAGGAAAACGTATCCAATTCACAAATATGATGTCTTAGGTGACACAACCACCATTATTAAATGCGGTATGGCATGCTCAGTTGAAGGAGTGTAACCATGGATACAATAAAGTGACACCCTAATCCCCAAGATAAATTAATCCTAGGTGGTTGGGATTGGTTGAAGGAATTCTAATTCCCCTCTAATATCTTCTCTCTCTCTCTCTCTCTATATATATATATATATCTCTCTCTTCCAATATTTTCTATATATTGTAGAGGAATGTTCATTCTTAAGGTTGGATACTTTGGGAATGCAAAGGAATAATTCTATGCCACACAATTTGTTCTAAGGGTTGCATGCCTTGGATCTTGAGTTCTGTAAATTTTTACATCTTCTTCCTATCTTGTAATGATCTGTACATTATTTCTAGGTTATAAAATCTTAGTTTTGTGGCTCGTTCTACCTTAGCTATCATTTTATTCACACTCTATTTCCTTTCATTATTTTGTATGTGTGTTGTATGTGCTATTTCTAAAACTTTGTTTCTATTGTGCATCACTGAAAGTGGATCTTGGGACATGATTTTAATCTGTGGTCTTCATTTTGACCCTCTTCATTATTGTTTACCTCCATTTTATCTCTTGCTGAAGTGTTCATCCCCTTATTTTCTGGTGTTATCGCCTCTGTAGATTAGGATTTATGTTTTATACATCTCCTTCTCACCCTGGTCCCTTGGAATGTTAGAGTAGAGTTAGATAGTTGCATTTCAATTCCTAGGAGTAATTTTAGTAGTAGGAGTAAGTAGAGGAAACCAACCTTCTTCAGAGGTCTGTCTCAGTTTGAGTCCCATGTAACTTGGAGACAGTCCCATGTTGACTCAAATTTTCGGTTGTTTATGATCTAAATGCGGGTGTAATTTTGAGCTCCAAGAGTTTTGGCACACTCGGTGGGACCATAAGTCAAATATTTCTAGATTTATCAAGTTCCGATGTGTGCTTGATAAAATTCCATCCTTTCAGAGGTTCTGTGATAACACATCTAGTGACTCCAAGCAATAAATCTATTGGTTTCAGGAGTTCAAGTGTCCCTAATTCATGAGAAGGATACAAACTCAGTCTAGAAAGTGAGAAGGTGTATTCGAGTATTTGCAGCTATCTCCAGGCCGACAAAGAAGAGGAAGGTAGATTCTGAGATCTCCATCTCCTCCAAACATAACTCTCTCTACACCTCTACTTGGTAGGCCCTTCTTGAAATCAACAAGAGTTCTCAGACATATTATAATGGTTCATTAACAACCGCCACCTTAAAATCCATTTGTAAAATTCACAAGCAACAACCGGCTTGCCTTGAATGCCCAAAATCCTATTCCTGTTGCAGAATTGAAGAATATTCCATATTTTACTGGAGAAAATCACACTACTCTAGTTGATCACATTCAAGACATTGAAAATGTCAGTGTAATTCATGAAATTGCTGAAGTGGGTGTGGTAGTCAAACTCCTATCTTCATCCCTTAAAGGAAAGGGCCTGCAAAGGTTTAGAATCCTAATTGTGGGTTCAATAAGGAATTGGAACGAGTTGTGCACAGCCTTGTACAATAAATTTGGGGAAAGAGATGATAACTTATCTCTTTTGGAGTAGTTGACCACAATCAAGAGAGAACCTAATGAGCAAACATGGTGGATTTTAACTTCAGATTCCAGAGAACCTAGGACAGAATTCTACTTCTTGTCAAGCCTATAACAGAAGGTGCATTTCTACTCTTTTTGAAAGCTCTTAAATATGATATATCTATTATGGTGTAATCTATGGGAGGTGTAACTCTACCAGAAGCTTATGCATTGGCCATTAGGGCTGAAAATTGTTTAATTCAAGCTAGAAAATTAGCTCCTAGACCACCTATGCCATTATTCCCTGAATTTCCAAAAGCTGTAAAACCTTCCATTGCTTGTATTCCTCAACCAAATTTTAAACCTATTGCTTCCACATTACAAACCCTTGTGCACAACAAAAGGAAGATGAAGAAATGAAATATCTAATTAGAAACTTGACACACAAATTTATATCCCTAGAAACGTAGCAAGCCCAATCCTATATATATCATCAAAATCAAGGGAAATCCTCATACCAAGGATATCGGCCATATAGAAATCCAATAATTTAATCAGAGATATGTACAAAACCAACAGAATAATAGATGGAAAATTCAAAATTTTCCTATTCCATTGGCAAAAATCCCTCCTCCACATGCACTCCCTACCCCTAGTTCTAGTCAAGCCTTAGTTCCAGTACAAAACAATATGGTGCAAGAAACAAAGTAGTGTTTTCCATGTAACCTACCCCATAACCAACTTGGTTGTGAAAGGGAAATGAATCTCCAAGCCTAAATGATTCAAGGTGCTTCCAGTCAACAAGATCCAATTATTAAAACACCAAATCATGGTGTTGAATGAAGGTCCTACAAGCTTCTGCGGATGCCAACCTCATGTTATTTGGAGTTGAGGAATTTTTTGTAGTCAATAAGATAGTTGAAATGGCCCTAAAATACCTCAAATGAGTGTTGCTAACAACATGTGGAACAAGAAAAGAATGTTGGAATCTTAGTTTGTCAAATCCCGCAGATCAGAACAATATCGTAGATAAAGGACAAGACATTGGAAGGACTAAGGAAAAATCCATACACTAAAGTAGGAACAAAAGGACATGAAAAACTATGGAATGAAGTAGAAAATGGTTCATATAATCTTGCGGTGCCTGATAAGATTTCCATAGAAAAGGATATTGTTGTTTCACCAACACTAGCATGCCCATTAGAAACTCCCATTCATAGTTGAGAAAATGAATAAGACTAATGTCAACATCTTAATGTGGGATGCACTTTCCATCCCATCCCAAGGAGATCTTCTATGTAAAGCCCTCGAGAAACTACCTCCAGAAGATCCAGTAAAGAAAAAGGCTCATGTCGCGGTTCATGTCTTCTAAGAAAAAGAGGACCAAGTAAGTAAGATTGTTAAAACCCCACCCTTTTACATGTCAATAATTGTGGGTAGATACCTAGTTCATAACTGTATGATTGATTCTGGGGCTAGTACTTCTGTAATGCCAAAGAAAATTACTGACATCCTAGGTCTCAAGTACAATCCTATGTCTAGGGGAATTTTGTACAACTTGATGGATCAAGAGTGGTGCATATTAGGAGTGATTAAATATTTAGAGTTAACCCTCCATGATTTCCCGAGTCTCACAATAACCAATGATATATAAAACATAAAATTTCCACCCATTTTTTCAATCTTCATGTCTAGAGATTTTATTACTAAGGTATGGGGTTATTTGTCTTCAGATTGGACTCGTATAATTTTAAGGACCAGATATGGCACAATATTCACAATCCAAGCTGAATCTATATTTTCCTGTTACATAGAGTCTTATGAACCTTCCCCTATCCAATAAAATTGTTTAATAAAAGAAGAACATGATCAAGTTTCAAGTTCAAAAGAAAAACCTACTCCTCCTCTCATGCCTAATTTTTTGTTTGATGAATAGGATGAGAGAGATCAAAAATTCAATCCATACTCTAAAGATATTAAAGCTGATGAAATTGGTCTTGACACCTATTATGTCATGCAAGAAGAATTTGTTATGCCTGTGCAACATTCAAAGAAGACAAAGAGACAATAGCCTTGACTTATCGCAGATGTATTTTGACAATTCCAAAAGTAGGAATGGAGTTGGGGTTTTTATTGTGCTTATTTTTCCAAAGGAAGAGAAATTATTCTTCACCAAAAAAAATTAGTTTTCCTGTTCCAATAATGTGGCAGAATATGAGGCATTGGTGGATGTCTATTGATTGCGAAAAAGAGGAAGAAAATAAGTTGTAAATCCTTGGAGATACTAAGCTAGTCATCAATTAAATCTATGGAAGATGTGCTACAAAGAACAAGCTATTGAAGGCCTACATATATATATTTTGGGACTTGCTAGAGAGTTTCGATGCTCTCAACCTGCAGGATGTACTGTGGAAGTTAAACAAGGAATCAAATAAAATGGTGTCCCTCGTATCTCAGTTTTCACCTGCAAAAGACATGGTTAAAGGTAAGACGTAACATATAAAAATGTTTGTTATCCCATCCATACCTGATAATGCCACTAATTGGAAAGTATTTGATAGTGATGAATAAATTGTCCAATTCATACAAAATGAAGTTGAATTTTCTTCAATAAATGTAGTCTAATTTTCAAGACATCTATGGTGATCATATTATTTATATCAAAACCAATAAATTGCCAAAAGGATTGTTCACTCTAGAACATATTTTTAGCCTAGATGATGAGTTCAAAGATATGGAAAATATGATGGTGGAAAAACAAGAATACTGTCATCCTATTATAATTGCCCTAGGAAATGAACTTTTTCTTGGAAATGTATGTGATGAACATGAAAAGAAAATTTTTGTTTCCTTATGTCAAAAGTTCAGTGATGTGTTCTCATGGGGATATGAAGATTTAAAATAATTCAATCCAAATATATCCTAGCACTCTATTGATCTTGATCCTAATATTAAACCAGTTAGGCATAAACAAAGGCTGATAAACCCCAAGATAGAGCCCCTCATGAGAAAAGAATTATTTAAAATTATCAAGGCTAAAAGTTTTTTCCCCATTAAGTACTCCAATTGAGTGGTGAAATTGGTTCCAGTCAGAAAGAAGAATGGAAAAATCAGGCTCTACGTAGACTTTAGGAACCTAAATAAGGCTTCTCTTAAGGATCATTACCTCTTTCCTTCCATGGAGCAAATTCTATGAATAGTAGCAGGAGATGAAAGGTTCTCTATGCTAGATGAATATTTTGGTTTTAGTCAGATCAAAGTGAAAGAAGAGGATCAGTACAAGACTACATTCACTACCAAATGGGAAATGTATGCTTATCATAAAATGTCCTTTGGATTGTCATATGTAGGTGACACCTTCTAAAGAGAAATGGATATCACTTTTAAAGAATATATTAATCAGTTTATCCTTGTGTATCTTGATGATATGATTGTTTTCTCAAAGTATAACAAAGGTCATATTATTCATATTGAGAAGGTATTTGAAAGATGCAGGAAGTTTGGGGTATCTCTTAACCCCAAGAAATGTAATTTTACAGTCCCTAGAGGTAAGCTTTTGGGGCACGTTGTTTCTAAAGAAGGCATATCCATTGATCCAGAAAGAGTCTCTTCCATCCTTGCTCTTTCCTTTCCATATTACAATAAATATTTACATTCTTTCCTTGAAAAGGTTAACTTTTTTAGGAACTTTATACTTGGCTTCGTGGGTTTGGTAAAGTCACTCACACTTATGCTCAGAAAAGATTCAACTTTCAGATGGATCGCAGAGGGGAATAAAAAATTTGAAAAGATAAAATAATAAATAACCCAGGATCCTACGTTTATTAATCCAAATTACTCCAAATATTTTATCTTATATGCGTATGGAGATGATTCTTACATTGTCACAATTTTAGACCAACCAAATGATCAAGAATTGGAGCAACCAGTATCCTTCTTCAGCGAAATCTTGAAGGATTAAAGAGCTTAAGTACAACCACATTTAGAAGAAAGTGTTTTCTATCATGTGTGCCTTTGATAAATTTAAAATATTGATTATAGATAGCCATATAAAGGTTCTAGTATTGCATCCCAACATCAGAGATTTCATCATGGGAATAGAGATCAATGCGAAGTGAGCTTGATGGGTAGCTAAAATCATGGAATATGATGTGACCATCTAGGCCATAAAATTGGTAAGAGGCTATGGTCTCTACAGATAGTTGGCTAGAGACATGTTGAATGACATAGAGACTACTTTATTCCTAGAAGAGGAGATCCACATGGAACCTAGAGAAGAATGAAGACATAACCATGGATAGCTAGATGAATATAATGGTAAAATTCCTCTCCTCTACTATATATCCTCCTAGTCTTAGCAAAGCAAAGAGGCGGCATTTAAGGTTGTAGTATTTTCATATGTGTTAGTTGGTGGCGTACTATTTAAAAGGAACATTGATGGAGTGCTACTAAGATGTATTGAAGCTGAACCATGTGACAAATTTTTAACTGAGTTTCATGATGGTTTCTCAGGTGGACATTTCTCTTCTAGAGCTACAACTATGAAAGTCATAAAAGTAGGATATTTCTAGCCTACGTTGTTCGTGAATGTTCACAGATGGATGAAGAAGTGCAAAGAGTGCACACTTTTCAATGGAAAGAAAAGATTGGTGTATTTTCCACTTCATTCAATCTAGGTGGATCATCCATTTGCACAATGGGGCCTTGACTTCATTGGGATGATTAACCCTCCATCTAGTACGGATCAAAAATGGTTTCTCATAGTGAAAAGATTACTTCACCAGGTGAACTTAAACCACGCCATTAAAGGAAGCTACTGAATTAACCATCTTGGAATTTATTGAAGAAATTGTTACAAGGTTTGGTGTACCCCAAACCATTATTTCTGATAATGATAAATCTTTCTTAGGATCAAAAATATCTCATTAGGCTCTTCAACTTGGGATTTATCTCAATAATTCCTCTAAATATTACCCCAAAGGTAATGGTTTGGCGGAATCTACTAAAAAAAATATGATCAAAATCATGAAGAGAACCATGAAATTTAATCAAAGGAAATGGCATACAAAAGTGAAAAATGCTCTTTGGGTGGACACGATAACAACAAAGAAGGAAATTGGCACTTCTCCCTACAAGCCGGTATATGGAAAAGAAGCTAGGCTTCCGTTGTCACTTGAGTTTCCTTCACTCAAACTAGCTCAATAGCTAGAACTTGAAGGCATAGATCAAATAGAAATTAGAATGGTTGAATTGGTGCAACTAGAGGAAAACATAAACATTGTTATGATTAGAATGGAACAACATCATAAGTCAACTAAGTAGTGGTTTGATAGAAAATATAGGCCTCAGAAATTCAAGGTCAGAGATCCAGTTTTGAAATGGGAAATAGAAAAAGCTAAACTAGGAAGACATTCCAAAATTTTTGTTATTTGGAGTGAACCATACATCATTACTTCTTGAAATGTGGATAAATCAATTTAGTTATCTGATCTAGATGTGAATGTATTTCAAATCCCAGTCAATGGGTTTCACCTCAAACCCTCTCACTAAGATATCTCATAGCATCTTTTATATAGTAGATTAGTATTTCAATTCCTCCAAGTGCTTCAGCACATTGTAATGTTGGTAGTGTAGATTTCCTTTCCCTAAGTGTTTTGAACATGTTTTGTTGCTCGGGGTCTTGTTACACATATTCCATGTTTTTAGAGGTTGTTATTGTAAGATGAAGTCCAAAATGTTAAGGATCAATTTCCACTAAGTGAAGGAGAAAAATTCAGAGCAACTAAATCAATCAGATGACTCCATGCCCAATGGATACCTAAGGTTACTGATCATCTATCTAATAGGAAGATGACCCCTGTGAGTTATAAAAAATGTTGCCCAAATTTTTTATCCTTTACAAAATTTGAGCAATGTGCACGAGTGTTAGACTTGGTGGATATTCATAGAAAATTTTGAAGAACCACGGAAGCTTTGAGCATACTGCAGATAAATAAGGAAAACCACAGAGAAGTTTAGGTGTGCCACAAAAAAGGAATGTGTGTTGCAGGATAAAGGATATGATCTCATAATTATGTGGAAAAAGGAAAAAGACCTCCAGGGTCTAAGTTACACCATGGAATAAAGGAAAAAATTTGATAAAATCCACTGGAGTCCATGGTGCCGCGATATAAAGGAATGATCAGTGAATGTCAAAAGCCACATAAGAAATAATCAAGAAAGCCACGTGATGAAGGAAAACAATGGTTATCCGCGGATTTCCATATGAACACAAATATGATTTGATTATTATAAATTTGATATTATTTGAAGGAATATTAGCCTTCTCCATGTAAAATAAATCATATTTCATGGATTAAATAACGGTAGGTGGAGGAAGTGAAGGAAAAAATCTCCAACATGTAAAGAGGTTGTTTTAGGTGACACAACCACCAATATTAAATGTGGTATGGATGCTCACTTGAAGAAGGCGTGTAAAAGTGGATAAACAGAGTGATTCCCTACTCCCTAAGAGAAATTAATGGTGGTTGGGATTGATTGAAGGAATTCAAATTTCCCTTTAATTTATTCTCTCTCTCTCTCTCTCTTCCAAGATTTAATATATATTGTAGAGCAATGCTCATTCTTAACATTGGATACTTTGGGAATAAAAAGGAATCATTCTATGTTGCACAAGTTTTCTAAGGTTTACATGTCTTGGAATTGAGTTCTTTGAATGTTTTACATCTTCTTCCTTCCTTGTAATGATCTGTGCATGATTTCTAGGCAATAAAATCTTAGTTTTTTTGGCTCATTTTTCCTTAGCTATCATTTTTTGGCACTCTACTTCCTTTCATTATTTTACATTTGTATTGTATGTGCTATTTAAAAAAAATTTCTATTGTGCATCACAAAATTATATCTTGGGATGTGATTTTAATCTGTGGCCTTCATTTCAACCCTCTTCATCATTGTTTACCTCTATTTTCACTCTTGTTGAAGTGTTCATCCCCTTAGTTTTTTTGGTGCTATTGCCTCTGTAGATTAGGATTTTTACTTTATGCATATCTCTCTTACCATAGTCCTTTGGAATGTTAGAGTAGAGTTATATAGTTACATTTTAGTTTCTAGGAGTAGTTTTAGCAGTAGAAGTAAGTAGAGGTACCCAACCTTCTCTAGAGGTCTGTCTCAGTTTGAGTCCCACAACTTGGAGACAGTCCCATGTTGACTCAAATTTCAGGTTGTCTATGATCTGAATGGTGGTGCAATTTTGAGCTCTAACATCTCATCAATTTCCAACCATTTATCCTCATCCTACTTAGATGGATATTCACCCTCCGTTTTCTCTCCCACAAGCTATAAATTCATCTCTTCTCCTCTATGAGAGTTAGATGGGATGAATACATAGAATCCATAACAAATCTCTACCATTTTATTGCATCAATCATCCACAATATTCAATCCATCTCCAATCCAATCTATCAATCCACCATCTTTCATCAAGAAATCCAAGACGATCAAGGGGAGGTGTTGCCCAAGTTTCTCCACCAAATCTGAAGCAACCAACACCAATCCATGAGAAAATCTAACACAACAAAGGAGGAGCATTGCATCTTCTTGGTAAGTGCAGGTATTGATTCTACCCCCCTTTCAATCTATTTCTCAATTTGATGTATGTTTGGAAGGATTAACATAGGAGAACAATTTTTTTGTTTTCTCACACTCAATTGACTAATATTTTCTAACTATAAATTTTTGGCACCCACCGTGGGGCTTACCCCCATTTCTCATCATTCCCAATCTTATTTTATCCCTATAATAGGTTGTTAAAGTTTCAATAATTTTCATTTTTGTTTATACCTTCAAATTTTGAAATTTCCAACTCAAATTTTGTTCCTAACACGAAACAACGCTTATGACATGTGTATTGGCCCCTATGCTGCATAAATTGGAACCTTTGTCTTAGATTATCACTTTTGTGAAAATTTTGTCTCTTTTTCATGTTTGGCGCCTTTGCTACATGAAGTAGTGCCTTTACAAAGTGGCACATTTACATTGTGTTGTGGCACCTTTGTTTAGCCTTTTTGCCTACTTTCTTAGAGCCATAACTTTTGATCCCAAACTCGAAATGACTCTGTTTTTTACCGGAAAGGTATTGAAAAGATCTATGCAATGAAAGTGTTAATTTATAATTTAATAAGATAATTTATTCATGGTTTTCATTTTCTTAAATCTTGTCATTTTAACTTCTTATCGCGTTTTATTTTTCTTTCTCCAAACTACTAACACTTTGTGTGCAACTTCCAACGCTTACCAAAGATAAAATTTATTCTAAAACTACTAAGCTCTTAGTCTTGCAACATGATCGATCAAATACGTTGGGGTTATAAATAAAAAGCTTCTAATCTTTGTTTTGCAGGGCCTCCTCTTGAAGACCTAATCACATACTTTTTATTGTTTAATTTTATCTTGCATCTATTTTCTTGCATCATCTTTCTTATGTGTTTTACATCCTTACTTGTTTATCCCAAATGGAAAACCATGTAATGTCTCCTCTCGTGTCCTAGGATGATCTTGAGGATAAAAAATGACTAGCCTTCCCCTTTTTCTTTTATAGGGGCAACATGACGTGGAAGTGACATCCATGCACTTGCCATAGTCCTAGGGGTCTCATGACCATGGGCTTCATCTCCATGCATGTAGATAAACCCCGTGTTCCAGAAGGGTATATAAATTATCAGACAAATATCATTATTGGATAAGTATTTACTTGTTTTAAGAGTGACGTGAAGTGAGGGGTTTCTGTAACATTCCCATTTTAAGACTTTAGAAACAACGGAATTTTTTTCCACAATTTTCTCTGTTCTAAATAAAAAATAATTTAGAACACACATTCCATGCCAATCAATCTCATAAAAAATAACCATATGCAGTTGTAAATGACTCGGTGAATTACCGATCTCTCATTACATGACTCGGTCTCTAACCGATCTCTCATGTTTTTCTTTAAGTATTGAATAATTTTATGTATACTACATATACTTGGTTTTCTTACCCTAATCTGGGTACTAAGTGACCTGTTTAAAGAACCTATCTAAATATTTGTTACCAATATTCATCTGAAATCACGTTCCTTAAACTAGGTGACATAGGACAATGCAACCAACAACTTGCGATACTTTGGCCAAAGATTTCCAACATCCTGTTCATGTTACTATTCCTAGACAACATATTCGTCAAATCAGAATACGTCCTTCACCTCACTCTTATGTTATTTAGAATGGTCTTTACTAACTTCTATCAGTCCACTTACCTAAGGTATGACCCTAACCCAAGTTAGCGGCATAATTTTTTATAGGGAGACACTCACAATGACTTAGGGTATATGGGCATACTCAACCAACCTAAGTCAATCAAATGTGCCTAGGTACCCTGAGTCATAGAAAGCTACTTCATATTCCAATTCATACAACTAGCTTGACCTAGAGAGAAACTATGTTCAAGTCCAGATGTGTGTAGATCTAGATGACCTAATGCAGAAGGGTGTTGTAACATGTCAAGTGCAACACTGTATCCTCGAGAAGACCTTAGTCTTCTCGAAGGTACAATTCTACAGTTGGCATGTGCCAACATCCGACATAACTACTTCATCATGATGTACATACCTCAAGGAGGTCATTAACACTTAATTAATTTTGGATTAAGATTCAAATTACAACAACCTTGCCAAACCCTAAAGCCAACACCCCCCCTTAAGTTCTTCCTCCATAATTGATTTAATTAATATTAAAGAACTTCATTAACTCATGATTGCTTTTATGTTTGCTAACTTTGACTTGCCGAAGCAGTTATCCAAAAATAGAACAACATACATCATACGATTAATTTAATGTAACTCAACTATTCAAATATGGTGAAGCAACCACATAGGTTCAACTGGACATCATAAAATTTATTGCCTTCTTTTATCACTTATGAAGTCCATTTGCAAAAATTGCTAGCACATGTCAGTTCATTTAACTGAGCATGATAAGCACCAAACAAGAGAAATTACACAACAATTTGAAGTAAACCTCCAAAAATTTCAATTCGTCATGATAAAATACACAATTTACAAGACTATGCATCTCAAACAAACTGCATGTCAATCAGTACTAAGATCATTAAAGAATACAACTTTTCCTTTTCAATACATCTCAAGAATGAATCAGAGTTCTCTATAAAAGAGCCAGAATAATACATCATAAAATTTATTGCCTTCTTTTATCACTTATGAAGTCCATTTGCAAAAATTGCTAGCACATGTCAGTTCATTTAACTGAGCATGATAAGCACCAAACATTAAAAAAAGTGTATTCCACTAATTACTCCATTAAAACTACTCTGCTTTAACGAAAAAATTAATGTAATCATTCAAATAAAACATAAGTAATAACAACCATAAAAGAAGCACAATTAACAATCTGAATTCACTTTTAAGAAAATATCAAAATATAATCAACAAACTACTACCTTATATCAGATAAGTATTGTCCCAAACAATTACTTATTTATCAAATAACATGTCCTAACATTAAATTATTTCATAATCCTTTCTGAATTTGAAATATAAATTTAACTTCAATATATATACAAAAAGAGTTACTTTCAGAATAAAAGACCTTCTTGTCACCTTTACCAAGTTTCTAGAAAACATGTGAAGACAAGTTCATTTCAGCATCGTTACATTTTTAAGATGAGTCAACCAACAACTTAAATAAATAAGAGATTAACAATTCAGATGTGACAACCTAATTCTTGGTCAAATAAATATAACCTAGTTTCTTAGATTAGGCCTCTTATTAACAATGGAAAAGTACTTCCCAACAACAATGTTTCATTTCAAACAACTGAAACAATTATTATTTTCTTAAATATAATTTAAGTAGAGAAGTAATTAGTAACAACTACTAATCAATTACTTAATAAAAGTAATACAAATGATTTAATTAAACTTATGATAGGTTTTATATAAAGAAAGGAGATCGAGTTGAAGAGTAAACAATTTACAATTTCTTTTATCATTTGGTTAAACTGAATTCTCATATGCATCTTCAGAAAAGAAGAGTCTACATCCTACCCATCAAAACAATTATTAACTTACTTGCAACCTTAATGAATATTTCTATATCATTAAAGATTTCAGTCATTGATTCAAAACCATTTGTTCCATCAAATAAAGTAAGACTATAAAAAGATCACCCCTTAATCATGACCAAACAGAGAAGGAAGAAATCATCCATTGAGTGCATAAAGAAGAGTCCATATGAAAACAATTTCATAACGATGCATGACTCAGCCATTGAAAAACAGTCAGTCAAGAAATGGTTAAGTTTTCCTTTCTACATGATAGGCTCAGCTGAACACTGCCGTGAATCGACAAGACATTCAATTCCACACAAATAAATAGAAATCAATAAAGCTTATAAACTAGAACGGTTTGGTTGGTTCCATATACAAAAGTAACAGTCCAAAAGTTGATTATACATTCAACGATTCCCATGAACGTACCCTAGTTAGCTCATATCATGTTAGTTAACAAACTACAAGGAAGTTTCCAACTCTGACGAGTAAGTTTTTATCACCTCACCCAAGCCCAAAAAGGACAGAAAATCAAACTTAATAAAATCGAATAGACCTAAGAAGATAATCACCATAACAACTTGGAGAAGGCCGACTACCAGAGTATTTCAAACATCAAAATAACTTCAACCAAAGACAACCATATCATCTTCCATATTTCAATAAACCAGTAATTGCCTTACAGAGTTTCAGATAAGAGAATTCCAGTAACAAACAGCTAAAGTTTTAGGAAACTTTCATTCTTATCTCCTCACGAGTTCAACTGTAACAGTAATTCCAAATAACAAAACTTACCCAACTCCCATCGAATTATGATTCAAATCAGTAGAGATTTAAACAATATAAAATAAGAAAAAGATATTTCTTTTGAGATCTTATACAAGTTGAAGTACAGAACAGAAACAATTCCATAAACCTCAAACACCCATTATCCCTTTTTCTCACAAATTCAATTTCTTACTGAAGGGCATAGTATACAAATACAGTCTCGAGAAAGAAGTATTAAAACTTCACAAAACAAGATACATTTTAGAAGGGTAATCTTCTACCTTTCAAAAACAATCCAAGACAATCAGATTGAATAACATAGGTTTACCCAGTTCAGATGGAAACAAGATATCCATTCCACATTATCACGCCAGTTCGTGATCTTGTAAACCATTAAATATGTACCCATACAGACCGCAAAAATAGTATTACAACTTTTAAAAACTCAAGGATGTATCAAAGAAAAGTAACCATTACATTCTAATTTCAAAAGAGACTTCCAATTTGAAGCTCCAAACAAAAATAACTTACTCAAACTCTTTTTTGAGAAAGCAGTCCATAATACATAATTAAATCAAAACACAAAGGCCTCAACAGTTCTAAATGCATTGCATCATTTAACTCACTCAAAGAGAACACCTAAGAACAACATTATCATGCAAGGGTTCCAAAACCAAAAGCACAGAGGCTATTTCAACAAGAAAGAAAATAACCAGAACAAAAATAGAAACCCATTTGTCTCATGAGAGCAAAGTCATTTTAATGAAGCATTTAGAGAAAAGAAAGAAATCTTAATGGATAGATCCTATCATGCTTGATAGTTCTTCTGCCGATTCAAAGAAGACTTCCAGCCGAGCTTCCAACACTTCTTCTTCTCCAAGCAAGATCAATAACCAAAAAAATCTTTCCCGAATGCCTCATATACTTTCCTTGAATCAAAAATAGACCAAGGAAATAAAAAATAACCATAAACTAAAAATAGAACTGTTGGTTTGAAGAACCAGATAGCTCTATGCAGAGCAAAAATCAGAGAGCATGAATGACCAAAAAACCTCCATCAAATCCACCTGTATGGTTTCCTAGGTGGTTTTCTCACCAAAAATGAGGTTCATTAATGCCATTAACTCTCAAATTCCCACCTATCTCTCTTCACCACCGCCATCCAAAATTGGTGAGACCCAATTCAACTTCTGCATGCATTACTAAACCTTAGTGATGTCTCCACGTAGACTCCCACCAAATTTCATGCTTCTACCGAAACTGGCAGTACGCTGTTCAATTAATTCAAAAATAAAATCATATTAATAGCTTAGGAACTGTCGTCAAGCTTACCACTTGCCATACGACCCTTAGGTCTCCTTTCCATATTTCATTAGTTTAGGATATATACCATTAGCTTAGGATATGACCATAGGATAGTTTTAAAAGTATTTACCTTAGGTTTAGAAACATTTCAAAAGGTAAATTGCCCTCTTAGGTTAGGTCATAGATCATAGCCCTTTAGTATTAGATATCATGTTAGAAATAAGCCTAGCATCACCTTAGGTTATTTCCCCACATCCCAATTTAGAACATGTAACCTAGTTTAAGATGCTATCCCAAATGAAATAGGCATAAATAAAAGATAGGTACATTTAGCTTAGTTTAGAATCCCGTTAGGATAGATCTCATAGGCATAGGACTTAGTTTTTATTTTCCTCCATAGTCCTGAAGTAGGCCTCATACCACTTGATGACATTAGTGTCCTGAAGAGATCAATCAAGAAGATCCGAGCACATAACATACAATGGAATACAAGCATGATCTTACAAGAAAATAAAAGAATTTGTAAACATATAAGAGTTCATTCAATTATGTCCTCCAACCTCTGAATGTCAGTTTACCATTCAGATCAGGTAAGAAGATTTAAAACATACCTTGGATTAATGGAATTGATCCAAGGATTTGTTAATAAAAAGAGATAAGTTTGCAAGCTTCGTTTCCAAATTACAACTTATCTATCAGAAGTAAAAAAGGATTCTTTGCAAGCAATATCATTTTATCCCAATGAATTCAAGAGAAGAAATGACTCATCCATGGAAAGCATGATTTCCAAAAATCAAAGGAACACTCCTTATCTAGAAAAATCACATGTCAACGCTTGCAATGCAAAAGAGGAAAGATAACAGGTTGTCAAAGATGTTACAGTTTCCATGTCCCAATACACAGGCTTTAGACAACATCCTTGCAACATGGACTTGGGCCCCACGTACCACAAGGTATACCGGGGATGCCCTTAGTGAGCTCGTACATCATAGACTAGGAAATATTTTGGCATCAATCAAACTATAGTGCAAGGAGGATGCACTCCCCAAGATTACTCGCTAGCCAACCTCACATTAACACATAGGTGTAGAGACAATTTATGACACCATATTCAGTGTGTGATATTGAAAGTGGGCTATAGCTTGATTGAAATCCCACTTAACTAGTTAGGGTGTATGTTGCATTTATGTTTCTTGCTTGTGAACACCCTTAACCATCTGGTCACCTTCAAAATTTAATCAATCATCCTTAATAAACAAATCCCAATCCAGATTTCATCACCATCTTTAATCCACTAACCTAATCCAAATCTAATCCCCCTCACATTCTATCAAACCATGGCATTTTACCCTCAATCCCCATTCTCTCTAAACCAACATCCAAACCCATATCTCTTTTCTAAATTCATCAACCAGGCTATCCCATCCTCCTCCACCCATCAAAGCAACCATATTTCTTTGATCACGACATCCCACATATTATCCAACACCTTAGTGAAAAAATCTCAAATATCACATCCTACCTCAACTAGTCCCCTCCTCACCATTCGAATCAACCATCACATGTTGATATTAACATCATAAAAACCATCCAACAACTCAATCAACAAATATCTAATCGTAAATCATGTATCAACCAATCACCTCCTAAACCATCATCTCCCAACCAACCCCATCCAAAATTTCCCCTTTCTAAGATCCCTAACCCTTACCCCATTAAATTCCTCTTTGAGAAACCTAAATCATCTCAAACCACACCTGACCTAATCAACATAAACCACTATCCCCACAAGCCAATTACATTGACTTTGACTACCTTACTAACTTTGACCTAGACCAAGAGACCTCCTTTATGTCCTTTCCAACCTAGTCAACAATCCCAAGCCCACATAACCATCCCAAATTCCAATATCCAAATCCCCTATCAATCACCATGACCTACACCTTCCTCCCATCAAAAATCATGCAGATAATCCACCACCATTCAAAATATCAACTCCTAAATCCATTCATCGTAAAACTTATAATTTAATCCCATTCACATATCCACAACAATCCCAACAACTTAACCCAAAATTATTATCCCCCACATCTCATCTTAGTCCTCTATCATTTTCATCTTCATCATCCCAAATCCAATCCTACATAATTTCTCCTAGATAGTCCCACATCCCCTAATCCACCATCAAATTCAGCCTTTAAGCCTATTTCATCCCCTCCATCACCTAAGCCCAATCCTGTCAAAAATATCTATCCACCACGACTCCTAAGTCACCCTCATCTCCTTCTACCCCTAATCCTAAACCATATAATGTGGCTCTTATGCCACCTTCATCATCTTCATCCACACCTAATAATATCTTAGCCCCTTCATCACCTAAACCTAACACTATCATATGGTCTAATCCTATTTCAAATCCACCATCCTCTAATCCTAAAACATCTAACGTGACTCTTAAGTTACCAACTCCCAAACTTAACAAATTTAATACCAATCATCTCCCCATCCCATCTCCTACACAATGTAATGAGGATCATATGCCACCTTCATCTACGTCACTCCCTAAATCGACCAAATCTAATGTGGTTCCTACACCACACCCATCTCCAAAATATCCTTCACCCCCAACATCACCCAAAGATAATGTGACCCCTATATCATACCCATTCCATTTTTCTAAATCTACCCAATCCACTTCATCTACAGATCTACT
The DNA here is from genome assembly GCA_019776745.2 of Taxus chinensis. NCBI lineage: Eukaryota > Viridiplantae > Streptophyta > Pinopsida > Cupressales > Taxaceae > Taxus > Taxus chinensis. Next base: position 114,345,891 of record CM034151.1, read on the forward strand.
AATCCCAAAAAATATAATCCTAAGCCAAAACCACATACTCCAACCAATCCAAAATCAACCAAGTCTACTTCGGCCTCCAAGCCCAAACCATGAAATTCGGCCCCTAGGCCTAATCCACCCCCTTCATATTCTAAGCCACAATAATCTAATCCAAATCAACCAAAACATCTCATAATTCACCCAATCCCGCACCTTCACTTCCTACTCCCCCAAAACCATTTAACCCAAACCACTTCACTCCTTTAGGATAATCCTTGAACACGATATTCCATCGTCTAAAAACCTTCAACATGATCATACATACCCCAATAAAATCACATGATCAAAACCTTCCCAAACCATCTTAGTATCAAGAACACTATTATTGTGACTTTCATCACTCATATGGATATTCGACCAATTGTTGCATGCAATTTATGTCTTATGTCCAAAACCTCATTAACCAAGGGATTCTTGTCCTTGTACCTCTTCATTCACCACCTTTCTATCTTAATCCTATCCCTAACCATCATCCACTATCCAAATCCCACTCAATAACCAAACATTGTCATCCATCCAAATCTCATCAACATCCCTCACTGACCAAAAACCAAAACAAATCTCACCTCCCATCCTTTATTAAGTCTGACCTCTTAACGGATGACAAAAATACAACCCCCTAGTCTCATGATGACAACATGGCATCATATTCCCCATCCACTTCATATAATATAGATAAAAATATGTTTTTTAATATGAAATATCGAGGCAAAGGATTAGACATCCATGAATAAGGCATTCACGAACCCATTTCCCTTCATCAAAATCCAGGTCATTTAGGCTTAGGGTATAAACCTAGCACTAAAAATGTCCCTCCCGCTACTCCATCACAAATCATTTCTACCAATCCTCCTGTTGATGCTACCATCCCAGCCACTCAACCCAATCACAATTCATTTCACCCCTATATACCAAACACCTAAAAAGGAATTGAGTACATAATTTTTCGCCCATGCACAAATATTATTTCCTTCCCACCCATCCTCCTTCCACCCAACATCCAAATCCCTTTGTATTTAATCCATTATTATCATCACATCCATTTATATCCTCTTCCAATCCATTCATTTGAACACTTGATCAACTTTCTCACCCATGTTGTAAGACAATAGTACCTACTACAACTGTGTGACCTTGGTCTATCATTACCTCCAACATTTAAGCACAATTGTCCTCCTAGAAATCCAAACACTTTAACACACTTAATCAAATTGTGGTGAATACCCTTTGGTGTGTATTTTGACACTCTAGGCAATGTCATCTTCACACGAATTTCCATCCCCCCATCAAGCCACTAGTGATTCTTAACCCATTGAGAGTTCTCAAGAGAGTGGAACCTCTTTATGTAAAAAAATCCAAATATCAAAAAGAAAAATAATAATATCAAAATTAAAACTATCAAACAAAATCCACCTCAAGACTCACTCTAGGGGTATTTCCAACATCTCTTCTGGGGCTATGGATTCCTAGCTAGCAGTAAAGAAATTTTAAGATAAGAATTAGATGCATCTTCGTAGGGGCTATGGATGCCTGGCAAGTAGTGAAGAAATGCATGAATTAGCCTTTTGTTCACCCTCCACCCACGTATTTGACTTAATTAATCCATATACATTGGCTAGTTTGTCTTCAAATACTTCCCATTAAGTATTCACTTCAAGCGGTAATTAACCATCACAATCACACACACTTTGATATTGCAAATACATAGGGCTTGCATGTTGCCAGGTATTATTTAGACCTTGGTCACATCTCTGTTTTAGTATAACTCTTTCCTTACAACATGTGTCATTAAGCTCATCTTTTTTTCATCACTGTTGTTATTTTACTTCCATCCATCACATCCATAACCTTCTCCCTTAGATCGAACATTTGTGGGCAAAAAATCATCCTTTCCTTTTCCTCCAAGCCTCCTCATGTCCTGTTTCAACTGCCATCATCATGACTGGGGGCAGCCTTACTACCATCCTTTGTGGGCATCATCCATTTTAGATACCCCTCACTTCCCATCCTACCCTACACCTAGGGGAAAATCTAACCCATTCATCCATCCACACAAGCCACCCTATTTTACACTTGGGGGCACACCACATCTATCCCTCAATCTACCCCTATACCTGGGGGCATATCTTATCATCTTCTATATCCCCCATCTTATCCTATACCACACCCCTTATCCTATTTATTTATCTCCCATCCTACATCCCATCTAATCCTAACCTATTAACCAATCCCTATCCTATCAAATTTCCCTCAACCCTTCCCTTTCATCCTACCCAAACATGTTTTGAGACTTATAGGAGAAAGTCGCATCCCACCTTTCATCTCTTCTCATCCTAAAATTTTTAATCTTACCTAATCTCAACCATTCCCCCCATCCCAAATCCAAAATCTCAATATCCAACATCAAATAATATAAACATTCAAAATCCAAAATCTAAAAATCAAAACATTCCAAAAAAATCTATAAAAAAGATCATAAATTTACAAAACAATAAAAATAAAAAAATGCAATGTGTGTGTTTTTTATTGTGTGTTTGCTTACTTGTTTGCATTCACATATTGGTCGGTGATATGCGGCCACTTTTGTTTCTTTTTCTTTTACATGGTCCAATGAGATAAGAACTATCTTTTTATCCAATGATACGAGGACAAGGGAATATGGTAATTCAATCATCATGGTCTTTATACCTTGGTGCATCTTACTTTATGCCATATCATTAATCACAACTACTAATGATGATAACAATGGTCACTTTATGGTGGCACACCACCTTTTATCATCATATTTTAGCCTTATCATCATCCACACCTAATCCTCATCATCATCTAACTAATTATCTAACCTCTTCATCCTCATATCCAATCAATCCTTTATCAATCGATCAATATCCACATCCAAATATTATCATCTCGCATCCAACATCCAAAATCCTCACCCCTTGGCTGGGGCATCTTCTAACACCCTCTCATCAATCTAACTTGAAATTTTTTTCTTATCACTTCATCAATCATCATTCCAATCCTCTCATCAATATTCTATCATCCAAATCGATTCAAAAACCGATCCTTATTCTCTCATCTAAACATCCTAAATATTATAATCCTCCAAATCCAACATCCTATACCCTATCTTCCTATCCAAACAATCAAACCTCAAATGTAACATCCTAAATGATCACATCTAACACCGTCAAATCCAAAATCATCAAATATAAGTCCCCAATCTTCAAACCTAACCCCATTGTGTAGGGCATCCTCTAATCTTCCAATCCTAAATCTTCACCCTTGTCATACATCATTGACTGGGAATCCTCTACTCCAACACCCAATATATCATGATCTTCTAATCTCCTACTCCTTTAATCCTCTCTCATATCTCTTAATCCTCTAATCATACATCCTCATCAATAGAAACAATCCTTATATTATCTTCAAATCCAATATACTTGATCCCAACCACTTGACTGGGGAATCCTATAATCCAACCCTTTCAATCAATATTCTAATCCACTAAATCCTCAATCTTCTCATCCTCTAACCCTCTCTCGTCTACTAACTTTGGCCTCTCCTCTTTTTGAGTGGTTACCCGACTCATTCCTTCCCCGCCTAACCCCTTGAGGGGGCATCATATCACCATCTTAAAATATTCTCTTATTTTTATTTAAACGGTCATTGCTTCACAATAACCCTTCAAAGAGGGGAAAAATGTAGACATCTAAAATGTCGACATAATTAATTTCGATTAATTTGTCCCACAAATATTCTAACATCATCACTATCTAAATCCCTTTAATAATTAATCACAATATTAATGATTATTAATCCATTTTATCACATATAACCTTTATCATTTATCCAATATCCCATCTTATCATTAATCTCCTTTATTGCATTATTATATCCTATTATCAGGTATCTTAATCCTTATTAACAATTTCTAGCAATTTAATATTCCTACATCCACCTACCCACCTACCCTACACCTAGCCTTTCCATGTAATCCCATCCCTAAATATATTGTATTCACCTAATCTAATCCTAAATCTAATCACATTCTCCACCTCTAAATGTAGAGGCTTCTATTTCTATAAGCCTCTCTAAAGTTGTCCTTCCATTGAATTTTTAATTCAATGGAAGCTTCTTCCCTCCATGGAATTTTGAATTCAAATTCTAGAATTATCCATTCTAGAATCCTCCAATCCTCTCATCAATTTCCAACCATTGATCCTCATCCTACTTGGATGGATCTTCACCCTCCATTTTATCTCCCACAAATATAAATTGAGCTCTCCTCCTGCATGAGAGCTAGATAGGATGAATACATATAATCCATAACAAATATTTTCCATTTTATTGCATAAAGCATCCAAATCTTCAATCCATCTCCAATCCAATCTATCAATCCATTATCTTTCATCAAGCAATCCAAGAAAATCAAGGGGAGTTGCTTCCCAAGTTTCTCTACCAAATGTGAAGTAATAAACACCAATCTAAGAGAAAATACAACACAACAAAGGAGGAGCATTACATATTCTTGGTAAGTGCAGGTGTTGAGTTTCCCCCCCTTTCAATCTATTTATCAATCTGAGGTATTGTTAGAAGGATTATAATAGGAGAGAAATTTAATTTTTTTCTCACACTCGACTCACTAATATTTTCTAACTATACAATAATATTAAGCGGGAAACAACTTAATTAAAAACCTGCTAATGAATGTTTAAAAACATTGAGTTATAACCTATATTTAAAATATAAGTTGGTGGATCCCCACACCGCTCAGGGAAGATGTTAATTCAAATTTAAAATACAAGAGTGACCCATGTAACAGGTTGTCTGCCTTGTATATAACAAGGTGATCTCGTTTGCAATCGAAGAGAGATATAGAGAGATATGTATGTGCAAATATGTGGCAAGTATTTAGATGTTGGTGTATCACAGATAGATGAACTAAATAGGAAACATGAATGCAAAATATGGATGAAGATACTTATATTGTGTAGATGTTATCCATAGACTATAATTCAGTTGTCATGTAAATTGTCTTGCATTAAAAATTTGAAACTTTCGTCATGAAAACCTAGACCTCATTTAAAAATCCATCTCCTAGTCAATGTAAACATGTCCTCCAACCAACTCAGTTACTTGTTACCCTCACAATGCCTAGGAGGAATTTTCTAATGTTATTTTCAAAAAAAATTCATGTGCATGGAAGTGATTCATGGATACATTCATAACCATTAAGAAGGAATTTCTCTTGGAGGCCTAAAAAGTCCCATTTTCAGGATTTTTCACACTAGTGGACACCCCTTGGAAGATAACTATTGATGCACAACCCACCTGGGAGTTCTGCAGGGGAGCTATAGCCCTGAATTTATTTAGGGAAATTTAGGAAAGATTTTTAACCTTGGGAAAATCTTCTTCAAAACGGGGTTATTTCTAGTCAGTGGTGGGGATTGCATTTTTCTAAAAAACAACCTTTCAAGTTTCAAAGGTTTTAGAAGACTTAGGATGAATCATAAGGTTATCATATATGCATTGGAAATATAAGAATCCCTATTTTAAAGTGCAAAATGTTCCATGATATTTTGTGTAGCGGATTTGTATATATTGGCTCGATAATACAGGTAAAGATTCTTGATCTTCGAAGATATTCAAATGAATATTATGGGAGTTTTGGAAATATTTGAGACATGATTAAAATTCCAATGTAACATATTTGAGGCCCTATTTTCATCCATGTTGGTTATCATTTTTATCATCATAACATTTTGTGGGGGCTTCTTTCACCGAAGCACAACTTGAGGCAAAATTGAAGGTATGGGTAAAAATTTCTAAAGAATTCATTTTCAAGGATTATAAATGGTATCAACAGATTAATTGAAGTGTTTAAATGAATATTTATATATTGGTTATCAATAATTCATTAATTTTTAACTCCAGGGCAAATGAAACATTATGGCGGGCACATTTCAAGTTTATCTCATAACTCATGTTCCAAAATTTCGTTTGCCACCATACTTTGACCATGGATTCCTTGTGAGAATGCCTTTGAGAATATTTTTTACATTCCATAATTGATTTAATCATTAATTTTTTATATCCACATGAAGTTTCCAGCAAAAAATCACCTTTTTCAGATCTACAAAAACCCGACAATTGGAATCTCTTGAAAATTGGAGAAAAGCCTTGAAATGAAATATAGAAACTTCTGCAATCAGTTTCATTCTGATACAACACCAAAAATAACATTTTATATTTTTAGTAAGTATCTACCACATGAATTACTAAAAAAAAGTAAGTCTGAGGAAAATATGGTTTCTGATACTTTCAAGGCATTCCTTCAAAGTGTAAATCATTCAAGAATGACAAAATTGACAAATTTGGCAAAATTACTAAGAATGGACACCCATATGTGGCTCTCTAAAAATATTAAATGATTAAGATTAACTAAATATTGTCTCACATGCTCCTCCTTTTCATGTTTAAAAAATTCAAGTGTTCACGGAGGTCAAATCTTCAATTTACAAACAAATCCCCACCTTCATAGATACGGTGAGCACAAGGTGTCTCAAAGAGGAAATGCCAATTTTGGAAGTCCCTATAAACATCCACATGTCACTAAGTGGTGACCATATCTATGAAGCTATCCTCATGGGTATAGTAAGGATAAATTCAATCTTGTGAAGGAGTGAAATATGAATTGTGGCTCATGTGAAAGGGGAGCCCTCTTGGTTCCTAATTTTGGTCATCAATGTCCTCGAGGTGGCAGAATCATCATGGTTGAATGGTGCAGGAAATTGTTTCAATTTCTCATTCATATGCATGATTGGTCAAGAAGGCATGGTAGTTCATCATGGTTTTTTCTAGTTTTTGAAGACATCCTTCATTGTCTACAGTGGTCTAGTGATCAAGTGTTTCTCATGCCTTCACTCAGTGCACCTAGTGGGCTACAACAATTGATCTTTCAAGAGTAGGTTTCTCATGGTGTAGAAGAGTTCAAGGATCCAAATTTCATCATTTCATTAGAGAATTTAATTGGTTCAAAATAGGAGTGTATCTTCTTCATAATCTGATATTTTTCATCTTTCTTCATTCGAGCTTGGATCTTCTCACCTCTCTCTCTCTCTCTCTCTCTCTCTCTCTCTCTCTTCTCTCTTTCTCTCTCTAAAATTCTATTTTTTGTTGAGAAGAAAGTTTGTAAAAAGTGACTTAAGTCACTTAAAGTTCTATTTCTTCATTGAGGATTGAAATTTAAGTTGAAAGGTCACATTGGAATGTGAAGAGTCACTAAATGTAACTATAAATTGTAAGGCTCTCTCCATTCTAAGGGGTTAGTTTTTTGTGCAAAGGGTGAAAATTTATTGGTTGCTAGATTTGAGATTTTCTTGATTGATAGCTCCCATAACATCACTACAAGAAAGGAACTACAATTCTTCTACCTTCTTATATCATGTTTTCCTCTCCATCTCAACTTTGCTCCAATAGAGCTCTGTAATCCTGCACAACCAGGGAAAGAATGATTTTTTTTTATGAATATAATGCATTTAAACTATGTTTTAAGTGTGTAATTTTTCTTGCGTTGCATATCAGTGTCTTCTCATTGAAATTATGGATATATTATTATTTTAAGCAATAAACTTTGGTGAACTATTTATTGTGCAAAATGTTCTTTACTATTCTCTCCACACCTCTCTCTCTCTCTCTCAAGATTTTACTCCCTTGTAGTATTTGCAAGCACTTTGCCACAGGTGTACGGAAGTACCCTTGTGTGATCCATGATTGAAAAACCACCCCCAGTTGTTAAAATAGTGTAAATATTTCCTGGTTTCAATAAATGGTGTTGCCCCATTCAAGCAAAAGGACCTAGTCCCACACATTTTTGGTGAGAGACCCCTAATTTTCCCACCTAACAAATTATTTCGCCAACAAATTCCTTTTAAAAGGTAGTCATTATGGGGATCCAAGGAAATAGTGCGAGTGTTGGGTGAAATTCAATTCTCAATAAAGATAAATGATATTTCTATATGGGTTTTTTACTGAAAGTTTTTCCCACATAAATCTTGTGTTATGTGTTATGTGTTATGGGAAATTTACTTTTACTGTTATGTATGCAAACTGTAATTTAATTCAATATAAGTTGTTGTACATTCATAAACTATAATCCTTTGTTATTTATATGGATCTAATCTATGAATGATTACTTATCCTTGTTTTCCCTAACAAGGTATCAAAGCGATGAGTTTGCGATTGTGCAGGATAAATTTGGAATTTGTTATTTGCAAGATCAAATTCGTTTGTAGATCAGATTGCTTGAATTTTTTCAAAACCTGCAGAACACTAAGTAGTGTATCACTGCCTTTTTCAGATATATAGGTGTAAAACTCTAATCCATTAAAATAATTTAAATTTTGGAGTCTTTATAAGTTTAAAATAATTTTGGAAGACTAAAATTGAGTATGTATTATCTTCCACAACCTCCTAAGTGTTGGGATTGAGTGTTCTTTGATTTGTAACTGTTTTCTAGTCTTCCGCAACATTCTGCCTTATTACATGGCATTTTTGTTTGTTGCACGACATTTCTGCTTGTTGTGTGGAATTTTCTACTTGTTGTTTGTGTTTTGTGGCTTCTCTGCTTTGTTTTCATACATTTTTTGAAGGTGTTTATTGAGTTATAGTTATCTCCATTGTTTTAATTTCGTGGAACTTTGTTTTTTGTTAAATCCGTGGAATTAAAAACAAAATGTAGATCACTGCAACTGTTAAAACCCGCTTAACTATAAATTTTCTAAGTATTTTAAGAATGGATAGTTCATATAATTTTTCCATGGATAAATCTCAATTGTTAAATGGAACGAATTACATTATTTGAATATTTAGGTTTAAATCCATCTTCATGGCAAGAAAGCTATGGGATCTAGTTAATGGTGTTGAAAAATGACCCACTAGGAGACAAGCTAACCCTGGAAGCTTAACTTCCTTCTCCCAAAAATCCCAAGAAGCTATGCCAATCCTATTACAAATCATAAAATATGAATTCTTACTGCATATAAGACACTTGTACACTCTTCAACTAATGCATGTAACCAATTGCAAACTACGCATGAAGGAAAACACATTTCTAAGGTAATTAAAATTATCATAGAATTGTTTACAACTCCGTGAAGGGGGGTGAAAAGATAGTTAATTACTTAGCTAAAATTAAGAATATTAAAGTACAATTAGATGGCTGCAAATGTGAGTTATTTTAAGATAAATTACTATATTTTATCATTCAGATTAACATTCATGAAAAATTCAAAAATTATATCTCAATTTTAAACTCTAAATATTAAAATGAATTTGGTTTATCTAATTTGGATACTCTTTCTTTTCTCCTAATTCAGGAAGAATTAGTAATGGAGAAATTTGATTCAAAAGATAATGTCTCTTGAGCATTATTCTCAAAAAAGCATAAATCATTTAAAAATCATAATAATAGCAATCCAAATCCAAATTTTAAATCTAAATTTAAAACTAATCCTAAAATATTAGAAATAGCCAAATTTCAAAGTTAAGTTTGATGGCACTTGTACTAAATGTGAAAAATTTGGTCATAAAGCATCTATCTATTATTATAATATAAATAAGCTTGATAAAAATGCTAAATGTATGAACTTCAACAATAAAAAGAAGAGTAAAAATAAAAATAAAAACCAAACAAACAATGTTGGGAAAACCATTTCTCTTTATACTATACCCTTGGCATCAAATGACAATGAATTGATGTTATATAGTGATGCCTTTAGGCACATGGCCTACATTCAATAAATGTTAATAGATGTTGTAGAATGTCAAGAAAATATATTTCTAGGAGATAATTTTTTCATCTAATATGAAAGTTATGGAAATGTAAAATTAGAAATTGGTTCAATTAAAAATGATTTTTATGTTCCTAACTTAAAAAAGAACCTTTTATATTTCTCACAACTAATTAAAGAAAATTGTAAAAGTTGTGTTATTGTAAAATAAAAGGTATGTGAAAAATGAGCTTGATAAAATTAGTGCTTCTAGTACACAGAAAAATGGATTATACATCTTTGATGGATTTGTGTATGAAACATGTTTTTCTTCTTTTTCTAAAAATGATGTTCAACTTTCACATGAAAGGCTATGACATGCAAATTTTACGAGTTTGTATGAAATTTATTGTCTAAACCTTGTGATAGTCCTCCCTGAGATGAAATCATACCATGGATATTGTGAAAGTTGCTTGCATGATAAACATGTTAAACCATTTCACAAACATCATGCATCTAATTCCTCTTACTTGCTTGAGTTAATCCATAATGATATAAGAGGTCCTTTGGAAGTTCCCTCTCTTGGTGGAGCCTTATATGTTGTAATTTTTATTGATGGCTTTTATAGAATGACATGGTCATACTACATTAAGAAAAATTCTGATGTTCTATCTAAATTTCAAGATTTTAAAGCTTTAATTAAAAATATGGATAATCTAAAAATTAAAAGAATCATAAATTATAATGGGGGTGAATATGTGAATAATTTTTTTGATGAGTTTTATATGTCATGTGCAATTAAATAAGAGTTAACAACTCCCTATTCCCTATAATAGAACAATATTGTAGAAAAGAAGAATATCACCATAATAGAAATGACCAGGACTATGATTCATGTGTCTAATGTGCCTAAGTTTATATGAGAAAAATCCATAAACAATATTTTCCACATTATTAATAGGGTTCCTAGTAAATCCTTATGCAAAACTACACCTCATGAAGTATGGAACAAATAGAAACTTGATATATCACATTTAAAGGTATTTGGTAGTACTAATTCCCTGTTCATTCCTAAAGCTAAACGACAGAAACTTGATCCTACCTCTTCCTATTGCATCTTTGATGGGTATGACGGTCGAAAAGAGGGATTAAGAGTATATGATCCATTCAAACATGATATTGTAGAAAATAATAATGTTCATGTTCTAGAGAAACCATTTTCTGAATCTTCCTATGTAGCATCCTTTGTTTAACCTAAGACTGAAATCCTAGAGTTTGATTATCCTTCTCTAGACAATATGGAAACAAACTTCCAAGATGATGAACATCCTAATTCAAATTTTATGGATATGGATATTAATGGGGAGTCATCAGACAGTGTGTCTCAGTTTAGGAATTCCTAAATTGGCTCAAAATCTAGTTAATAACTCTCAACCTAATAGTATGAGGAAGATGATCCACAGTCACCATACTTATCATGCCTTGACAACCTTGTATGAGGTTTAACCTCAATATTTTGAATAATCTAGTATAGATGAAATATGGATTGATTCCATGAAAGTGGAATACAATGCTCTAATAAAGAATAAAACTTGGGAACTAGTCCCTCTTCATTCTAAAAGAAACATTGTAGGATCTAGGGGGTTGTATAAAGTCAAATATAACTCTAGTGGAGAAATAGAAAAGTTGAAGGAAATATTAGTAGTTTTACTCAAAAACCTTGTATAGACTATGTTGACACCTTTTCTCATGTAGCTAAAATAAGCATTGTTAGGATTCTCATAGCTTTAGTTGTTGAACATGGATGAGAGATTCACTAAATGGATGTTAAAAATGTCTTTTTAAATGGTGACCTGAAAGAATAAATCTCTATGTGTTAACCTAAATATTTTGAGGAATGTGGTAAGGAATTATATGTATGTAAGCTTAAAAAATATTTATAAGGTTTTAAACAAGCTCTTAGAGCTTGGTATGCTCAGATAAATAACTTCTTTCAAGATCTTGGTTTCAAAAAAAAATTTGTTGATAACGATTTGTTTGTTAAATCTACAAATAATCATATTATCATTATTGTCTTATATGTTGATGATCTCTTGATTACTAATAGTGATAAGAATTTAATTCTTAAAATCAAAGAGATATTAAGAAAAAGTTTTGAAATGACTGATTTAGGTATACTAAATCATTTTTTAGACATGGACATTTTTCACGATTACCAATATTTTGTTACATCTCAATCAAAATATGCTACTACCTCACTTCAAAGTTTTAATAGTTGATTATAAACCTGTTACCATTCCTATGGAAGTTGGTGTTAAATTAGATCCAAAACCTGCATGTGATAAAATGAATCCTACTTTATACAAGAAGTTAGTTGGTAGTTTAATTTATTTAACTATTACTAGACTTGACATATCTAATGCAATAGGAGTTGTTTCTAGATTCATGCAAGATTCTTATGAGGACCATTGGAAAATGGAAAAAAGTATTTTGAAGTATATTAAAGGTACAAACAATTATGGTTTGTATTAATATTCTAATAACGATGCATAATTATTTGGTTATTGTCATTATGACCATGTTGATGATATTGTGGATAAAAAACCTACTTCTGGATATGTTTTTAAGTTGAGTGTAGGTGCAATCAATTGGAGTAGAAATAAACAACCAACAATAAATATCTCTTCTACTAAAGCAGAGTATGAAAGTGTTATGGAAGCAACAAAGGAAGCCATGTGGTTGAAAATATTGTTAGATGAACTTCATGTGGGTGTCAAAGAAAACACTCTTCTTCTACGATACAACCAAAGTTGCATTTCCCTTACAAACAATCTAGTTCAACATCAAAGAACAAAGCATATTGAAATACATATGCACTTCACAGGGAGAGTGTTCTAAATGGTGACATTGATCTCAATTTTTTTTCCACTAAAGATCAAGTAACATACATTTTTACAAAGCCACTATGTGATGTAAAGTTCTATAAATATTGTGCCTTATTAGGCCTCTCAAACTTTCCCTTAAGGGGGAATGTGCATGGCAATTCCACCTTTTAACGGCCTGATGTAAACTCCTAATACTATTTTCATTTTGTAAAAGTTCACTATAATTAAATCTTAAGTAAATGATCACAACATGTGAGTTTACTAGTAATACCAAACAAAACATTACTTATAAGAGATTTTTGTTTTATAAAAGACTCCATAATATTTATGTAAGACTTCATATGTAAATCAATTTATCTTGAAAATGTGTTTTGTTCCTATGTACTGTGACTTTTAAAAAAAAATTGGAAAACTAAAGATTTGTGCTGCAGATTATTCAAAATTCACAAAACACTAAAAATTTGTGTCGTGGATTTTTCAAAATCCGCAAAACACTAATTTTTGTATTATTACTTTTGTAAAATTTGTGGAACAATAAACTTTGTTGGCATGCTATCCTAAATCATCATTGATTATTTATGGATTGTAATTCCTTTTGTATTAAAAGGTGATTTTACATGTTTTGTGGAAACATAAACTTTGTTTACATACTAGCCTAAATATTCATTTGATGATTTATGGATTGTAATTCCTTTTGTATAAAAATTTGACTTGATATGTTTCCCCACTTAATATTAAGGGGGAGTGTTGGGTTTGTAATATTAAGTGAGAAACTACTTAATTAAAATCCCATCAATGACTGTTTAAAAGCATTGGATTGTAAACTATATTTAATAGATAAGTTGGTGGATCCCTACACGACTCAGGGAAGATGTTAATTCAAATTTAAAATATAAGAGTAACCCATGTAATAGGTCACATGCCCTGTATATAACGAGGTGATCTCATTTGAGATCAAAGAGATATATAGAGAAATATGTATGTGCAAATACACAAATGTGAGAGAACAACCGGTATGCGATAAATATTCAAATGCTAATGCATCCCGGATATATGAACTAAGTGGAAAACATGAATGTGAAAAATGCAAGCAGATCTCTGTACTGTGCAGATGTCATCTGCGGACTATAATTCCTTTTAAAATTTCGTAATTATGGGGGATCCAAGGAAATAGTGGGAGCGCTAGGTGAAATTCAATTATCAATAAAAATAAGTGATATTTTTTTATGGGTTTTTTACCAAAAGGTTCTCCCACATAAACAAGGTGTTATGTGTTATGGGCTATTTGCTTTTATTGCTATGTATGTAATTTGTAATTTAATTCAATCTAAGTTTTTGTACATTCATAAATTATAATCCTTGGTTGTTTTATGTGGTGGATATCTAATATGTGAATGATTATTTATCCCTATTTTTTAAAAAATATTTATTTTTATGCCGAAAAGTTAAAAAATGTCTTAAAAGAGGTTGGAAAAGGGTTTTTGCAAGAATAAAAAATCCATATGGTTTTTTTTAATACCAATAAATTGATATGCCTAAAATATTACAAAGAACTTGGAGAAGTATATGGATAAAAAAATAAAATGTAAAAAAATGTCAACACCACAATTACCTATTAAAGGAGTACCACTCTGAAACTATGAAAGAATGGATGAAACTGAAGAACCTCCTCGATTGGGAATCACTCCAGAAATGTTAGAAGTTGTGGAAAATAATAAGCAATAAAAAAACATATTATTTCCAATAAATCAACTAGATGATTTTGGTACCAACAAGATTTGTAATTTATAAATAGAGTGGTCTATATATAGGAAAAACAAGAGTTGCAGTCTAACTTTGTTTTTTACTATATGATAGACATGTGTTCAAAAACCTCTAGATGAATAGGCACACATGAAACAAGTGGTAGAGTTATGTGTGTTACTTATCCTAATATAATCCTAGGAGGTTTACAAAGTGGACTAAGTTAACAATTCTTAGATAAAGCTAACTACACCAAGTAAAGATAAAATAAAAGGTGCATATATATAAATATTGCACCAAAATAAAGTTATATGATTAAAATTTATTAATATGAAAAAGTAATCTTTAATTACAAAATAAAATGTAAACCAACACCTCCATGGTGTGTGCATGGAGGTTGATGGAAGTGAAGATGTGATAAGTCTATTGTGGTGGATTGTCCAACTTCTCCTCCATGTCTTGTCATGTTAAAACACAAATGTTAGAACCTCCACACATAATTGTGTTAGTGAAACAACCCATAACTCAACGTTGTGTTTATTATTAAACACACAGAAAATCAATATAATAATAGTGAGTTTAAAATTATACAACAATTCTAATATAATTATAATGTTTGCAAAATGTTTAAAGTTATACACCATGTTACATTTTTTGCAAAAGTTTATTTGAAGAAATAATGTGGACCTCTGGATACACTTGTTTATTTATTTAAAACCCTCTACTTTAGACCAGGATACATATTTTATAATAAATATTTCATGATTATTATGTGTTATTCCTATTGTCTAGGGTTTATAGGGTTTGGTATAAATAGTATATGACTATTATTTAAGGGGTTGAAGAATTACATCCATAATTTCAATGTCAAATTTTATCCTCTATGCATGCATAATAAATTTATATAATTTGTTCTTTAAAAAGGGCTTGTGAGTGTTAGGGAAGTTGATACATGGGCACACACTTATAACCCATAAATTGTATGCATATCATGCACCAATTAATTTAAGGACCTTTCAGAAAAAGGAGCTTTTCAAAAGATATTCTATATTATGATATATTATAGTATTACTTCAAGGATTAGTTCACATATCTTCCTATCAATGAATTGGTTTGCATCATTCAATATACCTCCTTCAACTTCCTAGTGATTACATTAGAGATATATCTGTAAAGGGGTCAACTTTCTATATCCTTAACAAACTGACCAATATGGACCTACTTTTCATTAGGAAGCATGTCATTCTTGATCATGTGAACTGAAAATTTCAAGAAAATGCAATTAGCAGGTGTGAAGACAAAGTCCACAACCTTTGTTAGCATCATCCTGAAATATTTTCAAATGAAAGATTTAGAAAAAACATAGAGGAACTAAAGAGATTGATGAAGGATAAAGGAATTAAAAAATACTTGGATGTAGTTGGATTAAACACCATAAAAGGGTGCATGATTTTTATGTAGGAGACAGATCGCACCAAAAAACAAAAGGCAATATGATATTTATTAGATTCAAAACATGTACTGAGTGACCTAGACAAGGAGAGGAAAATAAATTCCTTTGTAACCATAGTAATAAATTGGCACTTGCATTTAGATTATTAAACAAGCACCCTCAGAAATTTTTTAGCGTTGTCAAGAAATTTCGTGTAAGTGTTAATTTCCGCACAACAACCAAGTTTTTATCTAATATTGTTGCAAATAATTTTTTTTAGTGAGATGTAAAGTGATTTTAGAGTATATTTGTAATACATGTGATCTTTCTTGACATGGATAATTTACCATTGTTTTAGCACTCTATGTGGATTCAACTTGTAGGTATATGTGGGTATGTTTGGTTGTGGGATTCAAGTTATGTGGAAAAATAAGCCAAAGTACACAACCTTTCCCAACATCCTCCTTCCCTCTGTGTAAATTGGATATTTAGAATAAACAAAAAAGAATTAAGTATATTTATGAAGGATAGAGTAATTAAAAAGATACTCGGATGTAATTGGATTAAATGCCATAAAATGGTGCATACTTTTTGTGTCGGAGACAAATCACACCCAAAAACACAAGGTAGTACGATATTTGTCAAATTCAAAACATGTAATGAGTGACCTAGATAGGGAGAGGGAAAAATATTCCTTTCCACCATAGTGATAAATTGTCACTTGCATTTGGATTGTTAAACATGCATCCTTGAACAAGTTTTGGGATTTTCAATAATCTTCGTGTATGTGTTAATTACCACAAAATAATCAAATTTTTCTCCAATATTTTTGTAAACAAAATTGTTGTGAGAGATGTAAATTAGTTCCATCACTTCAAAGAAGGACAATATTTATCCATTACTCCTAGTATGTGCCAAAATAGGGCATTGAAATAGCACCAATTCATTATGGAGGAGGGACTATTATCATATGTTGTACTTGCAAGTGCCTTAGTAGATATATATGAAAAATTTGGAAGCATTAACAAGACACATAAACTATTGAAAAATTTCCTACAAGAAATGTGGTCTCATGGAATGCAATGATTATAGGATATACACAAAAATGGGATAACAAATGAAAATTGTAATTTGCGGACGTAGACAAAATAGACATTTTATTTTTGATGTTTTTAAACCTAGATTTACCCAACATGTTTTTTGAATTTGAATGCTTCCAAATGTTCTAATCTTTCATGCTTTCAGGAAATTTGATTCAAAACCATGGTTATAACACAAGTTTAGGAAGGGTTTTATACAAATTTTTCTAGGGTTTTACACAATTAGGAAGTTCCAATTCATGTCATTACCTATTAACCAATATATTACATTGAAGGGTATAGATGTGTTACAAATTTACGTTTTTAAAGTAATTTTCCCTAGGGTTTCAAAATTACCTAAGGGTTTTTTATTTAGAATTCAAATTTTAAAATTACAAAAATATTATATCATTTAATTGCAAAAAAAACATACTATTTTCCTTGGTCTTCTATGTACAGGTGCCACACATTCTTTTTCTTCATCTTCCCCTTCCTCTTCTATTGATGGTTCCACAAAGTAGATTGGGGTTTTTATTTCCCTTCTCTTCTACCTGGTTGTGTCATATTTCATTTGTACTCTTGAATTCTTATCAAATACTCTCACTATTGTTTTTCCTCCACTCACTGTCGTTTTACCTCTATTCACTCTCCAAGTGAATGCTACGTAAAATGGGTTTAGGTTTTTAGCTGGTTGAGTTTTTTATTTTTTACTTTTAGGTTGTGATATGAAGCAAATGTGGTGTAAATGTGACACAAATTTTCACCACATTTGCATCACCCCTATTTTTTTTAAAACATGTGAATTGATAACTATAAAATAATACGTGAGCATGTGTGTGTGTGTGTGTGCGCGCGCGCGCGCGTGCATGCGTGTTTACATGCACTTATGTGACAGAAATATAAACTTAGTGTCTGAAGGTTATATAATTTAATCTAATAATGGAAATTTCAAGAAATAAAGTAATTTTAAAGATTCAATGATAGGATTAAAAAGAAACAAGCCATCGGTGGATGACCTAAACAAGACAACTAAGCCTACGACATGCCTTATGAGTGTTACAAAGCTTCATCCTTATTTATTATTATGAAACCATATATTATTTTGTAACGATTTTTTTGATATCAAAATTTTGAAAAAGAAGTTATTATGATGGTTGAACAGGGGGAAATTGATGTTGTAAACCTAGGTTCATGATGTCATAAATTGGTAATAGCTAGTCATCATCCTAAAGGAAAATCTAGGAGGTTGATAACTGTGCAAAATTTAATTGTTAACCTTAATTATGATATTGGTGGAATATGGTACCTACTTTTAAGTATGACCATGTGCATGGCTTGTTTATAGATTCCATTTAGAATAAAATTAATGACCACATTTTATGAATGAGATGGCTATTTCTGGTCAATTTAACAATATGAATATGAGAAACATTATGGATACAACAATAAATATCTTAGTAGCCTAGAGATGATTTTGAAAAAAATAGTTTAGAATTTGAGAAACATAGTTTAATGCATTAATTTTGTGTTTATCAATTATTTTACGTTAATCTTAAAAGTGATTTACATGTTAATTGATTTGAGGTTAGAGGGTAATTTTCATACCCCAAATTGGTATGTATTTGACCTCGATCTGAAAAAATTACCTACATCTCACTTTATATACATTAAATTGGCGTTTGTTTCATGTTGACATAATAAGCTATTTACACTTACAAATGAATTTATTCGAGGCCAATAATGTAAGTACTTCATGTATACCATGTTGGTTCCCAATCTAACACCCCTTAAAAAGGCTTTAAATGAATGAGGGGACAAGGAGGAAGGATGGATCTAATGATGTCTCATTTTGTAGCCAGGGATTGGGTATATATTCACTTACTTGACCGATCCTTTTGGGGATGACCAGGAGGCACTTGACTAAGGGTGTGGTTGTCCACTTGCTACTTATGGCTCTACCTAAACTAGGGTGAGAGGACCCAAATTGTATCTCAAAAGAGAGAGGGAGATGTTATGCTTTAATCTATCAAATTGTTTGGGAAGGTCAATCTGAGACCAAATGTAACCCCTCAATGCAATGCTCACTCAAGAGAGTGATCAGAGAATCACTGCAAACACTTGGGAACTCAGACACATGTTATTAAAGATAGATTGAATGTGATCACAAACACCTCTTCCAAAGAAACTATTGACAACTTGGTGTGTAATGATGTTTGGGATGTTAATCTTCACAAATCATGGGAAAAAATAATCAAAATATGCAAAGGTTGTGTTTTTTTTGAGCATATCTCATGTAAGATTTGTAACGGTGATGAAATATAAAAAGTGGTAGGAAAAAATGATGGATAGTGAAAAATGAAAGGGGATATGGAGATGGATGGAAATGAGGGGAATGGGGGGAGACTAAAGGGGAGAGTAACTACCTTAACCATCTTGGCCTGATATCAATGTTGCATACAAACCTGAAATCAAAGGAAACTTACCCTTCTAAGGTTATTTTCCTTCATTGACACCAAATAAAGGTAAAAAATGTAGAATAATCCTGAAAAACATAGCACAAACACCTGAGAAGATAATTTCACATGTGTTGATCATGTCAAAGCCCTAAAATCAAAGGACACCTTAAGATAACAAATGTTCATTCCCAGAAAATTATAGAAAGGAATTTATAACTAAAGAAAATGTTGCATGATATGCACTAAAAGCAAAATTCCTTCAATACTCAAATCAATAAATCACTACAAAATGTTTCCTTGTAGTTTTTAAGCATGATAAACATAAGATTACAAAGGAGAAAATAGATTTAATCATTTTAGATATATTAACAACAAGAAATAAAAAAAATTTACATGAAAGTTTGATCATGTGTGTTCATTTGCAAAGGAGACAAGTGAAACATATAGAAAATGAATCTCAAATCCTACTAATGGTTGTATAGCTACAACCACCTTGGCATAAACTCCGAATGGAACCAAATATTTGTAGAACCTAACCTACAATGGAACACCCCAAACTCTAACTTGAGCTCCCACCCTCTAACCATCTCTTGAAAGAATGAAGTCAAACCATCATTCTTATACAATTTTTTCTCAAACCTAATTGAATATACTCTTCATGTGTTGAATTAAAGGCTAATCTTGTGATCTGTGTGTAAAAGAGTGAATCAATGGAGATCCATGTGATCATCAAGATGGAGGAAGGAAAAATGGACAAGTGTTCATTCCACATCTCATAGATTAGAAAATCATCATCTGGTGGGGAAAAAGAAAGAATATACTTCCTCCAAGAGCATCCATGGTTGAATAAGGATCAAAACAACATATCTAGTTGTCAAAATTTTCATTACATTCTATGAAAATGGCACTTTTTCCTCCTGAACTTATGCAACTGTAATATCCAAAAAAACTTCATCATTTACCTCCCTTTCCATGAAGGTTCCAATGTATTTGATTTGAGGTGAAATGGATGCATGAATAGAAAGTTATGGTAAAAAAACCAAACCCAACCATTATGTGTAAAATTGCTTTGTTCCGCAGACTTCATGATTGTTTTCATTTGTTTTGTGACTTGATGAGTGTATTCCATGTTCCGTGGCTTTGGCTTGAATTTTTCAAGTCTTGCACACATTTTGTTTGATATGTGGACTCTTTCTTTGTTATGCAGACTTCACATGGATACTGCTTGTTCCATGACTTCCTGTTTGATATACGGATTTCTCTCAATATGTTGAGCACAAGATTCTTTGTTTTGTGTATTTCAAATGTGATAGTTTTGTTTTGTAACTTTTCACTTTGTAATGTGGATTTAAAAATATTTGGTGGCATGTTTCCTTTGTTCTGCAAACTTTTTAAGTCCGTGAAACACTATTCATTGAGAAATCTGTGGAACACTAAGTTAGTGTTTTGCGACTTCCAAATTTGGTCGCTTCAAAACTTTCACTCCCTATGTATCATGGCTTCTCCTTGGTGGACCAACACGATTTGTTTCACGGAATTGACCAACTCTGTGAGATACCTAGTTTTTCTAAGTCCATGCAACACCACTTTTCCATGTCATAAAGGTCTGTCTCCATTAGATTTTAGCCTAAGCCTTGAACCCATTCTCATTTTCTCCACGGGTTAGAAGAACCATTAAAACACTAAATTTCGTTATTTCCAGCTCTGAGCCAAATACAATCCTAGCTTCAGACCAATTCGAAAATCCACGCAAGTCTAAAATGATGCTCCTTTTTTTCCATGGGTTAGGAGAACCTGCGGAACACTAGGTTCATGCACTCAGCGAAAGACTAGCTTAGTCTTTTACAACTTTCCTGAGAAAAAATGGATAAGTAATTTTTGACAAGTTGTTCAAAATTAAGTGGGGTGTAATTTTGGACAACAAACACTTTGGGTAATTTCACAAAAAGGGTGCCAATATTTAACAAGTATAATATTGGGCACCCCAAATTGCTATGTATTTGACCTTGATCTAAAAAAATACCTACATCTCACTTTATATACATTAAATTGGTGTTTATTTCATGTTGACATAATAAGATATTTACACTTACAAAGTAACTGATAAGAGGCCAATAGGGTAAGTTTCATTCACCAAATTAATGATTATTTGAGGTTGATAAAAAAGAAAGTCACCCACATCTCACTTCATATATACCAAATTAGTGATATGCTAAATTAGGGTGGACTTTAAAAAATAAATTACATTTACAAGTTAATTTAGTTGAGTTTAAATTCTATAAATGGACATATATATTCTATCTTGACAAAGCATAAGAGAGGTATAATAAATCACGTTTTCATATGGAATTACATTGTAATTTAATTATGTCGGTTGAAATTTCACAAATAAAATCAAAACAAATTTTACAAATATATAATGGGATGTTGATAACCCAGAACAAAATTTTGAGTAAATGAATTAGCATAACAATAAATAAACATACAAATCTTTCAACTATTCATTTTCATCTTCATGTATTTCCGTAAAATCCTCGCCGATTACATGACTTGGATTTGTAGTCAAAAATCATGTTCCCTTCTTCTTCCTCTCTCTCTATATATGTATCTATTGGAAGATTTCATTTGTTGTAAAAATATATGCCTATTGCGGTATTCATTTCATCATCATCTTCATTATCTACAAATTTGTGATGTTCATCACCGCCACTTTCATCAACATCATCTTGTTCAAAATCAGCTTCACCTTGATCATCAATTTGATCAATACGATGATCTTCTTCATTTTTGACGAGTTCAACTTCATCACTAAAATCATGTTCATTATCTTTATTAAAAACATCACTTGTTCCCCATTATTCTCATGTTACAAAACTATTGCAATAAAAAGCATGTCTCATCCTTGGCTCATAATGATATACAAACTATCAATTACCTTCTATCTGTATATCATGATATAAGAAGACCTATATAAACATATTTTTAAAAATTAATTCATGAAAAATGAGACCTACATATAGAAATTGTGCACAAGAGAAAGGAGAAGACATACATATGAAAAATTACACAAATTAATACCTTATCACAATGTTGAGGTAACATTTATGGCTCTTTCACCTCAGATAACGCTCTAGAAAATTTAACTAAGTAGAATCGACACTCATTGTCCACTCTAAAAAATCCATTATCAATAGAAGGGTACCAAGTACACATAAAATATGGAGACTGCAAAACTTCTATAATAAATTTTTATTGTTTCTTTTATCTTTTCAACATAATCTAATCACCCTTAGACCAAATTTTTGTCATTGGCACTAGCTTGGTTGGCTTTCTTAAAAATAACAACTCCACAACAAATACCCTTCTCTTGTAAATATTTTCCACATGGAAATATTTTCCATTGAACTAAATTTTGAACGATTTACTCACAAATTCATTATATAAAATATTTAAGATAGTATTAACATATTTCAAAAAAATATAATACATTTATGTATGAATTTTTTTTTACAACAACTAACCAACTCTTCACATCCTTGCACTATGTCCAATGCTTATTTCATCACTTCCATTTGATTAATGGAATGAAGATTCTCTAATTATGAAACCATGCAATCAAAAGTAGGTTGGTTAGACAATGATATTTCCATATTGTGAGGGAGTGGTTTGCGTGGATGTTTTTGTCTCCAATCAATCCTTCAAATTTCATGGTTAGTATTTTGTTCTTCATATTTTTTAACCCGCACAACCATCTTTGAAGTATTGAATTACATTAAATTCTCAATGGAATATTTTTCAACGAGACCTGAAAATCAAACATGTAAATAAATAATCAATGGATACACACATTGATCATACATCATATATGTTTGATATTAATTTCAATAGATACCAAGGTTGATAAATTTTCTTTCTCCAAGAATGTTCTCCTCCAATTTTTCATTTCCATGTTCATCATCCCAAATGCACGGTATTAGTGTAAATTACTCCCCGATGTATTATAACATGTAAAAACATATTTCATGAATAATATATCCTTCAATAATAGAGCCCTATGGACATGTTAACTGACTTATAAATCCCTTTGGGGTCTTCATGTACCTCTCTGGAAAAAACATCCATCACATGTTATGTACACCTGCCATTTTAATATCATCAACCAAATGAACTAATAGAAAAGTTTGAGAATCCATGAAAGAGGTAGGAATACCCTTTTCAATTTGCAAATGATATATGTAATATTTTCTCTCTTACTCAATTATTGTGTCTGATATATCTTTTGAAGACAACCACCCATTTTACAAGAAATGGTAGTCGTGCAAGTTAATATAATAATGTTTTTCATATAAATGGATAAGTTTTAGTTGAAAAAAATAATTACCTCAAAAAATTTAAAAGTTGATATATTACATTTAGTAGGTTAGCTGGAAGATTACAAAATTCCCCCTTAATGCCAAGGAAAATATATGTTGTAAAATATTGGTTTCATCAACTTTTGTAGGACTAGGTCCCTCCACTACTAAATGCAACAGCTCCCATTTATTGAAATTTGGAAATTAAATATAATAATTCTAACCTCAAGGGTGGTTAACTGCCCGGGAATGTTTAGAAACATCCTTGTTGTAATTGCAATGATAGATTAGAGAGGGAAGACTTTGTGAGCAGGAGAGGAGAGAAGTATAGGAAAAGAAGGAGAAAAGTAGGAGGGGAGTTATGCTAATTGTTATGTTTATGGAGCCTGTTTTCATGTTAGATTTTGGTACACCTTCCATGTGTTACACTTAGATATTTTTACAGCGGTCCTGCTCGCCAGTGAACGGGTCAAGGGGATTCGGTGGCGAAGCCCCCGAAGCAAATTTTCATGGGTGGTTTATTAACCCATGTGTAATGGGTAACCGTTATGGGCTGTTTTTGGGCCCATGGTTTTTCTGTACCCATTGTTTTGTAAAACCACCTCTTCAGCTACCTATTTATGCACTTATAAATAGATGGAAATACAATAGGATTAATATGAGTGTGTTTTGTGAAGGTGAATAGTGTGTACGAATTCAAGTGTGAATTCGGGAGGGTTTGTTGAGCGCAGCTCCAAACAAGATCTGATTATTGTAATTGTGAAGACTGTTGGCTTGTAATAAAATCTGAGCAAGTGTTCTTGGTGGATGTAGCCCACATTGGGTGAACCATGTTAAATATTGTCTTCGTGTTGTGCATTTTTCATTTCTGTAATTCTATTCATACTTCTTATTATTGCGATTCTGAGGAATTATTCCACATTAGATATTATTAATTCCTAACAATTGGTATCAAAGCCTGGTTTGGTTTGGTGAAGTGTTGAATTGTAGGGAAATTTTTTAGCTTTAGTGGGAGCTATGGTAGATGATGGAAGATCTAGGGTTGGTAAATTCAACAGGTAGAATTTCAGTCTTTGGAAGATGCAGATGGAAGATTACCTTTATCAGAAGGATCTTTATACTTCGTTTTCTGAGAAGGTGAACAAACCCTCGAGCATGATAGATGTGGAATGGGATTTGCTGGAGAGGAAGGCACTTGGGACAATCCAGCTGTGTCTTTCATCTTTAGTATTATTTAATGTTTCAAAGGAAAAGACTACAAAAGATCTAATGGATGCATTAGGGAAGTTGTATGAAAAACCCTCTGCCTCTAACAAGATATTTTTAATGAAAAAGTTGTTTAATATGAAGATGTCTGAGAATAGTTCAATAGCAGATCATTTAAATGATTTCAATACAGTTTTGAATATGCTAGCTTCAGTTACAATAGAATTTGATGAAGAAGTTAGGGCTTTATTAATTCTGTGCTCTTTACCTGAAAATTAGAATAGCCTGGTAATGGCGGTAAGCAATTCGGTTCCAGCTAACTCAAAGTTGAAGTTTGAGGATGTTGTAGGGGTGATTCTATGCAAGGAAATGTGAAGAAAAAGCTCCAGGGAATCTTCTACTTTAGGGAATGCTTCGACAGTGGAAACTAGAGGGAGACATAAGAATAGAGGAAACCGTGGAAAATCAAAAGATCGAGCAAGGTCAAAATCCAAGAACAAGATTGTATGTTGGAATTCTGGAAAGTCTGGGCACGCAAAGAAGGACTGTTAGGAGCTTCAGGATAATAAGAAACAACATGAAGAAAATAAAGAGGCAAATGTGGCATCGGGTAATGTATGCCAGGATGCTTTGATTCTTTCTTTGCATAATATTACTGAATATTGGGTTTTAGATTCAGGGGCTTCTTTTCATGCTACTCCACATAGGCATTATTTTGTTGGTTATGTTCAAGGGAATTTTGGGCATGTTTTTCTTGGTGATGATGAGCCTTGCAGTATACTTGGAAAAGCTTATGTTCAGGTTAAGATGCAGAATGGGAATACATGGCTATTGAAGGATGTCAGACATGTGCCTACATTAAGGAGAAATTTGATATTGGCGGGTAATTAGGAAGTGATGGTTGTATTGTGATATTTACAGCTGACTCTTGGAAGGTTGCCAAGGGTGCTCTTGTGGTGGCAAGAGGTAAGAAGGTTGGAACCTTGTATTTATCCACAGATAGTACTAATGATTGTAATCTTGTGGCTTCAGATGTAGATACAACATTATGGCACTATAGGTTCGGTCATATGAGCCATAAGCGCATGGGCATCATAAAGAAGAATTTGCCTGGATATACAGAAATAGGTTTGGATTTCTGTGAAAACTGCATATATGGGAAACAAAAGTGAGTAAGGTTTCTCAAGGTTGGACCTACGAAGAAAGAGAGTAAGTTAGAGCTAGTACATTCTGATGTGTGGGGGCCAGCTCAGGTATCATCTCTTGGGGGTTCAAGTTATTATGTTACTTTTATTGATGATGCAACAAGGAAAGTTTGGGTTTATTGTATTAGAAAAAAATATGATGTATTTGATACTTTTGTTAAATGGAAAGCCTTAATAGAGAATGAAATAGGTCTTAAGTTAAAATGTCTCAGGTCAGATAATGGAGGGGAGTATTGCAGCAATGAATTTGATGATTATTGTTCTAAGAATGGAATCCGCAGGAAAAGACGGTTCCAGGAACCCCGCAACAGAATGGGGTGTCAGAAAGGATGAACAAAACAATAATGGAACGTGTTAGGAGCATGAGGATACATGTAAGACTCCCTCTTTATTTTTAGGCAGAAGCAGTGAGCACAACTGTGTACTTGATAAAAAGAGGACCCTCAAGTGCCTTGGATGGAGGCATACCTGAGGAGGATTGGTATGGTAAGAAATTCTATTACTCATTTCTTAGAGTGTTTGGATGTGAGGTGTTTGTTCATATTGACAAGGATGATAGGACCAAGCTAGAGGCTAAATCAAAAAAATGCACTTTTATTGGTTATGGTGGTGATGACTTTGGATTTAAATGTTGGAGTATTAAGGACAAGAAAATCATTCGGTCTAGGGATGTGGTCTTTAATGAGAAAGTCATGTATAACCAACAGCTGCAAGAAAAAAGGGAAGAATCCAAGAAAGAATATGCAGTGGTAGAGGATTTTCCGGATGGGACAGTGACCCATGAATCAGTTCAGGAACCTACTCAATAGAAACCCCAAACTCCTATAGTGAGGAGTTCTTCTAGGGTAAGAAAAGAACCTGAACATTTTTCTTCTTCTCTTTATTATTTATTACTCACTGATAGTGGAGAGCCAGAGAGCTTTGATGAAGCAATGTAGGTAGATGCCAGTAAGAAGTGGGAGCAAGCCATGGATGAGAAACATAAGTCTCTCATAGAGAACCAGACTTGGGATTTCGTGAAGCTACTAGAAGGCAAAAGAGAATTGCAGAACAAGTGGGTGTACAGAGTTAAAGACAAAGAAGGAGGAAAGAAGGCCTGATTGGTGGTCAAGGGGTTTGCACAAAAACAAGGTATAGATTTTGATGAGATTTTTTCTCCTGTAGCAAAAATGACTTCTATTAGAATTGTTCTTGGAATAGTGGTAGCATAAGACTTGCACTTAGAACAGTTAGATGTAAAGACTGCATTTCTCCATGGTGATTTGGAGGAGGAGCTATATATGCAGCAACCAAAAGGATATGAAGTCAAAGGTAAAGAGGAGATGGTGTGCAAACTGAAGAAGAGTTTTTATGGCCTGAAACAAGCTCCATGTCAATGGTATAAGAAGTTTGATAGATTCATGATGGAGTAAGGTTATATTAGATGTCATTCTGACCATTTCGTGTATACAAAGAAATTTGAGGCTAGAAGTTATATTATCCTATGTTTGTGTGTTGATGACATGTTGGTTGCAGGTAAAAACATGCAGGAAATAAAAGTACTCAAGAAACAAATAAGTGAATCATTTGATATGAAGGATTTTGGGGTAGCCAGACAAATCCTTGGTATGAGGATAACTTAGGATAGGAAAGAACGGAAGCTGACTTTATCTCAGGAAGAGTACATTAAGAAGGTATTGGATAGGTTTAAAATGCATGATGCTAAACCAGTTGGGACTCCTTTGCCATGCCATTTTAAGTTATCAAAGGAGCAGTGTCCCAAGACAGAGCAGGAAAGAAACCAGATGTCCAAGGTACCTTACTCATCAGTGGTTGGTAGTTTGATGTATGCTATGGTGTGCACTAGGCCTGATATTGCCCATGCAGTGGGAGCTGTGAGTAGATTTATGAGTGATCCAGGTAAAGAGAATTGGCAAGCAGTAAAGTGGATCCTTTGGTATTTGAGAGGGACCATGGGGATAGTTTTGTGCTACAGTGGATCAAACACCACTTTACATGGTTATGTAGATTTAGACATGGCTGGAGATGTAGACAACAGGAGGAGCACGACAAGTTATATTTACACTGTAGGTGGGACAACAATGAGCTAGATTTCATGACTACAAAAGCTGGTGGCTTTCTCAACCACGGAGGCTAAGTATATTGCTGCCACAGAGGCAAGTAAAGAGATGATTTTGTTACAACAATTGCTTGAGGAGTTGGGGAATAAGAATGAGGAATGTAAGCTACATAGTGATAGTCAGAGTGATATACACCTAGCTAAGAACTCTGCTTTCCACTCTAGGATGATGCATATACAGTTGAGATATCACTTCATCAGGACAGCTTTTGAGGAAGATAAGTTGAAGTTGGAGAAGATTCATACCAGTCAAAATCCTGCAGACATGATGACCAAGGTGGTCACAAGGGATAAACTAAAGCTATGTTCAGCTTTGGTTGGCCTTCGCAGATGACAGTGAAGGGTTGAGAAGCTTGCTCAGTGGAAATTAGTCTCCAAGTGGGAGATTGTTATGTTTATGGAGCTTGTTTTCATGTTAGAGTTTGGTACACCTTCCATGTGTTACACTCAGATATTTTTACAGTGGTCCCACTCGCTGGTGAGCGGGTCAAGGGGGTTCAGGGGTGAAGCCCCTGAAGCAAATTTTCATGGGTGGTTTATTAACCCATGGGTAATGGGTAACTGTTATGGGCTGTTTTTGGGCCCGTGGTTTTTTGGTACCCATTGTTTTGTAAAACCACCTCTTCGGCTACCTATTGATGTACTTATAAATATATAGACATACAATAGGATTAATATGAGTGTGTTTTGTGAAGGTGAATAGTGTGTGCGAATTCAAGTGCAAATTCGGGAGGGTTTGTTGAGCGCAGCTCCAAACAAGATATGATTATTGTAATTGTGAAGACTGTTGGCTTGTAATAAAATCTGAGCAAGTGTTCTTGGTGGATGTAGCCCACATTGGGTGAACCACGTTAAATATTGTCTTCGTGTTGTGCATTTTTCATTTCTGTAATTCTATTCATACTTCTTATTATTGTGATTCTGAGGAATTATTCCGTATTAGATATTATTAATTCCTAACACTAATAAATGAAACAAAAAATTCATTAACCAATAACTTAGAATAGATTTCCAGCTCAATTAGTATAAACATGCAAACATATGTAATCACATAAGGATCATGAAATAATAACACAAATTAACACAAAGTTAAACAACGGATTCTCATTTCATTTCTAGTAGGTACAAATCCCTTGTTTCCTTGTAACAAAACTTGTAATATGCTCAGTTGAGTATCAAGAGGGATACTGGAGGAAAATACGATGAAAAATAGAAGAAAATAGTTTGCTAGAGAGAAATAATCGATCCCTTGGAATGAAGAAGTCATTCTAATATATAGTCTCATTGCTTGTATTTTCATATTCCTATGTGACCTTTCATATTCTAGATTAAAATAAGACACTTTTCCTTATTTTAAGAAAAGTAACTTTACAATAGAATAATATGAAATCATTTAAGTGAATAAGAAAAAACTAGAAAAGTGTACCCCAACAAAGAAATAGAAATCACTAAGTGAGAAAAGTTACTTTTACAAAAGAAAAATGTTTTTTTATGAGAAAATATAAGGTGGGGATAAGCAAGAAGGGAATGGAAGAAGAGACTATCCCATGGATGGAGATGTAAATTATGAATACCTTGAATGTGTTGCACTAGAGAAACCTTGATGCTCAGCATATGCAACTAAAATCCTGTGAAAACATCCTTGACCTCACACTCACGCAGAATAACAATGTTTTCCATAAAATCAATCCATGAGTCAATTGCTACCAAGATTTTATTTCCTTTCCCAAACATATTTTTTAACTCTATGGTTGCTTCTGAAATAGTGTTGTAAATTATGGCCATCGTATTGATTGAATCAACACTAAAACATTAGGGATGAAAAATTTGATCCTTGATGTTTCTCTTGAACTACTCCTTGAGTTATTCATTTGTTCTCATCTTGGGATTATTTTCATCAAGCAATTAGCACCCCATGTCATGCAAATAAACACAAATTTTATATTTCAACATGTAATTCCTCTACGAGAGTGAAGAAAGATCATTGACTACCTATTTGAGAATCTTGATTCTCCATTCAATAGTTCATACCCTCTTTCTTGAAATATCATATTATACTCATAGAAATACTCCTTTGGACAACAAAAAATTCTTTTCTAATTTTTCCATGGATCAAACATCGAGAATAAAATTCTCCCACTGAGAAATCTCAACATCAATTACCTCCATAATGCCTTTGTTTTATAGATTTATTGTCTCAACATACTCATATACCTTGTTGTTTTTCGTGGATGAATTTGCATCCATTTATCAGAATATTTTCAACCCATGACTTTGTAACCATCCCCTGCTTACTGGATCATTGGACTTATTCCATGGAATTTTGATCAAGGCTACTGATAGGAGAGGTGGCCCAAGCTCTAGAAGAAGAAGATGTGTTTGGGTTAAAATTATTTGCATGTAAGAAGAAAGAAAATGTACTTGTTCATAAATTTATTCCTGATTTTTCTTTCCTTTCTCTTCTCTTTCATAACTCTTATAGTTGATTCTCTTAGGTTGTGCATGCTCTCCTCATAACTAGATTCTCCTATTATAATTATACTAAGATCATAATAAGTAACTGTCATTTCTACCTCATCTCTTTCAACACGTGGTCGAGCCACTTCCATAAATTGTGCTTCGGAAACTTCACCGACCAACATTAAAGTGGTTTGAGATTTTAATTAATGCTCTACTTGATTTCAAGTGCTTTGTTATTGCATCATAGTTAGGGGTAACATATTTGGAAGTTTTTTGTTTCTTCTCTTCTATCAATGATGAGATCCAAGAGAAATAAGGAAAATGAGAAGAAGAGGAAGGTGATAAGGTTTGAAATGGTACGGGAGAAGGATGAGGGGAATACTGAATGGGTGAAGGGATATGAATGGTAGGTGATGGTGAAAAATAAATAGGATGATTCCCATGAGGATAATTTTCATGAAGTGAAAAGGATTGGCATATGTATTATTCCATAAAAAATTATATGTCCTTTGTGGGAGAGATGACAATGTATCCTAGCTCAAGGGAATTTGTAGGATTCCTTCTTACATGAAATTTTGAGATGAGGGAAATGTGTGATTTATTAGGATAAATGACCTTGTGAGGAGTACTTGATGTTGCATCATGGCTTTCAACAACAGGTGATTTTGAACTGTAATTATAAATTTTGGTGTGGGAAGTTCCTTCACCAGTTTTAGAGTCAATGCTTTTATCACAGGAAATGAATTCTAATACTTTGTTGAGGAACCATTTTGTACATCTCTTTAACACTACAAATGTGTGGTAAATGATATCACATGCCTCCCTAATAGACCAATCAATAGGATTTAGTGTCTAATCTTGCATGTGTTTCATGAATTGTAGATCAATCAAGTCACTAACATCATATATCAGCCCTTCAATTACACATTCCACCCTGAAGGCTTTCATTTAATCAATATTCATCCTCATATAATCCATTTGAAAAACCTCAAGATCATCAAAATAATCATCCCAAAATTCCTCAATTTCAGGTTAATGAGTGTCAATACAAGTAAATATCATGTTATTATTGAAAAAACCTTTTCTATCAAAGTTGGTTCTTTTGGAGTAAAAGTGGAGATTGAAGGGGGTCATGGTTGACTCAATATTTAGAGCATCTTGATAGTTTTTAAAATAATAAAATTTGAGCTTAATCAGAAAGTTCACACCTTTGAATTTTATCACTTTCAATATAGCATGAACAATTCCAAATTACCTAGAAAGATCAATTAGAACCAACTTGTTAGTAGCACACATGGGAATCTTGTATGGATAGCCTTTAAATCCACCAAATATGATATATGTGAAAGTTTGAAACTCAAAGAATTATCTCTCATACTTGTTAATAAGATCTGCAACATCATTTGAGATCATCAATGCAGTGTAGCCTTCCATTGATCTAACCACAACCATGGTGAGAGCATCGGTGACCCATTTGAAATGTTGCAAACTTCCTTTGTGAGTGATTTGGGTGTAATGACCACATACTCTCCCATTTTCACCCTTCTCCCTATAGACAAAAAATCACACACTTTGGGTAATTATCTAGTCTTGGTTACATAATACTATTCATATGATTCCTAAGTAAGAAAAGTACTAATTAACCATTGTCTTTGGCCACCTTTCTTTGCTTTCTATTTTTTTATTAAGGATAAATGGTTTTAAAGGGGACCATACCCCATTGTACAAAAGGCTCAGAAGCAAGAAATAACAAGAGGAGGACATTGGTTTTTTTCAAAAGTGGGGGCCAAACCCCAACAACAAGAGCCTAAAAGAGCTAGAATAAACATTGAGAATTTTGGCAGGGGAAAACTGCCAACAAGAATCCCAACAACAACCAAAACATAGCTCCACAACAACTGTAAAACCACAAAATGACATACCGAGAGATAAAATAAAAAATGCCAACACTAGAAGAGATAATTATATGGGAACCTCGTTGAAGACCTTCTTAGCTTCACCCAGAGCCTTGAAGAGGTTGAGTGTCACTTACTTTTCTAGGTCCTTACTGTCCTTAGCAACAACCTTATTTTTGGATTTTCCCTATTTCCAAATCTCCTATGATATGTCACTCACTTCACATATCTGTTTAACTTGATTTTGAATAAACTTGAGAAAATCCATGTGCATGGTCAATTGATTGACTTGTTTATTAATAATATGTTACATTGTCTTCTCCATTTCATGTTACCTCTTGGAGAGCCTATCAAGTTTTTCTTCCAGTTTGGTAAAGGTCATGTTACTTGAATCATTCATGGTGCCATCTTTGAACAAAAATTCCACCTTGTCTCGATGCTTTTAATAACCTCAACATGTTGCAATTGGGGTTCCATGTCACTGTTAATATTGGGTTTAGGGGTAGAGTTTCTCATGTTTATAAGGCTTTCAACCGTAATCTTCTTACCCTTATACATGTTGCGTAGAACTACTTTGGGAGGGGTTGGGAGTGCAAAAACATTGGAGTTTTTGGTTTAGATTTTGGTTTGTTGGGGGGGAGCAAGGTCATTGAGAGTAACGTCATTGAAGTATTGTTGCAGTAGGAAAATAACTCCTTGATGCAGGGGAAGGGCTCTGGCATGGGCTTGTAATTCCAACACAAACTTTTCCAAAGAATGAAAAATGTAATAAGCAAGGTTAACCTTAGCCAAACACCTGAAGTGATTCAACAACACAAGATGATGAAGATGCAATGTAGAGTACCTGGCTTCCAAAGTAACATACCTAACCAACATTTTGGCAACATCCTTGTAAGGATAAGGTAGAGAAGAGTAGATCAGTCTAGATTTACCAATTTGTAAGACTTCATCTCCCTCCACGAACCTCTTTTCCTCAGCTTCCTTATCAAACTTGTTCCTGTAAAACTTTATACCTTCCATACCAAGGCCTATGATGAAGGAAACGAGGTTCTTAGTAATGATGAATTCCTTTCCCCTGAAGGTGGTGACCCTATCCTTCCATTTAAGATTAAATTTCAAAAAGACTTGGATGTCATGGCATTTGATTCTTTGAATAAAATCAGTGAATCCATCAACATCTAGAATCTTCCATAAGACTGTGTTATCCTTCCAAGCCAGATCACAAATGGGCTCAACACGGAAAGGTTGGCCACCCATATTTGAGAGAAAAGATAAACACATTGTAATGACAACTCGATGGTCATTATAGAACGGCTCTGCAACAACTCCACAACCGATAATGAAGAAATGAAATTTGGCACGATCTTTAGAGAATTGATTACAGATATATAATGGTTTTTTATCAGTTGACACCTTGATATGAGATCCTGTTTGGTTTGGAGATGAAGACTATGTGAGAATTTTTTAAATTACAAGAGTGGCATACCCCAAGAAAAGGCTCCACACATGCCTAGACCACGTCGAGAAATGTTGGATAAGATAGGTGGATTTGACCTCCTTGGCAATGATGACCCGAGTCATGTGAGAGATGTAAATATGATCATTCCAAACTTTGTATTAGTTATATTTTACCCCTTCGTTTGCTAGAGAATCCACTACACCATTACCCTCTTGTTACGTGTGGGATATGATGACATTATCAAAATATTTGCAAATATCCTTAGCTTCATTCATGATTTTTTAATAGTCAAGCTAGTAGGATGGGTATATTTGAGATTGTTAATTATGTTGAGAGAGTCCCCCTCGATTATTATATTTTTAACTTTATGATCCTTAGCAATTATAATCCACATATAGAAGCTTGTGCCTTGGCAAAGTGATTGGTTTTGACACCCATAGGACCTGCGAAAGAAACAAGGGGGTGACCCAGATGATTACGAATAAGACCTCCACCAAAATTCCTGGGGTTTCCCTTAGAGGTTCCATCAAAATTAAGCTCGTGTCAACCTTCAGGAGGGGGGATCCATTGGAAAAAATACCTGTCCACATTAGGAGTATGAATGTTAGCACTACCAATCTCAATGTTACAATTGTTGAGAAATCTCTCCTCCTCTTTGGGGAACTTGGAGTTCTTGTTAGGCTTAAATTTCAGAATCTTCTCCCTTAAATTAGTTGTAATTTTAGTGAGAAGTATCTTGCAGGATTTATGAGTGTTTCTAAAGATAATAACATTTCTAGCCTTCTAAAGTCTCCAAAGGGTGTGAGGGAAGATGAGTCTCGAGAGCCTTCTAAGTAAGCTTTGCTTAAAGGGAGGTTGCCAAAGTTCCCAAGCTTGAACAATGTCATCTGGGAAGGTCTAGAAAATAACAAATCTTTCAAAAATAAGCTTCCAGAGAGCTATGGCCACAAGGAATTACAAGAAAAGATGAAAAATGGACTCAGATTCCAACTTGCATTAGCTGCATCTATTGAGAAGGGTGGAACCTCTCTTGGTAATATTATCAATGGTAAGGATGCTCCTATTTAGTACCATCCAAAAGAAGTGATTGATTTTGGGGGTGAGCTCCTTGAACTAGATTATGCTCCAATTAAAGGTGTAGGGGATGGAATCTATGAACATTTGATAACCTTTTTTGACAGTGCAATCTCCATCAAAATATTGAACCCATAATAACTCATCTTGAGCTTAAAATTGACTAATAGGGACATGGTTAATAATTCTTTGAATGTCTTCAAGAAGATCATTTGAATAAGGAATTATGGAATTGAGTTTCTTCCATTGAAATCTTCCATTGATGCTACAGATATAGTCATTGATAGACTACCCAACAATTGTTATGTAGTTGTTCATGAGTTGCTCCCAGGAGGGGTGGTTTTTCAGATCTTTAAAGTCAACCCAATTGTCTTCCTAGAATAGAATGTCTTTGCCATTTTTCAACTTCCATTTGTAGCCTTTTTCTAGGGGTCTCCTGGTCTTAATCAGATTGTTTCAAAATATGGATCCCTTAGGGAGATTTTCAAGCTTTAGAAAGCAATGAGGATTACCTTGGTCTAGGTACTTAGCTTTAATAATATTTTTCCAAGGTTTCTCTTCCTTCAACAACATCAAACTCATTTTAGTAATGAGGGAAGTGTTCATGGTTTTGAGATTCTTGATGCCTAACCCTCCCACCTTCTTGTTAGTGCAGACCTTGTTCCAAGCCACTAAGTGAAATATGTTTTTCTCTTCAGTGCCAGTCCTTAAGAATTTTTTCTTAATTCTTTCAATTCTATCAATGGAAAAAAACAAAATGAAAAACATGGACATGATGTAAACAGGAAGGTTTTGAAAAGTGCTTTTGATAAGAAGACATTTCCCAACATTAAAGAGTATGGCTCCCTTCCAACCAGAAAAATTCCTTTGAAACCTGTCAAGCAAAGAATTCCAAACATCCATTGAGACTTTGTTAGTACCCAAGGGCAAACCAAGATAAGTAGTGGGGAGGGAGTTGATCTCACAACACATAATTTTTGCTATTCTTTTTTTCTTATTAGGGGGTGTATTAAAGAAATAAATAGAGATTTTATCAAAGTTTCTTTTTTCCCCCAAATCCTCCTTATAAGTCACAAGAAGGAGCTTCATCATCTTAGCTTCTAGAAGAGAAGCTAGTAGGAGAAGGATAGTGTCATCAACAAGTTGCTGATGTGAAATAATGATGTCTAGTGAAGTAGGCCTACATCATTTGAGATAACCCAAAGAGATGGCTCTGTAAATGGAGAAGCTAAGGCTATCAACCATAATGATGAAGACAAGAGGGGAGAGGGGACTCCCCTGCATGATTCCTCTGCTACTGGAGAAAAATTCCACATGAGATCTATTGAAAATGATAGAGAATTTAGGAGTAGAGATGCAGGATCTGATAATTTTCCTAAAGTGATCAATGAAGCCAAATTTCTCCATAACTCTGTCTAGGAACATCCATGAGACCCTGTCAAAAGCTTTATTCATATCTAATTTTATGACCATGCCTACTTCTTTGCTTTTTGTTTCCACTTTTGGTCTTATCCCTTACTTGCTCGGTCTTCCTTTTTATACCTTGGCATTTATCATCCTAGACACCAACGCCCTTGTCCCCTCTAGGCACCCCTAACCTCAGTATACTTTGTTCACATATTTTGGGTCCTTTCTAGCTATTTTGGTTCCTTAATAGTATAATTTAGATTATGAGCAGCAATAGAACACCAAATAACACAATATTTCAGAATAATGATCTCAATATGCAAGTATAATAGCTTCGCCACTTCGAGGGGGAAACCTCCAAACCATATAATAAGACTCAAATTATCAAATGATAATGAACTAATACCTACAATCCCCTATATATACTATTCATATGTTATGGCCATCACCAAGGCTGACCTATTAAGCATGATAAATTATAAATGATATAATAAAATGATATGGTAAGCCATAATTCGGGTACTCATATCCTAATACAAGCAATAGGTTAAGGGTGTAGCATGCCCTTACCCTTCAAACCAATGTTGTCCTCAATGTTGAATAATCTTGGATGTTGTTGCAGAAAACCTTCATCCTCCCAGGTTGCATCTTCTATGCTCAGATTATTCCACTTGATCA
Organism: Taxus chinensis; assembly: GCA_019776745.2. Lineage (NCBI taxonomy): Eukaryota > Viridiplantae > Streptophyta > Pinopsida > Cupressales > Taxaceae > Taxus > Taxus chinensis. Next base: position 114,383,156 of record CM034151.1, read on the forward strand.
GATATTCCTTAATGTCTCTGGTTCTCAACCTCTTAGTACGCGTTTGTAGAATCTTCTCTGGCTCCAAAATGATTCTTCCTTCCTCATCAAGTTCTGGTAACTCTGTCTGGGCTTCAAATTTCTATCCAATAACCTTCTTCAGGCATGAAACATGGAATATTGGGTGTATGTGTGAAGATGGAGGAAACTCTAGTCTATAAGCAACACTGCCAATTTTCTGTAGAACTTGATAAGGGCCATAATATTTAGGAGCAAGTTTCTTGTCCTTTTTATGTTGCTTTAGGGACATCTGTCTGTAAGGCTAGAGATGTACAAAAACCCAGTCACTAATTTCAAAATGTCTTTCACTATGGTGTTGATTTGCTTGTTGTTTCATCCTGTTTTGTGCTAATGCTAAATTCTCTTTCAAACTAGTTAAAACCTGTTGTTGATGTTGAATGTGTTCCTCAACATCTCTGACCTTAGTTTGCACCCTCAAGGAGGAAGTGATAGAAGGTGGATGGTAACCATATAATGCTAAAAATGGGGTCATTTGAGAAGAGGTATGAAAAGATGTGTTATACCACCATTCTGTAAGTGGTAGCCATTTAATCCACCTTTCCTGATTATCTGATACAAAACAACATAAATACCCCTCTAAGCATTTGTTGACCACTTCCATTTGCCCATCAGTTTGAGGATGATAATATGAATTATGAGTTAGCTGAGTACCCAAACATGAAAATAATTCCGTCCAAAAATTACTTGTGAAAATAGGGTCATGATCACTTACAATTATCTTTGGGGTTCCATGTAGCCTTTGAACTTTCTCCAAAAAAATAGTTGTGACTGTACTAGCTGCAAATGGATGTGATAGGGCACAAAAATGGGAATATTTTTTTAGCCTATCCACAATCACGAAAATAACATTCTTACCCTCTGAACAAGGCAATCCGGTGATGAAATCCATGGAGACCTCCTCCCATCTCTGGCTAGGAATTGGTAAGGGTTACAACAAACCTGGTGTCTTAATTGTTTCCCCTTTGTTTTGTCGGCACACTAAACACTTAGATACAAAATTTTGTACATCCCCCTTGAGTCCTTCCCAAAAGAATTATCTTTTTATTCTATGATATGTCTTCAAAAATCCAGAGTGTCCTCCAATAGGCGAGGCATGTAGCTCTGCAAGAATCTTATGGTTCAACTCAAAATCTTTACTCAAGTATAACATGTCCTTGTACCATAGGGCATTACCTTTCCACTCGAATTTGTTAGATGTCATAGATCCTTGCTTGATATTCTGTATTAGAGATTGTGTATCCTTGTCTTGATCCCATTCCAATCTTGCTTCATCCACCCAATCAGCCATCAACATGGACATTCCACATAATAAGGCATTTGCAGATGTATCCCTTCTGGACAACGCATCAGCTACTACATTTTCTTTACCCTTTTTGTATATTATTTAAAAATCATAACCCAACATTTTTGTTACCCGCTTTTTTTGTTCCTCAGATGATAACCTTTGCTCCAAAAATTATTTGAGGCTATCATGACCAGTTTTTACCTTGAAGTGTCTACCCATGAGATAGGGCCTTCATTGCTTGACTGCATGAAGAATAGCCAGCATTTCTTTCTCATAGATAGGTTTGAGAAGATCTTTTCCTTTGAATTGGTGACTCTCAAATGCAATTGGTCTTCCTTCTTGCATTAGAACTGCTCCCAATCCTAATCCTGAAGTGTCACATTCAACAATGAAAGTTTTTGAGAAGTTGGGAGTAGCCAAAACTGGGGTGCTGCACAAGGCTTCCTTCAGCTTCTCAAAGGATTTAGTGGCTAAGTATGTCCAATGGAAGGCATCCTTCTTTAGCAATGAAGTGAGTGGGGTTGCTATTCTACCATATCCCCACACAAATCTTCTATAGTACCTTGTTAGTCCTAGGAACCCACGAATATTTTTGAGAGTTTTTGGCCTTGGCCATTCCACCATACCTTTGATTTTTTGAGGATCAACTTTGACGCCTTCATGGGATACAATGTGACCAAAGTACTCTACCTCTTGTACACCAAAATAAAATTTGGATGGCTTTGCATAGAGAGTATGTTTCTCCAAAACTTCCAACACTTTATTTACATGTTTTAAGTGTTCTTCTCATGTCTTACTATAAATCAATATGTCATCAAAGAAAAATAATACAAATTTCCTTTAAAATGGCCTGAAATCAGTGTTCATCAAGCTTTGAAAGGTTGAAGGCGCATTTGTAAGACCAAAAGGCATTACCAAAAACTCATAATGGCCCTCATGAGTCTTGAAATCCATTTTATGAACATCTTCCTCTTTTATTCTAATTTGATGGTACCCCGAATGAAGATCTAATTTTGTGAAATAAATAGCACCATGCAATTCATCAAGTAAATCATCAATTACTGGAATAAGAAACTTATCTTTGATGGTGTACTTGTTGAGTTCTCGGTAATCTGGACACATCCTCCATGTTTCATCCTTCTTACGTACCATGACCACTAGTGAAGAATATGCACTTTGGCTAGGCCTGATGATACTTGCCTTCAACATTTCCTAAACCATTTTCTCGATCTCACTTTTCTGGGAATATGGGTATATGTATGGTCTGATATTAGGTGTTTGGCTTCCTGGAATCAACTGAATGGTATGATCATGATCCCTAATTGGTGGTAGTCCCTTTGGAATTGCATCAAAAATAGATGAGTGAGCATCAACAAGCTTTTGAAGATCAGGTGGCATTGAAGACTCCGTATGTTGTACTTCTATGGAAAATAACTTTGCTATAAATCCATTTACTCCTTTTCTTGGAACCTTCTGCATCTGATGAGAGCTAATAATCTGTGGAGACTTAGCTACCATCCCATTCAATTATATTTTCCTACCATCTGAATGAAATCGCATGAACAATTCTTGGAAATTCATCTCTATAGTACCTAAGGTTGTGATCCATTGCACACCCAAAATAATATCTGCCCCTCCCATAGAAATATCAAACATAGGTGAGTCTAACATGTAGTATGCCATAGAAATCTTGATAATGGCACTTTCCTGTGCACTTGACTATCCCACCATCTGTAATCATAACTTGCATTTCTGGAGTTGGGTAAATAAAACAATTGAGGTGGGCAGCTAACTTACTATTTATAGAGTTATGAGTACTCCCCGAGTCAATCAAGACTGACACCTTCTATTTTTTTAGATAGCTAATAACCTTGAGTGTTTGAGGAGTACTAATACCTGACAATGCATGGCAAGAAATTGTAGGTTGGTGATCCTCTACTTCATCTTCTACTGGTTCTTCAGCCTCTCCTATAATTTCAGCATCCTCATCATCCTCATTACCTCCGTCAATATAGAACAACTTCTTCTCAACACATTTGTGTCCTGGTCCATATTTGCTGTCACAGTTAAAACATAATCCTTTTTCTCTCTTTTCTTCCATTTGTTGAGGAGTCGGTCTAATTGGCCTAAAAAATGAAGGGGAAGAGATACTACGGTCTCTAGTGTTAATGAAAGGTGGCCTCCTACTACAAAGAACTTTTTCCTTTACTCAACGTGCCATGATAATAGAATCAGAAAGCTTGAGTGGATTAAACAAACGTACCTCATGCTTGATGTGGTCCTTAATACCCCCAAGAAATAGGTCATTCAGATTCTCTTTTGGTATATTCTCCATCCTTAAGGATAGGTTTTGGAATTGATGCACATAATCTTTGACTGATCTTGTTTGCCGTAAGTTTGCTAATTGACTGAAGTAGTTCTCTAAAACACTGGAACTATAGTGCAATTGCAACTCCTAAGTAAAAACTATCCAAGTGACACCGAGACCATTCTTCTGCCTCTGAGCACATAATCGTCGATACCAAACGAATTGGTCTGGTTCAAGATATAGGGATTCTAATGTCACAATTTGACCTGATGGTGTTTGATGTAGCTCAAATAAGTTCTCCATTTGATTTATCCAATTCAAGGGATCTTTACCATCAAATTTACGCATATCCACTTTCGGCATCATGTTCTGTGGTTGTGAATAAGGTGGATTCTGATTGGGCTGGAAAAGTGATCCAATATGGTTATTTTGTCCATGATTTTGAACTGAAGATCCTCCTTGGTTGATATGGGCTAGATTTGGGCCATACTGTTTACCCTTTACATGTTTCATGATATCATCCAACTGATGATTGATTTGGGTTGTCTCCTTTAGAGGCCATCTCAGATTGTACATTTCGCAGCTCATACTCAAGTTGGATCACCTTATGATCAACTGAGGTAAACCCTAGTGCTGAGGAATCTGTATTTACCCCTTTTGACTCCATCTCTTCAATCACTATCCCATCTTTATCTGGGGTTTTACCTGCAGTAATCGGATTCTTTTTTGCTCTTGTGGAAGGCCCCGCCATGATATCAAACCATAGGGTTTAGGGTTTTGATACAAATTCGGCCGAACAGGAAAAAACACAGAGAAGATACTAATACTATGTTTTTGAGAGATTTCCGAAAATGTAAAGAACTTGAAACAATTCCACAATTTGCACCCTAAGGAGCGATTTTATAAAAAACACCCTAAATTTGTAATAACTTGTGAAAAATAAATTTAAAAAGTTTGAAATTTTCAAGGAACCTTACTTGACATTTTTCGCAACTCAAGTAAAAATATTTCCCAGCAATTCACTTTGGTTCGAAATATATTGCGGAAACAAAAAATTAGGGGTTTTACCCTAATTTTGGCCCAGATCGTAGCTCTGATACCACTTGTAATGAAATTACTAGTATAATTCAGATTATGAGCAGCAATGGAACACTAAATAACACAATATTTCAGAATTATGATCTCAATATGCAATTTTAATAGCTTCGCCACTTCAAGGGGGCAACCTCCAAACCATTTACTAAGACTCAAATGCTCAAATGATAATGAACTACTACCTACAATCTCCTATATATACTATTCATATTCTATGGCCATCACCAAGGCCGACCTATTAAGTATGATAAAGTATAAATGATATAATAAAATGATATGGTAAGCCACAAGTCGGATACTCATATCCTAATACAAGCAATAGGTTAAGGGCGTAGCAATTTTGGTCTTATCCCTTACTTGCTCAATCTTCCTTTTTATACCTTGGCATTTATCATCCTAGACACCAACACCCTTGTCCCCTCTAGGCACCCCTAACCTCAGTATACTTTGTTCACATCTTTTGGGTCCTTTCCAGGTGTTTGAGAATCTTATATTTTTGGCAGTCAACATTTTTAGAGTTAATAAAAAAATTCAAGCAAGGGAATCATATAAATATAAGATTATGTGATCATAATAAGGGACCAAACACTAAGCATTAGTTATCACCACCTAAGGTTACATCCATCAAGCATATAAGACCTCCATTACATCCATCTATCACCTTCCAAGGGACACAAGGGTTGGTTATTCTGCATACACACTTCATAGCAGGGAAGCTCATTCTATTCCATGAACACATATATTACATTTCTTTACATCTAGCTACTTTTCTCGTTATCAAGTGTGACACGCACAAGAGCCACCTAGGGCATGATTCCACACACACACATAGAACTAAATTGGTTTTGATATGTAGTGTAATGCTCAGTCGTAAGATCACCATTGTCATAGTTGAGCACAGTCCGACCCCTCATTTTGCATCTTTCTTTTTTAGGATTTGATGTCTCTTTAAGGGTTTTACAGGTGGAATCTTTATTGCAGGTTATTTTCAACCTCGAAAAAAATTGTACGACATACTAGCAACCAAAGGTGAACAATATAGAGTACCTTGTGACCACTCAGAGGAGGTTTTCTGAGAATTTCCTCAGACACAAGTGCCTAGAAATAGGCCTAAGGCGCTTGGAGGTGCCCATGTCCCCCTCTAGGCACCCCAATCCAAGAAGATCGTCATCTCACACATTTTTCTAAGGTTATATGTGAGATTTCTCCCTTTCTGTTCATCTAGTCAGAAATTTAGCACAGTCAAGGATTAACTATGAAACAACTAAGTCATCTTACCTCTTCTTTGCACCTAGGGTTTCATACTTTCTTGCTTAGCTTTGCTTGGGTTAATTTTTGTACTTAATTGTATATTTATTTACTACTAAAATAGCAATCAAATTAGGCACATAATTTACATTTATCTTAATCACTCCCCTTTATAAGATAACCCCAACAAAATTATGATTGTTGCGATGGAATACACTAGATATGAATTCATATGAAATTCACTTGTGGAAGCCACATTCAACAAGGCATTTTGTATATTATTATGGATAATTTGGCACCGATCAATATGTTGCAATCCTTCATGTATTAGGTTCATGAAATAATCCATACATGGGGAAAATATCTATGTAGTGGGGTCACCCATAACTCTTCTCAAGAAAACGATCATATCTTAAAGTGTTTTGTGGAATTCAGCTCTCATCATATTCTTGTGAAAATATAATAGTCCTCTTTTTTGCACTTTTAACCAAGAGTAAACTAATATATTATGAATCTTGAAATCATAGTTATTCCATTCATCCAAAGCATATTCCTTATTTAAAACCAAATAATTCTTCTTCCTATGAATTCCAAATGTGATACCAATATTAATGGGTCCATTTGGGTCGATAGTGTGTCATTGACTACCCTGATCTCATGGCTGGTGGGATCATAATGGTTTGAACATGCTAAAACTAGGTCAACACATTGAATAGATAATGGAAATCCTATACCCTTATACAAACCATCACAAAATATTTTGTCTGCCATCTCAATTTGGTTGTTTTCTACCATCTTTACCCGGAGATCACTGAAATTCATGAAGTAAACATTGTTATCCCCAATATTGGGCAAGTCAGTGACCAAAATGAAGATGGGTTCATATCTAGAGTATATGAACTTCATGATGCAAAATAAATATATAGAGATGATGAAGATATGTTTTGGAGGGAAAATAGATCTATAGAAGTGCCAAAATAATGATTTTTAATGGTTTTTTGGAACTAAAACACTTGAAACCCTCTGAAGGCGAGAAAAATAAATCATGCCACCATATCAAATGAGAAGACCATCAATGTGAAAGCACCTGGAAGAGGAGAATTTAGACCAAGTTTCATGAGATTTTGTTGGGACGATTATGAGATATGATTGAAAAACCACCTTAAGGTGCATAGTTTTATTTAGGGAAATCTAGTTTTGTATGAAGAGATTCAAATATGATTTTGGGATCAAAACAATGAACACTTTTCCAAGTTGTGGTTCTAAAATGTTTTTGGGAGGATGAAATGTACTTTAATTCATTTTAAAAATGGTTTTGAGAGGGAAAAAAGGTTAAATGCATAAACACATGATCAAAAGCACAATTCATGAGGATGTTGAGAAGTTTTGAGTGTAAAAGCGCACTTGTGGAGGATTTTACAACAACTTAGTGCAAAAGTGCAATTGGAGGGGTGTATGGGAACATTGTATAACCTCTTCCTCCTAGTACATTGTATGCTTTGTGATTTTTTTAGAAGAATTTGTTTTTGTTCATTCATCTTTCCAATAGATCCATCATTTTGAGGATATAATATGTATTGAAGAGGTCATCTTGGCCTAATCCCCATTTTCTTTAACAAGGGATATTGAGAAAAGAAACCACAAACCACATAAAACACAAGATTATTTAGTTTTTGCATACTCAAAAAAATTTAAAGCAAGAGGGGCATTAGAAATGGTCTTTGGATCTTTAACACTTCCATCTTGACATCAAACATAAGAAGGGAACCTCAAATTCATCATTAGATTATTTGAGTCCACCTCTAGTTCAAGTTATCCTCATTATGCTTGACACATTTGAACATAGAGTAAACAGTTGATTAGAATTACATCCAAGTGATTCAAAATCTATATAAATATATTATGATTTTCTTGATGGTAAATCAATTAAAAATTTATACTTGTATGATGGAATCCTATATCATCTTGGTTTGTTGTGTACCATGCAAGAAAGAGAGACAAACTAATACGGGAATATCATTTTAAACAGGTTTCTAGAAAATACCATTATGGCTTTACAAAAGTATTTTTTTTGGTCACACCTCAGATCAAATGTTCTTGTATTGTCAGTGTAATAGCAAAACTGATCAACAAGGAGCAAGGTATTTATCCACCTCTTTTGGGTATTATCTCAAGCTACCCTAATACCAAACATAGTAATGATTGTGTTTATGTAGTCATTTATAGACTCTCAAATATTGTACACCTTGTAAGAAAGCAATCTCACATATATAAACCACTCAACTATATTTCATTGTGTCTAGGTCCACTTCATATTGCCACAAACAATTATCTCTTATAGGGACACAAGATTCTGGAGTAATTTCAAGAAATCACTTTGATCTATGAAGAACAAAAAGTTGAACAAGTATACTATATTCCATCTTCAAAATGATGGAAATATGAGAGTGGTAGATAGGATGACCATGTATCTCCTCAAACTGCACAATAAAAATAAACAAAACACATGGGATGAAAACCTTCCTTTCATTAAGCATAGCTACAATAGGTCTTTGTACATATCTAATGTGTATAATCCTTTTTAGATTTCCTTGGGTTTCCATCCTTTGGCATCCATTGATGTAGCTTATCTTGTACTACAATCAATAGTAGCAACTCCTTCATCTCAAAGCGATACGACAAAGTTCTTAAATTCTTTGAGTACATTCAATCAAAAGTGTGGACCATTTTATAGAAGGAAAATGATAAGTACAAGTTGGGAGGTGATCAATATACAACGCACGCCATTTCGGGTGGTCCTTGAGTATGGACTCATTTGCAGAAGGAAAGACTGATAAGACCTTACTACAAATATTTTTGACTTTTGTATAGGTCCTATATAGTCACCAAACAAGTAGAAGATAACACTTTTGATATTAATTTTCCTTCTTATCTTATTATGTACCCAATATTCAATATTGATCTCTTGCATCAATATTTTCCACACTTATTGGATACCTTAAACATTTCGTACACTCTCTAATAGAGATATTAATCTTGAATGCAATATTCGAACATAGTCAAATTATATCATTAATTTCAAGGTCAAACATACCAGATAATAAGAGATCTTTGTATTTCAAATCGTCAAAGCATGTTAAGTACATTTCCATAGAAAATGGTTAACAAAAGTGCAAGTTACCATCAACTATCCATAATTTAATTTACAACTAAATGCAATGAGGACCATTTCTCTATAAGGAAAGGTGATTAATCTAGGAGGATTTGATCATTTTTCACATTCATGAAATGACATTACTCGATGCCGTATGTCATCTTCAATATCTTCCCATATCCATGTGTATACTACGATATAATTACTTCTCTTTGTTAGTATTGCATAACTCCAAAAATTTCAACAGTATTTTGTGCAACTGCACACTAGTGTTATCTAAAGATGAAACCATACACATGATTAGTTACAAAGTGGTTATATCTCATTCTTGTAACGACCTAATCAAAACTTCATCCTCTACACTAGTATATAGTAACATACTCTCCCATTATTTGTAAGATATTTAGTAAGAGAATGACATAGAGCATAGAAGGAAGTGCAGTAGAGTTGGACATAAATTTATATCTGAACTCTTGGATCTTGTACCAAACTGTTGCATAATAGAACTTTTAAATTTACAATTCCAAGCATATTTCCTATTGTTCTCCTTTGGGTATCCTTATCTCATAGCATTCTGGTTTATCATTTTAGCAGTTATCATTAATATGGGTTTCCTGCAATAACCCATTCAACCAAACAATTACGGTTGTCCATAAGCTCTCATTTATGCCCTAGATCAATCTTCTTGTAATTTTTGTGTGAAACTTTAAAAAATGGGCACCTCTTATTACAAGATCAACCAAGATACATACCATCCAATTACTATTTATTCTCTACACAAATAAAACCATCCCAAATATTTAGCTATTTTCAGCTTATTTATTTAGAGTAGAAGACTAGAATCACGAAATACTAAATCATAAAAATTGAAGACAAATAATAAAAATAAAACACAAAACAAGACCAGATAGATTGTCTATGAAACTTCAAACAATAGACACCTCTTTTTATATTACGGTCAAAGCTACATACTATTCAATAACTATTTATTCTTTGCATCCATTAAACCATTCCAAGTCTTAAGCTATTGAAACTCATTTTTAGAATAGAAGATCTTAGAATTGCCAAAGACTAAACCATAAAAACTGAAGGCAAATAATGAAAACCAAGCATGGAACAAGACCAAATAGAGTAAACATAAAAAAAAGTTAAGAAAACAATCACTTAAAGAAATATGACATTGAAAAATAGAATTGATGGAGGAATTAAAAAAATAAATCCTTTTGAGGTAAATCACAAATCCAATGTAAATCTAGTTATGTATCAAAACATGAATTAAATAAAATAACCTAATACTTTCATAAATGCAATATTCTACCATCAAAGGAGATTTAGGAAGCTTAAATCCAATAGCTTTGATGAAATTAACATTAGTAATGCCATGCAGTGCCTTGAAACTTTTTGTTTAGCCTCTGGATCTTCCATTCAATGGCGAAAAATGCAATGTTATAGGCAATCCTTCCTCCTCGCCCCCTGAATGGCTTCGTATGATTTAAGGATGATCTACCATAGTGAGATGTTTAAATTTCTTGGTATTCCTTTTTCATTTCAAGCTTCACTTGCAAAACACTGGTAGTATGTTGTGCAACGGGTGGCTCGAAAAATGGAATACTGAATAATCAAATTTTTGTCCTTAGCGGGAAAATTCCATATTTGCTCCAAAGTGCTCGAAGCCATGCACATTTATTATTCTTTTTGTTGGGTCCCCTCCAAAAAAATTATGTAGAAGTTGGAAAAAATGCTCAAAGATTATCTCTAGACCAATTCCTTCTCCGGTAAAGGATTTCACAGGGTTGCATGGGAAACTTGTTGTATTCCTAGAGAATCCAGAGGGTTAGGCTTCGTTGATATTATATGACAAGGATATGTGCACTGCAATGCACCAAATGAATAATTCACAGTATAGAAGGGAAAGAAGCGTGGAAAGTGCTTCTATGTCAAGGCATCAATGAGGTTCCCCTTATGGCTGATTGTCCTGAAAAGGAGTTGGCTTTTCTAATATTCTCATTGCTCTCATCCCAATAAAAGTGGTCGACACCTTTGTGCTCAAAGTCATCTAGAAATCTTGGGAGAAAATTGAGCCATGGATTCTGTAAGGCCTTTTAGTTAATCACCACTCTCTGTGATGGTCTCCCGTTATTCAATTCTAGGATCAATGCTTTGCTGAGGTTTTTGGGATTCAAGTGCTTATGTTTTTCAAACATGAAATTTGCACTATCCAAGACCTTTTCTATAAACATACTCACGCTTTGCGTCCTTAGAATGAGCTTAAGGCTAAATTCATTCTATCTCGTCAGGATCACGCCAGTATCAATGATATCATTTCTTATATTCCCTGATCATATGAGCCACAAAATCTTACAAAATCTTTATGCTTCCCTCTCATCCTTGGTGGAAAGACTAGAAGTGGTATGTGAACACCCCTTTCTAGAATTATTCTGCTAGTAAAGGTTATGCTTGGCTCTTGCCCCATTTTCTCGTGGTTTGAAAACATAACAATCGGTGGGGGTGCATTCTTCTTCTTCCATTGGGAGAAGGAGATTCGATACTGTCTGGTACACATGTGTGGAACCCAAAATCACGCACTTCTTGTGGTGTGTTCTTCACTAAGGCTTTCCGATTGGTGCTCGTTTGGTTCATCTTGGTGTTTCGGCCCTCGAATTCCCCTTTTATGGACACTTAGAAACCTTGTGTCACCTATTCTGGTATTGTAGTAAATCCAAAAAGGCTTGGAACTAGATACATTCATTATTTCTCCCCTTCAAACTTGAATGTTTTACCTAGAATCATATTATTTTAGGTGACAACCCTAGAATGCCTCACAATTTCTCCCAGATTTGGCATGCTTTCAGAGGGGAAATTTTTTTCTGGCTTTGGAAAGAACGAAATTCTTGTTTAATTTCTAATTTTGAAGTTGATCAACATTTCTCTATTTATAATTAGTTTGTGATGATCTTGGATATATTACTGCAAATTAACATGCAAGCGAACAAGGTGGCCTCCCCATTGCAAGTGAATTCTCCTTCGACATTGGGGCAACACCCCTTGCAATGTTACTCATGAGACGCCATCACCCCCTCGGCGTTCCTCACCCCATGGCGGTCATCCCCGAGGTGGTGGTCATCAAAGCCACTTGCAATGACACTCTTTCAGCCGTGTTCTCTGGTCCCTATGCAGTCATCCTCGATGGAGGAGCTTCTCCCCTATGCCACTTGCTCACCACTAGGGTTGGGGTACCCCTCCACCACCTAACCAGCTCAGCTGGGGCTCGTCGGTTTTCTCTAAGCCACACACTCATGACGGGTGACACCTCTTGCCTTCATTAGATAAGTTTCCCAAAATGTCTCTGGCCATTTCGCCCACTCAAGGAACTGTTGATGATACCAAAGAGGGGAGCCTACATGGATTTGGTTGGTATGTGCCAGACAGTGCCAAGGACCTAACTGGAACTGGCTGGCCTGATGATCATGATCTTCCTTCTTCTAATCAACAAGTTGAACCGACGACATAATTTCATTGCTTCAAGGATTTTTGTTACTTTGTTATAGTAGACTTTCCTAGGCTTGGCCTAGTTTGATCGTGTGGATTTGGAGCGTGCTTCCATATCGGTCAATTTTTTTGTAAATTATCTTGTATCATTTTAACTTGTTAATATAATATAAGATCCTATTCATAAAAAAAGGAACTTGGGCGTGTTGGTCACAACACTAGGTGAGTCGACCCTAAGTTTGGACTCTATGAAGGTTGGCCAATTGATTGGTGTATAGACAAACATGTTTATTGTAAGAAACACCTTATCCATCGACGAATATATGCATATGATATTTAGCATTGTAAGAAGATTGGAAAATATTTGGAAACTATTGGAGGCACAAGCAATAAAAGCATTGATTGAGTAAACTATAGACATAATTTGTCACGTGTTGGGAGTTAACAATAAGAAGATTATTGATAAAAATTAAATAGAGACAAATCTTGTAACTTTATTAGCATAAGTGTTCTTGGAATATGAGGAGATGGAGAGGAAACATTTCATGTTTTCCCATATTCATGGAGGAAAGGGCTCCAAAAGAATAAGATGTTTATTGGATGGTTTTCTCAATCCAACATTGAATGTTTGTCTTGTGTTGTTTTGAAGTATATGTAGTTAAAATAGTCATTGAAAACTTGATGTCATTATCATTATAGTTGTTTCAAGACTCTTAAGATGTAGTATAGTATGAGAATTGATATGATGATATGCTAATATGATGTGCCTTTTAGTGGTATCGGCAACTGTTTTTGTATATAATAGTAATGTTCACATGTGGGTTTTGGAACCTCCCTAATCTTCCATATATTATAGCCAGTATTAATGTTCATATTTTGTTCTTTATTATTGTACTTCTTTTCAATTAATCTTATAAAACATCTTAAACTTGAAATTGTTAGGCAGGTCAAGTAAACATGAAATAAATGTCAAATTAGTAAATTTTTGAAAAAACAAAGATAAAAATAAAGTGGCAAAGGATTGTTTTTACTCCAAATGCTAACTTATTTGCCTAAGTGGTTTTCTTAGAAGGGGTCTTGAGACATGATTGGTTTTAAAGATTGGGCTTTAATGGTCCATCTAAATGTGTTTTATGTAAAGAAGGTGGTCAGACAATGAATCATTTACGCTCACACTATAAGTATCCTTGACAAATATGGTGTACTCTTCTATCTAAATTTGATCAAATTTGGGTACTTTTATCGTCAATGAACGATACATTCACAACTTGGTCTTATGGCAATAAGAATCTTAGCACTATATGAAAGACAACCACTCTTAAGATTATCTATAACCCTTCGTTGAAAATAAATAGCAAAATATTCCAAGAAAAAGAATCAACTTGGGAAAAGTGTTGGATAAAAGCTAAATTTGCAATTGCTTCTAAAATCTCATTTTAAAATAAAAATTACGAGGAAAATATAAAATGTAAAGAAAATCAGTCTTAGGCACGTGGCCAAAAATTGTGCTTAAATGAGGAGAAAAAATGCAAAATAAACTCAAATAACTAGATGGATACATCGTGGGGGAGGAACTGTAAAAATAAACTTTCATGGTGTTTGTTCTAATAAACCTAGGCTTTTTAGGGTTGGTTGTTTGAGTCACAATAAGAAAGGTAGATTCCTTTGGAGATGCTCTTTCTTTATTCTTAGGGCAACTAATAATGATGATGAGAAAAATTTCACTAGTTGAAGACTTGAAACTAGCTCTTACCAAATGTTTATAAAGGGTGTTTTTTTGAAGGGGATTCCTTGGTATTCATTGGTACAATGGTAAAAGGAGAGATATTGAACTGAAAATTAGGGATTATTTGGAGCGAGGAAAGAATTTTGGTTGTCTCATTTTTCTTTTTTACATTCAAGCACTGTTATATGGAATGTAACTTGGCGGTTGGTTTATTGGCTAATGTTAATGCTGATAAGAATTATTTATCTACCTTGTTCATTCTTAAGTCATGTTTGTGAAGGTTTAGAGTCTATGTGCACCATTAAGTATAGAGGGGATGTGTAATTATGATGTTGAAGTCTAGAACCATTAAACGGCCGAGTGATTTCTTGTAGTTTGATGCAAATGCATTGGATGTTAGGGTGTATGATTATTGTTCGGCATTAATTTGTTGAGAAAATTTTGTTATGGTTTTTAATGGATTTCTCTATTGTTGATGTTATTTTTTGGGCTTCATTGATAACTTTGGTTATGTTTGGCACGATGATTTGGATGTTATTTTTTGGCTACTATGTAGCCTTTTTGGGTGGTAAATGGTAGTTAAAGACTTCTTAATTATGCTGAAAGTTATGGTGCCATTAGGTAAGGTTGTGAATGATAACATGGGGTTTTCTATAACTTTAGCTTGGATCTACACTTCTGTTCATTTTTTATTGCTATATATATACCCTCTTCAATTGGTATGGGAGTTCAAGTAAATTATATGTGTATGTGTGCAAACGACATCTATTCAACAACAACCAAGATGTTATTATATAATTGTAAACTAAAAATGGTAATCTTAAAAAATAGCAGGCACATGCCAAAGCTTAATCTCACATTCATGTTTTAAGCATAATATATTATTTTTTAATATAATAGAGTTGCCCATTGCATGGATCCATTTTTACGTTTCACACTTCAATTCTATTAAGAAATAGCCAAGTTTTCAAAACAAGAAAATTAAGATTTACTTCTTCAGTAGACATTTAGATTATAAATATTTTTTAAAATAAGGCGGAGATCTTTCAATCACAAATCTTACTTTTTATATTTAAAATTGATCTCCCTCACATTGGTTTGTTGGATCATAACAAACAATTCAATAACATATGGTCACAATGAAATTATTGATATGCTATGCACACAATAATTGTTCGTTAAATACAACCTCAATTGATAATCTTCTAGCATGTGTAGTGAATCCATGCATATTTGTGGAATTATAAATAATTTTGACCAAAGGTATTTTCAAAAATAATATGAAAACAAAAAATTGAGTTGGTCAAATTAAAATGAAGATAACACTAATGATGACATGAAGACATCAAGATTGAAATTAATGAATTTACTTCTTCATCAACCTAAAGGACATTAAATCCCATAAAATTAAAGAAAAAGATTAAAAATGAAAACTTAAGAAATTACAGAACATTAGTGAAATGTGCAAACTAGTAGATTGACTATGTTATTGGAATGAGTAATTTGATGAATTGAGAACCTTAGTGAATTGAGAATCTTTATTTGAGAACCTAGGTAAATTAGGCGTTTCAAAAAATTTAACACTTTGCACAAATTTAGGAGAAAAAAAATTAGAGGAATTGAGGGCATTATTTTTTTTTTTAGCAAATCAAGTGCGTTGTTTAGAGCATAGTATAAAAATGTCGATTACCAAATACTTTATCACTATTTCTTCAGAAATTTTGTTGTTTGAACATTGGTTTACGAACATTTGAAGCCCATTAAAAAACATTAGTGAAATTAAGTGTTTTTCTCTGTAACGAATTAAGCACATTATCAAATTAAACACCTTAGCAAACTAAGTGGCTTGAAAATTGAGCTTGCTGACAAATTGAACATGCTACACAAGATTAAAGATAATGAAAAATTAACAAAATCGAGGACAGGGGGCTTTAACAAATTGAACACTTTTGCACAAGATCATAGAAAGCACAAAATTAACAAATCGACTAGTGCACTATTCTAATAGTGTACATATATATTTAAAGAAAAAATCTACTTTAAACTCTTGAAATCTTCGAGCTGATTATTCTTTACGAATCCTCTCAAATTGAACATTAAAATTTGTTAATATCATTTCTAGATCCATTCTTATTCATATACAAATTATCAATTATATAAAAACAATTTCAAAGATAAACTTTAGATATTAATAAAGACCATGGGTTTTCAGCATCAATTTGTGGAATATAAGGTTAGAATAATGCCAAAATAATATCTACTAGTAATCACATGCGAGAAGTGCGATGTGAACACTGCAAGGGATGCAGAGGAAGAAATATTTGTGGAAAAGGGAAGGAAAATAAGAAGCGTCTTTGTGTTGTTTAAGGTATTTGATATGTTTGTTATATGGAGGAAGAGAGAGTGGAATAGAAGTTAAAAATAGTACGACGAGTAGTGGTGTATCATGTGGCAATGTTAGGGAGGAGTAACTATTTATGGTGATTGTGTAAAGGAAAGTACTTGAAATGTGATTGGAAACAACGGGGAAAAATCAACACCCCTAGTGATGTCGTTTATCAAAATGCATCGGAGTCAAGTATTACAATTGGATGGTGTTCAATTTGTCAAATACGACAAAGAAATGAATGAAAAGTTAGAAATAAGGTGGTAATTAAAAACCTACATGTCCCACACCTATACCATGGTTGGAATAGTTCTTACCAAAATAATACTTGTTATATGTGCTTGATATTATTGTCTTCATGTCACTTGCATCATTCAAGTGAGTGCAAGTTGTGATTAAAGAGTCGAATTAGGAAATGTGAAAAATTCAATAGGTTACTTGTTCAAAACCCAACCACAATGTTTGGTCCTTGGTTTCCCCCCTTTTGTAATGCCCCGTTCTCCGACGTCCATGTCGCTAAGCTTTTAACGTTGTGGTGCTTGAGTTGACCTCTCGTTGGCTTCGCCCTTGCCACAGAAAATGACTAGAGTTCTCCCACTCCGTCTTGTCTCCGCGCGTCGTGTCGGTGTTTCAATGGGTGTTCCCGTCTCACCCATTTCGTTTCCTTCTATTAAAGGAGAACTGTGCGCTCGATTTATTGAGCTCGCGAGTTGGCTCTTGTTATTTCGATTAATAAGTATTAATAAGTGGTAATAATAATAATAATAATATTCTTATTTATCGGTCGATGTTAACCTCGCCTTCTGAGCGTCGATTTGAAACCAACCCTGTTGTTAAATTTTGATAAGCGATTACATAAATTAATGCTGGGAAATGAGGATGAAGCTCCATCCTGCTCGGCATTTAAGGCAAACAAATTAAATATGGTTTAGGTTTGTAAAATCTTCTAAGGCGTGCTCGAATGGGGAGAATTTAGGATTTGTGTTTCACACACGGATCTCTCTCCAAAATAGACGTCTTTTCTTGTAAACCGTGTTGGACCTTCCCTGGGATTTGGGGAAACGTGTTTGCAATCGTATTGGGTTTTGGCTTGCGTTTTGTCTTCGTGATTCGTTATGGCTTGCTAGCCACGTTTTCTTTGTTTTGGGGATTTGCGTGCTCAGTTGTTTGGGGATCTGCGTGCTCAGTGGATTGGGGGTCGCGCGCCCAGATGAAAATCTCACATTTGTAAGATGATTGCAAGTTTCCTTGCTGTGTGGTCGTTTTCTGGTGCGCAGGTTCTGGGCGCGTCCTTTTGTGTCTTCCTTGGCCGCAATGAAACCCTCCTCACGCCTTGCGGGTGCGCAAAATCTTGGACGCCTCCATTTTTCCCTGCCCTGGCCGCGTGGGTCTATGGGGTGAAGGATAACTTCGTTTTTTGTGGTCGTGAGGACTTCATTTTGTTGCTGCCTGATGCGTTTTGGGGGAAGAAAGGGCGCGGGTTTCTTTTGTTGGCCGCGCACAGTGCACAACTGGAGCAGTAGGCGTGTTACTCCACTTTCATTGGGTACTGCGAGTGTGTTCTTGTTGGGGAATCCGCAGCACAGACAGCAACAAACAACAACAGTCTCTAGCCAGGCAGCAGGCGCGTGCGGTACAGTAGGCGCCTCTTTGAGCGCTTCCAACAAGCAGGATGTCCAACAATGTGGTTACCTGTTCAGTATTGAATGCATCCTCAAATTTGGGATTCTCCTTCAAGATATTGTTATCAAAATCGTCTGTGGCAATAAGAGTGTTACCAGGAGACCTGATGAAATTTATTACAAAGATTATCTATTGGGACCTTACTTGTTTTACGATGTAACTCATGGAAGAGAATCTCATAGAGGTGACAGATCACACCCACAGGCACAGGAGATCTACGCAATGTTGGAGAAGATGTCTTGGGAGACGGCTGGTGCTGTTGGAGAAGAGTTGGAGGCTGGGCGACTTGTAGAAGCTCCAAATCAGGCATGTTAAACCTGCCCTTGCAATCTTCTGCTGTCATTTTATTTTGTCACGAAATGAATGTTTGTTTCCTCTTCTGTTATGGCATCTTGAAGGGTTTTACTGGTAATTGCTTTGAGCTGACGCCCTGTTCCAAACTGGGTAAAACAATAGTCTTTGCTACTGTATTAGTTGGAAAGATAACACTTTTTTTTTGGGTTCCAATGTTTTCCTTTAAATCGATTCCTATATCAGTCTGTGATGAGCATAGTGTGCTACATAACTTCGGGATCGTCTTTTTGAGTTTGTGGTGATTGGTAGGAAAGTATATTGTTTTGATAATGCTTTGGCATGCATGTGGTACTCATAATCAATGGAGGTTGCATTCTGGAATTGAAAACCGAGTACCAATATGTGTTTATAATAAGCTTGAGTTTTGTGACTTGGTTGGTATATTTTAAACCCTTATGCCAGGTTTGGGTGAATTCTAGTATGAGGAAAATATGATAAAATATGAGGATATAAACAGACCTCTGAAATATTACTCCCAATGAAAATAACGTTAAAGGGTATGTGCTACAAATTGTAGTATGAGTAACCTGCTTGAGCATGGTTGAATGTCTCATGGGCAGAAAATTTAGTATATTCTACCCGGTTTTAATTTTATCACTCTCCTTATAGGAAATAAGGATATGGAACGTTTTACGGGCTGTTGTTGATATGCTGTTTTTAGTATGAATACAGTTTGAAAATACAAACTGGGTAATCATTTTCTGTTGCTTCCAAATGCGGGTTGAAGTTCACTTTTGTTTGGGTTACCTAAACAAGTCACTGTAGAAGTGTTTAGAATGAGATTTTGGGGTTGTAGCCAAGTTTTCTCTTGGGCTCTGGAAATGACTATATGCCAGCAGGAATTTTAGGATAGCGCTTTCTATTCTGTTTTACCCCAATAAACAAATGAGATGAATTCTCATTCAATTTTTCTGTACTAATGAGGATTGGGAACTTGGGTCGATTTTCCTTCCTCTTTTAATCCTTTCAAATGGAAGTAGTGTTACACGCGTGTGCCATACGTTTTGCAGCAGATTTTTGGTTTTGTTTTATTGGCCGGAACAACTTCATGGTGGTTGAGTTCGAAATGAATAATTATTATACATCTTTTAAGACAACCCAAATTTGGGTATAGGTGGAATACGTATGGATATAAATGTATCCGTAACAATTTTTTGTGGATTTCAACATAATTAAAGTTTTCTCCCTCTCCCTCTCTTTGAAGAGAGAGAGAGGTCTCGCGTAGGAAGAATCCGTGGATGAAATCAGTTGGGTTTCATCTCCTCATGAAAGCCCTTGACCGGGTCATTCGGGATGCCCTTGTATGTGCTGTGAAGGTTTATTTTTTTTAATAAAAATAAGTAAATAAATAAAATCAATTCAAGGCTAAAGGTTGAAATATTTCACTATTGTCTTCCGTTGGAGCCTGTGGGAGTCTTAAAATATCAACACTTTATGATTGTCGAAAAACATTACCCTGTTCTCTACTAGAATCACCTGCATGTTATAATGGGATTTCTTACCTGGCTGGAAGAAAATAATATTTATTAATCTGTCTATTGGGGATAAGGATCAGTTTGTTAAAAACACACGTTGTGTCTATGTTGGTTTCCTTATGAGCAAGCTATACGGTTTCGAAGTGTGCAAAGTGGCCCTATTAAACATGACTATATATATATATATATATATATATATATATATATATATATATATATATATATATATATATATATATATATATATATATATATATATATATATATATATATATATACACATGTTATATGAATGTTTTCCTAAAGAAGTTAAAACGGTTAAAAAAAATAAAACTATAGATACTAAATCTCATTGGAATCCTCACCCTTGGAAGGACGGAAAAATCTTGTGTTGTTGTGTTCATGGTTGTTACTAGTATGTTTTGGCTTATCGGTTTTTCTTTTGGAGGGATTGGGTATTAGATTTCAAATCACGTAATCCATCGGATTACATGACTGAAATCTCAATACTCTCGGCCTTGTGATATTTCACCAATCCTGGTCTTACCTTGAGTTATTTTGGAATATTTGTCTTACTTGATAAATGAGATTTCTCCTTGTTGGCTGTCATAAAACTTCTCTATCGTGTGAGGCATATTGTTTTAGTGGTTTTTGCATTGACTCATTCTTGATTTCAGAAATTTTCCTTTCATGATATTATAAAATGTTAGCTCACTGTTGCAATGGGTAGTCTTAACATGCTCAGTTCTAGCGAACTGACTCTAGCTAATATTTGTGCAGATGGATTAAGCGTGTAGATTAAAGGAAAAGAGTGTAAAAAGTTGCAAACAGTTCAAATTATGAAGTTCCGTGTAAAAATGTTCAATGTGTTGTAAGTTTTGTAACATTGCTTGCAAAGAGTTTATAAGATCTCTTGCCTAGGATTGTTCGGAGAATTACGTGAAGAAGTTGTTTTGTCATTTTTATTGTAATATGGCTGGTAACTCTTTTTAGTGAGAAATAATATTCAATCTTTACACTGGCATAAGTACTGTAAAACTTTGGTCTTGAGAATTATGTGTGAAGTTGAATCTTTCTAAGGCTTTGTATCGATGTGTTTTATGTGAGACAAATGGGGTGGGTTAATCCTTACAAAAGTTACCTTAACGTGTTATTCAAATAGATTTATTGTAGAGGTGATCCACTTGAGAACAAACAACGCCTTAAGAATCAAAGGCGAGACCATCCTTGCAAAGTGAAATTTTATAACGTGTTATCCATGGCTAAACTAGAGAACACTACTTTTTGGTGAAGGCTTAAAACAAGCTTAAAGGAAAACAATGGTTAGTTTCTAATAAGAGTTAACAGTAAGAGAAGAAATTTAGAAAAACCTCAATTTATCTCTCAGCCTAATTGAAAGAAAATAGTTTCCCTTTTGTTAAGATCTTTCGGTGAGGCCTAGTAAGATTGTTAGCTTTGCGTGTAAAAACGTTAAGCACCAATCTAACCTTGGTAATAACTGATGACGTCTTAAGGAGGAAAATCCAATTTGACCTCATTCTCTTAACTCTTTCCCTGGGTGCTCTATAATTCTCCTCTTAACTTGTTGAACACGAATTCTTGTTGTAGCAAAGTAATGAGCAAATTTTAGTAACGTAAGTAGGGATGGATGACCTTGTGGTGTTAAATTATCTCCTTTGTTAAATAAAGAAAATAAAAATAAAAATGATAATAATAAAGATTAAATTGTTGTAAAGGGAAGACCTTAGTGAACGACTCTGCAATGTTTAATAAAATGAATTCATGTTGGTAAGACGAATCATGCGAATCATAACTTGAACCTCTCTGAAACATAAGTTAAGAGTAAAAGAGTGTTTTATCGAAATATAACCCTTTAATAATTCTTGTTGTGGCTTGCCCTAGCTGTAAGAGTATCATGTGGTTGGAATGTTATTTTTTCCTGTCAAAAGAAAAGCATATTAACCTTGTTGAGTGTGAATGATTTCGTGCTACCCTTGTGGTCATCTTTGTATCTAGTGGTTCTCAGAGTTAGAGGTAACCTTGGTGATGACATGTTGAGTCGTGTCATGTTATTTGTCAAGCAGGTCAAATAAAAAAAAAAAAAGTTCTCTGTAGTTTACTGTGTTGTTTTGTGTGCGAAATTTTTGGGTCGTTACACCTTTCAAGTGTAAGGTTAAGTAAATGTAGAAAAGAAAGAAATGTGCAATCAACCATCCCTAAATAAACTTACAATTTTTTTCCCCAGTTGACAAGCGTATGTGAAAACATGGTATTGGGTGGTCAAGATCCTCCTCCATAATGAAACTGTACAAGTAACGGAGTTGGCTAGAATTCAAACTTCCATAGCCAACATTTCTGGATTTGGCGACGATATCTCCAAAAATTGATACTCTTGGTGGTGACATCCATCTACGAGCATCGGTGTCAAGGATCACAAATGGGTGGGCTTCAATTTGTTAGAAAAGACAAAGACACGAATGGAAATTTAAAGAAAAGGTTGGAATTGAAAACGTACATGTTTGACACCGATTCTATGGGTGAAATCATTCTTACCAAGATAAATTTTACTATATATCTAGCTACCAGGATAACGGCAAGGGTTTTTATCAACAACATTTCTAGCGACGATGGTCATAAAAATATGCTAGCTTCAATGATACAACAATAGTAGTCGGAATCATATCTGGGGGAAATTTGACAGGACGTATTCTCTTCAACCCTTGGTAATTAAGGCCAAGAAATATTTGTAAGATCCATATTAGATAAAAAAAGACCTTGTTTATTAAAATATTTATATTTACTTTTGTATATAAATGAACTTAGGAATTGGTTTTTTTAAAGGATAAGATATGTGAAGAAATACATATAAGGGATCTTTGTGTCCTGATACATTTTAGAGATAGGGACACGTTGAGAGGACATCATCGCAAGTCAATTCATTGTAGTTGTTGAATTTGATAACCACAAAACAAAGGACCGATCATGTGGTTTTGTGTCATCTTTATAAACCATTATGTTATGCCATTCTCTATGTTGTCTTAAGAAATAATAGGTATCGTTTGTAAGAGTTTTCCTTGCGGATTTGTAGCCAAGGTTTTATCCTTAACATTCTCGGTCCTTAACACCGGATATATTTGAAGCATTGTCATATGCATCTATATTACAAAAGGTTTTCATGGTGACTACTCTTGCATCGAATTAACCACAACTAGAAATTTTAATCACCAAGGTTTGAACACATGGCCTAATACTACTCTTGTCACAATTACTCTGCCAGCTTATTCGACAAATATATGAAAACACTAATCATTTTATGAGTGGAAGTCATTGGTGTATTACATAGGGAAGTGGGTGGGTTGGTCACATTGCAAAGTTTCTATCGTCATTGCTTGTAGATAGAGAGCTTGCATATATTTGACTTCCAAACTCTACATGTGTTAGACATAGAAACTATATCTTGAGGGTTCCTTCTATCATCGATTTCATGCACATTTTTTAGTTCAAATTTTTAATCGATTAAGGTAGAAACTATGGTTTCTCATTCATTTGATTGGTTTTAAAATTATAATTTATTTTATTTATCATGGAAATTTATATTAATGGTGTACACCTTCATAGATCATTTGTTTCCTAGTCCATTGCTGAGGCATGAGACAAAAACGCTATGTTACGGTTCCTTTAATTGTCAATTTCATGGAAATTTTTTAATTAGATTTTTTATTAAGTGATAAAGGTAGAAAATGTAGTTTATGTCCGGTGTAAACACTAACAGTAAAATTATGTTTGGCAAGCCACAAACAGGGATGTGAAAACAATAAAAGAGGAGATGTGTAGGGCCAACATAATTATCACTACGAAGGATGCGTTGTAGACACATATAACTTTTTTGTATGTAGTTTACTTCCGATGTAAATGCTAACAATGAAAATAATGTTTACTAAGACACATGCAAGGATGTGAAAAAACTGACATCAGTGCAAATAGACTCTGTGCAGTTGGGATATATTTAGTCTCGGTCTCATACTACTATCCATATGGTTCTCAAGTGAAGAAAGTACTAATTAACCCTATTTTTTTCCATCTTTATTTTATTTCTTTCCACATTCCCGCACATTATTGCACAATATTTCATATTAATTTGACCATTCCGGACTTCCCGCCACAAAACTCAGACGCCCAGGCTTGAACTGGGCGCCCATGGGTGCCCTGGTCCCACCATGGGCGTCCTGAGCCTTATCCACACTTTTCCCACCTTTTTTGGGAGTTTATAGTCGTTGCAACCTTTCAAATTCCTTATGGTCAGCCTTGTCAGGGTTCATTACAAATTAGAGCAAAAAAATCTTATAAATACAAATTTATGAGACCATAATGAGGAACCAAGCTCTAGTCACTACTACTACCCACCTAGGGTTTCATCCATAGGACATCATTTACATCCATTAGCTCCATCACAAAGGGGCAAAGTTGGTTCATCTGCATCACACAAATCATCATGGACCATTCTCACTACATTTATTACTAGTTAGTTTCTCACTACTTCACAAAGTGCAACTAACAAAGAGCACCTAGGGCACATTATGACACACACCACCAGAACTACATTTGGGTCTAAAATGTAGTGCATCGCTCAGTTAGTAAGCCCACCATTGTGGCAGCTGAGGTCAGTCCAACCTATTCATATGTATTATTCTATTTTTCTTTAGGGTTTTGATACTTGTTTTGTGTGTTCTTACAAGCCATTCTTCCTCTTAGATTATCTGGAGCATTCGGTGTACTACAATAGATTTCATGCGACAGAAAACGAAGGTACCCAACCATCTTAAAAACCTTTGAAGATCATTTCCAGAGCATTTTTCTAGACCAGGGTGTCTATTCTACATAACAGAGCACTCGTGGGTGCCCCAATCCTTCCCTGGGTGCTCCAGTACAACCTATTATGCTAGATTTTCCCTGTGCAGGGTCTCTGCATACTTGACTGCTTCCATATTTTCCAGTCAACCTTACGACACAATCTAACAAGCTCCTACAACCAACTAAGTCGTCTTTCTCTCTCTTGCATTAGGGTTTTGCATCTCCTTTCATTTAGTGTTTGGGACATCTCTTAGATTTAATTTACTGCATTTACACTAGTTTATTTCCATATATACTTTTTGTTACTATTTATATTAGTTATCCCCCATATCCTAATTTCATTTAATCATTACCACACAATTCGTAGGCCATGCAATCTACCCTTGTTTGAAATATTTTTCCATACTCTTAGTTGTCACAACTTGAGTACCATTCATCATGTCTAATTTTTCTCTACTAATATTCAACTCTATGCAATCATTGGACATCAAACAATAAAAGATTTTTACCTTGGGTTGCATGCTCCTAAATGTCCTTCTCATTCCTTAGCACGTGCCCCATGATTTTTTCAAATCATTGTGTCTTTATGGTGCTATTTGGAAAATCAATTAAGGGATCTACTTTGGCATGTTAGTATAGAAGCACAAAGAAAAATAACAAGAAGATGAAAACTGCACACCATTGCATTGCATCAAATGGCTCAAGCAGATTCATTTTATTAGAGTAGTTACATTTAGTTACAACTGGTTATTGGTTACAACCTCTACAACTGCTTAGAACCGTAATGGTTCATGCTATATATTCAACACCCCCTCTTAATGACTAACTTTTAAACAACACCACGTTTATCTCTAAACTTGACAAACAAAGGACTAAGAGGTTTAGTCATTACATCAACATGTTGATTTGCAAAAGGATAAAAATGCAGAGAGATTTCACCAGAATCAACCAACTGGCAAATATAATGATGATGAACCTCAATATGTTTAGTGCAGGTATGATAGACAAGATTCTTCACTATTTTTAGAACACCTTGATTATCACAAAAAAAAGTGATAGAGGTGTTGCAGTGGCCTGGAGAAACTGGAAATCAATCATAATATGACGAAGCCATATTACTTTGCAATTGACACTAACAACAGCCTTGTATTTTGCTTCCATAGAAGAGATGCTGACAATGGGCTGAAGTTTACTTTGCCAAGAAACAAGTCCTGAACCAAAAGAGAAGATATATCCTATGGTAAATTGTCGAGTATCTACATATCCTCCCCAATCAAAGTCAGTAAATCTAATCAACCTGAAATCTGCAACTCTTTGATATAAAATGTCAAAGTCAAGAGTTCCTTTGACATATCGTAGAACTCATTTTGTTTCTCCCCAGTGAATGACTTTCGATTTAGATAAAAATCGAGAGAGATAGCTAACAACAAAACATAGATCCGGTCATGTAGTTGTTAGATAGATCAAACTACCCATCAACAGTCCATATAATCATTCATCGATCGGTGGTGAATCATCATGAGCTGAGAGTTTCAGCCCGACCTCTATAGGTGTAGAAGAAGAATTGCAGTCATACATCTGAAATTTTTGTAGCAGGTTCGTGGCATACTTAACTTGAGAAATGAAAATCAAGTGATCAAGTTGCCAGTATTCTACAGCAAGAAAATAGTGAAGGGGGCCTAAATCAGTCGTGTCAAAAGCAACACATAAATCTGATTTTACCTTATGAATTGCAGTATCTCCATTGCCGGTGATGGCAAGGTCATTAACATACACAATAAAAATCAAAATGTCATCATCATTGCTTTTGACATAGAGATTCGGATCAGAATGACTCCCTGTGAAACCTGAATCTCTGAGATGTTTATCTATTTTTATGTACTAGGCTCGAGGAGCTTTCTTGAGTCCATACAGGTACTTAATCAATTTGGATACCAGATGCTCACAACTATGAGCCCGAAAACCCTCAAGTTGTGTCATATACACTTCTTCCTCCAAATCTTCATTCAAGAAAGCATTTTTCAAATCCATCCGATATAATTTTCAACCAAACTAAGCTACAAAAGAAAGAAAAAGCTGAAAAGTGACCATCTTTGCAGTAGGAGCAAAAGTTTCTTCATAATCTATCCCCTCATGTTGTGAAAATCCTTTCACAATGATTCGATCCTTGTACTTATCCAAAGTACCATATGCTTTACACTTGATTTTATACACCCATTTACATGCAATGGGATGTTTCCCTGGAGGTAATTGTACCAACTTCCAGGTATTATTTTTAATCAAGGCATCATACTCTAGTTGCATGGCAGTTTCCCATTCTGGTCTACCTCGTGCTTCAGAGTATTTATGTGGCTCATGAATATGAATAAGATCAAAAGCAAGAGCAAATTGAGCGTGCTCAAAATAATCAATTTTCTTACTAGTTCATCAAGACCTTCCATCTAAGAGAGGAAACAATTCTTCCTTCCCCAAATCCTGAATAGTGGAGTAAAACCACTTAGGCCTTTATTGAACTAAAGATGTGGTATCTAGTTGTAGTGCTTCTGGACGAGAAACCAACGGAAGTTCTAGAGGAGAAATTAACGCAAGTTGATTTCCAGGAGACTCAAAAATCTAAGTGGGAGATTGTACAGGTTGTCCTGGAGTCTGTGGAGGAGTATGAGAAGAACCAGATTCATGATCAGGAAAGGAAAGAGTACCAAACCCTGTTATGACCACTTGTTGATCATTGCCCTGTTGTTGGTCCCCTTGTTGATTACAACCAAAGAAAGAATTTGTTTCTTTTACATCAACATCTTATCTAATAATGATCTTATTAGTGGAAGTATCAATCAATCTATACGCTTTAGATTGATCACTACAACCAGCAAAAAAAATATCTAGAACATTTGGAATCTAACTTACTCCTCTAATTTGCAGGAACCAAAGTACAATCAACTAAACCAAAAACAATTGTTAATTTGGAGAGAAATGTTGATAGCTCTGGTTTGATGGTGGACCAAGCCTCTTCCAGTGTGATGTCCTACAAAGCTTTGCAAGGACTTTGATTGAGAATATATACAGTTGTGTCAAAAAATTCTCTCCAATACTTATATGGCACTCCTATCCATCTCCAATGATGGTTTTGTTCCTCCGCTCTACCACCCCATTATGTTGCGCAGTATAAGGGGTTGTCAAATGTTATGATCCTCATGTGCGGATTTCATTAATGCCTCGAGGTTTTGGTGTAATGGTTCGTTACATTTGGTATCAGAGCAACCACCCAGATTCAAGTCCCGGCACGGGTAGCTACATCGGCATTGCAGTGTTCGCCCGGGGCTCATATAGGGCAGGGCAGGGTCCCGCTATACGGGCGCAAATCTAGCCCGGGGTCTGGGCTATGGAAGCGTGGTGGGATGTTATGATTCTCATGTGCAGATTTCACTAACACCTCGAGGTTTTAGTGTAACGGTCGAGGTTTTTGGTGTAACTGGATGTTAGCTTTTTGTTTTTGTCTTTATATGTTTTTTCCTTTTGTCTTGTTCCAATTTTCCCTCAAAACCCTCAACTTAGGTGCCACCTTCTATAACAAGCATGCAATGAATGTAACTATAACGAACCATTACACCAAAACCTTGAGGCATTAATGAAATCCGTACATGAGGATCATAACATCCCACCACGCTTTCGTAGCCCGAACCCCGAGCTAGATTTGTGCCCATATAGCGGGACCACACCCTGCCCTATATGAGCCC
Source organism: Taxus chinensis (assembly GCA_019776745.2). Taxonomy (NCBI): domain Eukaryota; kingdom Viridiplantae; phylum Streptophyta; class Pinopsida; order Cupressales; family Taxaceae; genus Taxus; species Taxus chinensis. The sequence goes on from CM034151.1 coordinate 114,412,004, forward strand.
TGGGCGAACACTGTAATGCCGACGTAGCTACCCGTGCCAGGACTCGAACCTAGGTGGTCGCTCATACCAAATGTAACGAACCGTTACACCAAAACCTCGAGGCGTTAGTGAAATCCACACATGAGAATCATAACAAAAAAACTATATAGGCCTCGATGAGTTTGGTTAGCTCCTTTCTCATTAGTGGCTCAATTTTGGGATTAATTGGCCTCTATTTCTGACAAACTAGCTTGGCATTAGGATCCAGTTTGATGGTATGTTGTGCTAGACCTGGATCAAAACCACGCAGGTCTTTGTAGCTCCATGCAAAAATGTCATGATAATCTTGAAAAAGTTTGATGAAAGCTTATTTTTCTTTGGGAGTGCATAATTTTTCAATCTTTAGAAACTTTTCATTTGCTACCTCGACTTCCTCAAAAAATTCTTCTTTGACCACCATGTTAGAGCTTTGTCTTTTGGCATGATCATCTTAATTGAAAATGGATTCCAGAGTAACTAAGCCTTTTGGTAGCTTGTTTCTTTTCAATTGTATGATTTGATCACCATATGATTCTTGCAACTTATCTTGGTTCTTCGTAGTAAACTCTTCTTCTTCTTGTAGGAAAAGGACATTTTTTTATCACTATCAAACACTTGCTAGCTACTCACATTATCAAGAACTATAGGTCAAACCACCATTTTGATAGATTGTCACCCTTCTTTCATGATATCAATAGGTATGTTGTATTGCAAGCCAACTGTACAAGCCTATCAACATCTTGATTGTGATTTCTAGGAACTGCATGGATCCCAAAAGCTTCAAAATCTTCAATCAAATCCCAAATTCGGTTCTTGTATGATCTTAAAATATCATTTTTGGATGCACTACATGTCGTCACTTGATGAAAAACTAACTCACTATCTCCAAAAATAGTCAGGGATTTGATTCCCTTCTTTTGGGCTAGTTGAATTCCTTGCACAAGGGCCTCGTATTCAGCAACATTGTTAGTGCAAATGAATTGCAACCAGAAATATGAAAAGTACTTATCTCCTTCTAGAGAAATTAGCATGACACCAACACTGGATCCATTCTTACTCCTCAAGCCATCGAAAAACAATTTCCACAATCCTTCATAATTGCTTTGTGTTTTGACAAGTTGTGGTATGATCGTACCTTCTTCATGAATGCAGTATGTACCCAATCATGTCTCTTCTAAAAGCAACAAACCAACTTCTTCCTAATGCCTCAATCAGCATAGGGATCATACTGATGATCTCCACTCACTTCATCCAGCACAGTATCAGGGACTTCTTCCACAAGAGTGGTTGGTTCATGATCAGTATCATCTTCTTCTTCTAGGATCATGGATGGTATAATTCCCATTTATAGGACTAGAAGTATAGGGCTCCACATGATTATGGAAAATTGGTTCCACCTTATATTCACTTTAGTTCCATATTGAGTCCTAAGGATCATATGCGACCAATCAGCTGATAGGTAACCACCCATCTTGGGAGTGAAATCTTGTGATAGGCAAATAACGAAGAGAGGAGGAAGATTGGTGACTGATATGTCTTGTGTGAACGAAAAACTAGGACATGGATAGATAGTAAGCTGGATTCCTTTGATGAATCTGATGGTCTCAACTATTGTACCATCAAACTAAACAACTCCTCTAGAAACTGGTGTATATTGTATTCCTAACACGTTTGTAATTTTCTTGGGCATAACTGAGCTACTGGCACCAGAATCGATCATGAAATTATGTACCAAATGATCACCAATGATCATGGAAATATAGAATGGTGGTGGTTTTTTGCCTTAGGAATATTTTTCCCTTCTGGTTGACATAAACTCATAGCAGTTTGCTAATCCATGACCCGATGATCCATCGGTTATGCCAAAAATTTTCAGAGCCTCTCATAACAAGTTTCTTTGAGAAGGAATTGAGAGTGCATCCCACATGGTAACACTCAGGTTGGTCTTCTTCATTTTTTCTACAATACTGAAGGGAATTGCTCCTACTTTGCTGACATTTCTTTGGGTGTTAGAATCCTCTTTTGGAAAGTGTTTGTTGGGTACTGTGATGCCTGAAGAACCATATTTTCTTTCAGCTTGGCTAGCATCCATTTATGGCGGTTTCTTTCCCACATCTTTATCAACAACCACTTGTGGCCGAGACTGTGAAGTGGATGCTTGATTTTATTTAGAAGGTTGATATTCCATTTCTCTCTTTTTGGAATGAGTTTTTGCCACCACTGATGAAGGAATCTGTATTCAACCCACAAAAATCTTCTTCTTGCCAATTTAGCAAAGTGGTTTCTTCAAGTGCCTGTGGTTGATCTACTATTTCCTATGCGTAGATGAATTTTTTGTTGGATCTTGAGGGGTAAATATACACTTTGAACCATAAGGGCCTAGCTAAGAACTCCATTAGGGAAAAGATTTTGGTTGTGAGGTTGAGCACAAGGATAACACCATTCATAGTCTTGAACTAGATTATTCTAGACATGTACTATGGCTCTAGATGAGCTAGCAACAAGAGGGTTCTGAAAGTTCAAAGGCTTAACATTTGCAACTTAAATTGTAGCTTGATTTTATGTTTGACTATTCCCCTGAAAATGAGGAATGTTAGCTTGGTACTACTGATTTTATGGCTGATATGGATGGTTATATTGAAATTGTTGCCTCTTGAGTGCAACAAGCTTGTTACCAAAATTTTACACACAGTGACTTGACTTCAAATAGATCATTTGAAGAGGTGGGTGGTAGACTGAACCGGTTGCTTGGAAGATGCTAGAATAGGAGAAATGGTAGGATGATTGTTTGTAAGATCTGGAGACAATGGCATTGGCGGTCATGGAGCTATCTTTCCATCCTAGATTAAGGAATTCTCTACTCTTATGGAAACTTTGTAGGCATCAGGTAGTGTAGTCCCTCCCATGGACTGGATCATGATAGCTACATCACTATTCAAGGCTCACAAATAGTACAAGAATGCATTATTTAGAGAAGGCTTTATGAGTACCAGAATCCTATTCCAAGTCCTTTGGAATCAGAAGTTGAAATCACTCATGTATTCTTCAGGAGCTCTCTTTATGGTAGTGAGTTGTTCCAAGAGTGATAGGTGATCACTCTTGTCTTCAAAATGTTTACAAAGATTTTATCCTAACTCATCTGAAGTGGTTATAGTACCAACACTTAACCCTCGAAACCATTAAAGTGATTTTCCCTTGAAAGAAGTAGTAAGAAGTCTATCCGCAACATTGTCCTTCTGTAATATTATGTACTGCACAAATGTTGGCTACATCAAGAATATGTTCCACTAGGAGTAATGTGAGTTTCCCCTGTGTAGAAAGGTAAAATTTTGAGTGCCATAGTAGGTATAGGGTCACGTTGAGCCAACAGAAGAGGACTGCTTGCATTGAAAGGAGGTAAAAACTTGGTTTCTTGCCATAGCAATGAAAGGTTGATTGTTCCTTGGTAGAGGAAACCTTCCGTAAGGAGGATTTTAATAACCCCTATGAGTCGATGTTGTAATTGGTGATGTTGAAATGCCTCTTCTCCTTCTCCTTGGAGGAGACAAGGATAACTCGATATGCTGATAATTTCCATACTTTGAAGAAGCTCTTTTTTGAATTCTTCACATAATTTAACACACCGAGATTTGAAATCCAGAGATATGGAGTCACCAGGTACTTTGATTCATCACAAGTATGAAGAGAAGTACTCAACTCTTGGTCCCACCAGGTGTACCAAAAATTGTTATCGCCAAATCACTGCACCCTCTGAATGGCCAAAATGTGAAACAGTAAGTTCGGTGTGATTGGGTAATATGGGATCACCTCTAAAGTTGTGGGACTTGGGCTCGAGGTGAACCTCCAGAGAAGTTTGACTTCCTATTCCTAAACTAAGTGTTGTACTACTCATAGTGCAATAAAAATGGTTATCTAGACCTATGCTAACATTTTCATGGGCTTTAGGGAAAGAGATTTGCAAGAAATAAAACCTATACTAGGGATGGTGATGCACCACTAGACTTTAAGAAGGGTTGATTTGAAGAGGGTGTTGTGCACCACAAGACAAATTCACCTACTGCAACTTAGAAAGGGTAAACATAATACCACAAAGTGAAGCATGTGTTCCCTTTGTTAAACTCAACTAGACAAACAATATTTAGGTCATTCCAATGAAGAAGGATGAAACTGAGAAGGGTGAACAAAGCACCACAACTCAACTACATGCAAAACTCCACCACTTGATAAGCACGTAACTCTGAAAACCTACAATGGAAACTTGAACTTGCACAATGTACCTGCAAGCATGAGAAAGGCACAAAGAAGTATATAGGATGATGAAAAGGACTAATAATTAGTCACAAAACACACATTTTTATTAATTCAATCAATGTGCACAATGCATCATTACATTCAAAAGAGGAAATGGTTTCCATTACAGTCTTGGAAAGAGGCTTGAAAGTACCCCCAATCCACAAAGCTAACTTGTAGAAGAGAGAGGATTCTTTAAAAATATACACTTGTCTAAATGTCTAACTTTCCAACTTTTGTCACACATCTAACTTTTGTAACCAATGTGTAACCACTTGGAATGAATTTCCAACTTACATTTATAGAAAATTTTGTGAGAGAAGAGAGGAGAAGTCATAAATTCCTGGCCTAAAATGAAGGCACATGATGGTCAACATTAATTACAAATTGGTTGAACCACTTAGGAACATTCCATCATGTCTCATAAATGAAAGGTTTGAATTAATCCTTCTTATTTAATTAAAAGAATATTTTAAATAAAATATTTTAATTAATAATGATAATAAATATCATTATTAAAATATTTTAATAAAAATATTAATTTAATTATTATTAAAAAAATATCAATTTAATGACAAATTCATGTGGGACCCCCTTGGAATTGGTTTGCATTGAAAGAGGGGATACCTTCATTAAAAAGAACTTGGTGGTTGGCTCATTCCAACTCACCAATGTTGGTCAACAAGTTCCCCTTACATTCCAACAAGGAAGGCTCAATCCTAGGCTCTACCGACACACTCAATCCTGAATCACTCGGTTCAAGCTCTTCATGCTCCACCACATGGTTGAGTTCTATGATCCCACCCGATTTCCAATTCATTTGACCCATGAACTTGCTTGATGTAACTCATGAGATCCATATGCAAGATCGGTTCCGCTCGAGTGATCCCAAGGTCAACTCTCATTTATGATCTATTATCCTTATTTCACTTGAACTCAATGTCACGTTGGCTCATCTGCTTCTGAGTTGACCAACTTCCCATGAGCTCACCAGATCATCTTGAATTTCTACCATGTGATTCGTCAATCCATTGAGCCATCTCAGGTTGATGTATTTAGGCTAGGCTCAGCATTAACCTTCCACTCACATTCCAGCTATCAGGAAGACCGCAAGCTCTCTACATGCATGGTTATAACTCGCAAGTCTAAGCCTCATCACATATGAATCCATCTACACCAACGATCCCTTGACATCCTCTTAACTTTCAATGTCGATTCCTTTGGTATAATAGGAGACCAAGCTGCAATATCATCCTTTCAACATGCATCACGAAAACTGATTCCTCGAGCTCTACACACAAACTCGACCATCGAGCAACTTATCTTAGATCTCCTATGTTTGCACGGGCTCTACTTCATTGTCTCAGCTATGAACTAAGAGATTCTTTTGTACTGAGATTATTCCAAGTTGATTCCCTCTTGGTTGACCAATCGCCATCATGCATCAATCTCATGTTGAAAGCTATAATGAGCTCCTCAGTGCCTCAAAAGTACCTTCTGAAATGGATTCCTTGCTGAGTTAGCTCTGGATTCTCCACGTAGCTCACTCATGATGCTTGAGCTCACTCTCAATCTTTCCTCACCAATGATCACCTCAGCATCCTCACATGAGGTCCTGACCCTATGACATCATGATTCATCACCATATGCTATCATCAAGTGAGCCCAAGCTTGAACTTGAGCTATCTCACGAACTCCATTGATCTTAATGAGCTCCTAATGTTGAGATGTTCCAAGCATTTTGTAGGCTTACCATTCAAAGTGACTTTGTCGATTGCATCTACCAACATTGATAGAACTCCCTTCCACAATATCACCATACCCATTGTCTCCAATCTGTACCAATGCATCGATTTCCTTCAATTAACTTCAAAAACCCATCTACCATCATTCACATTGAGCTTGAAAATCTTGATCTCAGTCCCATGGAGCAACTTGAATCACGTATTGATTTGGTGACTAAGCTTGAGTCTTATTCTGAAGTCATCATTGTATCTATGAACTTATCTAACCAACTTCCAATTTGGCTTCGCTGACTCACATTGACTTAAATCCTCCACCCTTGATGATACCATATTTAATCACTGAGAAACTCAATGGTTCTCATAATCATGACTCATTCATCCCACCGCCTGTTATAGCCACTCTGACTTCAGGTGGTAACTTATCCCACATCTTTAAACCTGACATGTTTGATCTTGCCTAGCTCCATGAGCCTATTCCTTCGGAGATCTTCCCTAATTCATGCTTTCTCCCCATTGGATATTTTTCCTCGGGATCCTGAAGCGTATATTTTTCCACTTATTCATGTTCTTTCGCAAATCTCATTTAATTAATTCTTGTAAATGCACCAAGAGCTTCTCGAATTTCCCCTAATGTGAAAAATTCTACCTGAGCTTTCCAACCTTATTATTCCCACTTGGCCATAATTCAGAATTTCATATCCATGAACATCCTCTTTTGTCATTGAAACATTTCACATGGTTTACCTTTTTTTAGTTACTCTGACCTATTCACTTACTCAGAATCTCATCTCAGTCATAGCCGATGCTTCAACTCTGAGTTCTCTCTTCGTGTTGGCTCTGACATTCATCATAATATGGACTCTAACCATTATTGAACCTAATTCTCAAATGATCAGTGCATAGACCCAACTGTGTCTAATGATGAGCCAAGATTCTAGCTTGAGAATATAACACCACTAAAAAAATATTCAAACTCCATGCTTTGGGGAGTTATTAGACTATTGAGCTTGATCTAGCTCTTCATTTTTGTGAGCAGCCATTTCGATTTCACCTTACCATTTACCTAGTCATCCGGCTTGATGTCACCAAAATAACACCTATATTCCTGCGTGTGAGCACCTAAGATTCTCCATTGAATCCTGTTAGGATTCACCTCTCACTCTATCTGAAGATACCAATCCCTGAAAAGTTTCCATTTTAATTCAAGTCATTTAACATCTCCAACTGAAACTGGGCTTGAACTCATGACTAGGGTCTAAATATCCAATTCTCCCTTCCACTGAGCTTATCCATTATGACTCTATGAGCTCGATTGAACTAATTCAATCTAGCTCATGAGATTTTCATATACATGAGAAGCTTGGATCATGGCTAACCAACTAATGGTCGATCAACCCTCAAACTATGGCTCGATTGTGATCAGTTTGTACTCAACACCTCATGGCTATCTCCTGCAATCTCAACACACAATCTTCTAGCGACATGCTCGATCCATCGCATATTTTGACATCTACATCAACATTATAACCCCATTGTTCAATCATTAAGCTTTATTCCTTCAACCAACCCTCCATAGAGCTCATGCTACCAAACCCAACATTGAGTCACCATACTCGCCTTGAGTTTAAGCATGGCTTCCATTGCCTACAATGTCATCTCTTGCTAAGCTCAAACATTTCAATCCTAACAAGTTCTCCCATTCCTTTCGTTGTCAATTTTTCTCATGAATTTTCACAGTTATTTAATCATTAATGCCATCTGCATTAATATGACTAGAGATAACACTAACTGAGTTCTGAGACTGAGCCTTATATGTTTATCCACTTATGTTAAGCTCACCGAAGTTACTTGGCGAGTTACTTGAGCTTGTAGACCCTTTATGGGCATTCAACACCTGATTTTGGTCCCAACTTTTGATCTTGTTGGGATTTTTGAAATCTATAGGATCATAGAACATGTTTTGAACCAAATAATTGCCTCCTCAACATAATTTATCAATTTTAATTAATTTATCTCCATGATGACCAAAAGTGGGCCATCAAGACCAATGTCTCATTTTGAGCACAACCTGAACTTCCGTAAAACCTAAGAAAAGAGAAGATCAACCCTAAAATGATTCTGAAACTAACCAGACATCTCCCTCAAATGTCCCTAAAGCACAAGTTACTTCATCTATATGCCCCTAAGTTCCTTCCTTTGAAGACCTAGTGTTCTCGGTTCAGAACACAATAGGACCCCGTTGTCCAATTTTTTTCATGTGTGCAAAATTGGATATTGGGGATTTCACAGGCATTGAGATGGAAGGCCAAAAAAATCTTCAAAGACCGCAATTGAAGACACAATGAAATCCACTCTCTCTAAAGGTAAGGAGAGAGTTTTTTTCCTCACTGATGGCATTGCTCGATCTTGTATTACGGGAATCTGGGATGAAGTTTTCCTCCATATCATGCATTACATTACCCTAGAGGGGAAGTTTCGTAAAATATATGCACACCATTTGTCTTTGTTGAACATGTTCAAGCATCATGTCATGATGAGTATCCCTTTCTTTCTGTACATGTCGCTTTCTACCTCAATCTCTTATTATCAAAATAGGAAGTTGGCTTTGACCATTCATGGAGGGCTTATTCTCCTTTTGTATCAAAGCGGAAAACCCATTGTTCCTAAAGCGGTTGGTGCTACTAGAGATGAATCAAAGGATGATCTTACCTTAGCAGAGTATTTGGCAAAAATGCAGACTAGAAGGGATCCCAAAGCCCAGGTTGAAGGGGATAAGGGTTTGAGTGTCAGGGCTTCAGAGGATAGTAACAAGGCTGGACCCTCCAAGGGAAAGGATAAATGTTGCGAGGATGGGAAGCAAAATGATGATTATCTTTGTTGGAAAATCCAGCAGTTGGAGACGATTATGGAGACCATGGAGGAATCGGGGGTGGTAATGAGAAACAATGTGCTTGATTGTGTTGATGCTGCCAAAAAGATCTGTGCCTCTCAGAGAACTTTGAGGGGAGAGATGACAGATTTACAAAAGGTTGTCAAGCAGTTCCAGGAAAGATTGGATACTGTGGATGTGGATGTGGACCTGAGAAAGATGAAGTTCTAGCTTTGACTTAGCAGTTCGGATGAGGATGATGGACGGAAGGAGATACAAAAGGTCAACGATCAAGATCACTTGCAGTGAAGACTCCTCCAGCACCCAGAGTGGCCCGTCCAAACACCATAAGAAAAACTAGTGTCTAAGCTGTATGGTTGGATTTTTTTGCTCACTATGTGCGAACTGGTGTCTACTTGGGTTGCAAACTTTTGAGTTTTTTGTTTGTTTGGTCTGTGGGTTTGGCAAAAATGCAGACTAGAAGGTATCCCAAAGCCCAGGTTGAAGGGGATAAGGGTTTGAGTGTCAAGGCTTCGGAGGATAGTAACAAGGTTGGACCCTCCAAGGGAAAGGATAAATGTTGCAAGGATGGGAAGCAAAATGATGATTATCTTTGTTGGAAAATCCAACAGTTGGAGACGATTATGGAGACCATGGAGGAATCGGGGGTGGTAATGAGAAAAAATGTGCTTGATTGTGTTGATGCTGCCAAAAAGATCTGTGCCTCTCAGAGAACTTTGAGGGGAGAGATGACAGATTTACAAAAGGTTGTCAAGCAGTTCCAGGAAAGATTGGATACTGTGGATGTGGACCTAAGAAAGATGAAGTTCTAGCTTTGACTTAGCAGTTCGGATGAGGATGATGGACGGAAGGAGATACAAAAGGTCAACGATCAAGATCACTTGCAGGCAAGACTCCTCCAGCACCCAGAGTGGCCCGTCCAAACACCATAAGAAAAACTAGTGTCTACGCTGTATGGTTGGATTTTTTTGCTCACTATGTGCGAACTGGTGTCTACTTGGGTTGCAAACTTTTGAGTTTTTTGTTTGTTTGGTCTGTGGGTTTTGTGGACCGGTTTATCTTTGAGTTAAGCTTGTTTAACTCTTTCTTTGGTCCTTTTCCACTTTTTTGTATCTCTCTGGGTCTTCTCACGATGTATCTTTCTATGTAATGGCCTGTGGGAGCCCATCCCTATTTATTACCTTATCTAATAAACATTATATTTTTGGGGATTAAAATCTCCATTTCTAGCCCTTATTGTGAGTTGTATTTCTAATGTCATTTATTTAATTACAGTTGGGTGTGAATTCATAATTTGCACCTGTTTTGAATTACTTTTGCTTGGTGTTTATTCCACTGATTGAATGCAATATTTAAGAGGATTTTTACACCTATTTTCAGCTTGTTTGGAGGGTGTTTGATGCCCTAAAAGTGCAGATTTAATTCACTGCTAGGGTTTCATATATTTTCAGAACCGTTGTTATAAAAATCAAATTACTCTCATTTGGACTTGTGTTATTTCCTTTTCTTCAGTTTCAGACCTAAAAAGTGACATTACAAAATTTGATACTTCTCTTTTGGAAATTGGAGCATTGAACTCTCATTTTCGGCATTCGAGGACAAAAACCCTCATTGGATCCTAATGAGGACGAACGCCCTCAATTGCCACAACACTTGGGGATGAAAACTTTCATTTGTTGCATTGGTGGCTTCATCCGGGAGTCACAAGTGAGTTTCATATATAAATTTCGAGAACAAGGGCTTTCATCCGTGTTAGGGCAAAAATTCTAGCTAGGGCACACTTTTTGGGCCTGCCACACTCATTTCCAGCTTGGACGACCCGTTTGGAGATTTCAAGATCACTCTTTTAGTGGGTTTTTGTGGTTGGAAAAATCTGAACTTAATTTTGTTTGACAGTTGTCATTTTGATCTATCATTTGCATTTTATCTTCACGTATTTATGAAGATATGGATTTTTGAAGTTTTAGTTGTTTTTTGGACAATAATTAAATCTAGCAACCTTTATTTCATTGTTGAAGCATTTACCTTGCATTAATCATCAAGGGTTTCAACAAGTTGATATATTTTTGAAGATTTGTGTGGGAAATACTAAAATCTGAATTTTACCTAGGACTTAGGGTTTTGGGAACCTAAAACAGGTTGATGCCCTAATTTTTGCGTAAAATCAAATTGTTGTCATAAACTTTCAGGTTTCCACGTGTGGCTGTCATAAATTCCTGCAATGTTCCATTAGGAGTTTGGGGAAAATCCAAATTCCTAAATTTTGAGCTTGTAAGGGACATTTACACATATTCATCATATTTTAAGGCTTGTGCTAAGAGTTTATATGTATTCAGTTACAAACCTCTCATAGTGAAGGAAAAAAGGTAAGGAAACATAACAACTGCTAGCTTTCATGTACCGGACTTGCATTTATTCATTTTTTATGAATACTTATTTGACAACTACGTAGAAGTAAAAACAATATCTGGTGTATTCTAGACGAACCTGCATCACTGAAATTCCAACCATTCTACACCATTGAATAAGTGATGTCAAGAGGCTTCAATTATTTCATGAGTTTCAGATCAGCAGGCAAATAAATATTTTGATTTAACTGCATTGGCAACAATAAGAAATACACAATGTTCGACTACATATTTCTAGAAAGCTGTAATATCTTGATGCATCTCTAGATACAAGTATTATAGTTCTGAAATTCTAAATCTAGCTACAGCTTTGAAAATGTAATTTTCTTTCGTGTCAAGGTGGCCTCAATTGTCCCATGGGGTTCATCAGTAGGCACATAGACATCATGGTCAAACTGCAAAGGAAACAACAAGCAGAAATAAATAATGTTCAATCTCCAAGAACAAAGTCAAGTTACTAATTCATATTAAAGGTAGCAGCAGAAAGTGCAACTGGATCAAGGCCAATCAAAATATTAGCTGGTGAATTTGCTATGCAAGGAAGCAAGGAAGAAAACAAATCCAAAGACCCATTATCAATTCTTTTAAAGTGGTCTTTACCTTTACGATATTTGGGAGGTTGACAGGTAAGAAATGAAGATTAGGCATGCTTAAACGAATAAACTCTATCTCTGGAAATCTGCAAAAACAACTAGCATTAAGAACTAATGTAGTGAAATGTAATATAAAATGACTAGGACAAGATTATATGAAAATAGAGACAATCGGCCTATGCAGGAACCTTTAGACAATCAAACCTGTGCAAAACAGATTCTGCCATAAAATAGAGAGTATTTTGTACAGAAGGGCTGTATACACCCTCGTGTGGTGAACCAAATAACACATCAACCAGTGTTTTCTGCACAGAAATGTAAGCCTTTGTGTAGCAAGATGGTTTTTTTGAGTATCTGCAGCATAACAACATGCAAATAAGGATTTATAACTTGCATTCAGCCAAATAAACTACCATAAAGTATTTACAGCCAATCATTTCAGTATCAGACACAATATTTCCAACCCACTCCTTCATGAGTAAGCTATCCATGTATGTGCATTGGACCAATAAATGAGGGAGACTGTGTAGCTTCCATAAGGAAGGTTGTGCGAAGCAACTCACCACCTAAAAGAGAGAGTGTGCATGTGAACTCACATGGGCTTTGTGGCACAATTTTGGCAGGGTCATAGGTGCTAGAGTATTAGCAGGATTTCTGCAATATTGTAAGGCTGCTATATAGAAGTAATTTCATGTTTTACATAGAATCTCCTACATGGTATCATTTTTTAGATAGCATGTTATATTCCAGCCAGTGAAAGAACTTTGCATGTTAGCGTTTACACAGAAAATAAAACTTTGCATGTTAGCTTTTGCACAGAAAATAACATGTCCAAAATATGGTAAGCACATAACAAACAAGGGAAAAAATATGCATCAGAACTCATGAGCTTTTATTACGTGAACCCAAATTCATGGAGAGTTAGCCAAATTGATATATATATGGTAGATATAGGCAAATTGAAAGGATAATCATTGTGGATTGTCGGAAAAAATGTTATGGACCATGGTATAAATATGCTTGTGTTTATTGTGGAAAGAAAAACCATAGCCTGCAAGATTGTTGGAACAAAGACAACAAAATATAACTATAAATTTTGCATGATAATGTTGATGGAGTGGTCCTATGGTTTTGGTCAATGAGAGGAGCCAAATCAGAGCCAAGTGTGAGGTGATGATCACACCTTAGTAACTACTGGCTGTGCAGTGTCAACAGGACATCTTCAAGTTGGAGTGCATTTATCCAAATAAACTTAAGGAAAGAGATATTGGAAAAAATTTAAGCTTTTGTGTGACTATATGCATACTGCTAATCGCCCTAGAGTATCTAATCCAAAGGCAGACCATCTTATATGATTCATTACGGTCCAGTACCAATTAATGCTGTACAAATATGACTTGTACATAGTGGATAAATACCACGCCCAAATGAATCATGTTATTATCAAGAATATCATATAAAATATCTTGTGACTTCCTCTATACCGATCAATAACTTACTCTACGCCAATCAATATTACTATTGTGGCATGTTAATTTGCAAGAGTGGGAAATGTTCAACCAAAAGTTGATCCCCAAGCTTCAATGCTATCTTGCATACACTCCCAACTTGTAATTGGATGCATACTAACCCTGGTCTCGACTTGTGGCAGTAACCCTTATAAAATCTTCTTCAATATCCACTGTATTGAAACTTTGTTTGGTGGTTCCGGCTTAATCATGTAAGATACACAACTTTGCATCATACTCTTTGACAGACTCATCCACCAAGTGCCAAAGAGCTTTATGTCCCTGGTGAATGCTTAAAACATCTCGACTTTTGAAATTTGTCCATAGCCTGCTTCTCTATCTGCTCTTATGTAAGATCAGAAATAATAGCATGCCAATACCATGAATGGCCAATCTGCACTTTGTTGCAAAGAACCGTGCCTTGATATTGGCTTCATAAACAATTTGATAAAATCATCTTTCTGAACGAAGGCCATATGACCTGCAGGTTCACCAGATCCATTAGAAGTCAGAAACTTAAGTCCAAAATTGAAAAAAGTCATTAGGATAATAGCTGGTATGGTCGATCGTGTTATTAACTATAGTCTTCAACTAGCTTCACAGTCTGTACCCAACCGAATGGTTTACTAGGGTGTATTGAACTAATTCACTTTATCTTCCTTGGTTGGTTCCCAATCTTGCCCCACGTCTACTAATTCAGTAAAAACATTAGGTATTACCGAGTATTTGGATTAGTTAAAAATAAATTTGGAGACCAAACAACATCCTTAAACATAATTTCTAATGGTAGTGATAGCAATCCATCACTGTCTATGAGACTAGCCTTTATCTACATTTTGGATTCTTAGATTGTCACTGCCTCTATTCTTCAACTCTCTTTCATAGGCTTATCCTTGGGCTTCAAAATCGCTTTTATTTTGAATCCAAATCCGCTTTGTTAGTTCCTGAAATACTTATATATATGGCTTTCAACATTGAAGACTAGGGTGAAATATCAAGGAAGGCCATCTCCATTTTTTGTGACATTTGATTATCAATAATTGCAACTGCAACTTAGCCTCCTAAAATCCTGCATGATCAAGGATTTTTCGCTGCTAGTGTACACATCCAAATGGTTGCCTTCTTCCCAACCACCTCATTTCCTTTGTGCATCACTGGCACACATTTAGCTCAAAACATATAGGGCAGATTCTCTCAGTATCCCCGCTCCCATATCTTAAGAAAAGGTCATTATGTTCTAAACTACCATCATGATCTCATTGCCTTTTGCATCATGAAGACCCAGTTTTTTGTTTTATTGCTTCCTAGTTTTCGTTTTACAATGCTTTAGTCTTGATTATTCTAGTTAATTTTACAGTCCAGATTAGCTACTGTAACTTGCTCTACTTTTGAGTCCCATTGAAATACTTTGGTCATCCATGGACATCAATATATTATCTTTCTTTTGCAAAACTGCTCATCCATTGTAACTATATAATCTACTTTCACTATGTCAATTATCAATCTGTATTCTCTTCTAGCATCATGAAATAGGCCGTTAGGAATTCAATGTTGTCCTTCTCACCTGCCTTTGAATCTTACTATCAACAATTGGCAATGTAACCAATGCCTATGATTAACCAATCACCACAACATCACACTAAAGTGAAAAACGGAAACATCGTTCTGCACTTTATTTCTTAAACATTGTATTTACTTAGGGTTCAGTTTACTAGGGTGCATTGAACTAGTTCACTTTATCTACTTTCCCAGCCCTGCCCACATCTAATTCAGTAAAAAAAAATTGGGTATCACCAAGTCCTTGTTTTAGTTAAAAATGAATTTGGAAAAGAAACAACACCATCAAGCATAATTTCTAATGGTAATGGTAGCAAGGCATCCCTACTTACGAGCCTAGCCTTTCTTTACTTCTTGGATTGTTAGAATTTTTCTGCCTCTATTCTTCAACTATCTCTTTCATAGGGTTAGCCTTGGACTTCCCAATTGCTTTTCTTTTGAATTCTAATCCGCTTTGTTTGTTCCCGACTGAATTCCTAAATAAAAGGCTTTCAACATTGAAGAATATAGTGAAATATCAAGGCCGGTTGTCTCCATTTTTCCTGACATTTGATGTCAATAATTGCACCCACAACTTAGCCTTCTACAATCCTGCATGATGAAGGATTTTGCACTGCCGCCTAGCTCCTCCTAGTGGACACATCCAAATGGTTTCCTTCTTCCCAACTCCCTCATTTCCTTTGTGCAGCAATGGCACACATATAGCTTAGAACTGTATGTGAGATAAGATGGTCAATATAACAATCCTCTCTCGATAAATTAGGATATATGCAAAAGACCGTACAAGAGACAACACACAAGCAAGATATAGCCAAAGGGGCATAAATAAACAATGGTTGTAAATGGATCTACAAGAGAGTAATCTGCACTCGATATTTAAGATGTAGGGTTGCAAAGCCTATATCAAATATATGTGATAGCTTGAACCTTTAAGGTAGTAAACAAGGGCTACAATAATAAGCAAGAGCCAATCCTAAACTAAGGGTTGTATTGTCATTTGATGGTAAACATGTGCTATATAGGAACTATAATGCAATAGACAAAAGATATGTTGCACTATCGTAGTCTAATACATGATACATCAGACTAATCAATCAAACCAACATAAAGGAAAGTGTTACCTTCGAGTGGACATTGTCGGTGCAGTAATTCCCCTCCTTGGTTTGTAGCACCTTGTGAGATACTATTGTGGGTAGATTACAAGAGGGATAGGAAGGCCTCAATAGACCAAAGTTGGGGACTCGAAAGACTAAGATAGACCTTGCCTGTCAATCCTATTCCTGATCTCCTATACCCGATACTCCATGATGACCTCGACCTCCAAGGTACGCTCCCACTATCCTATTTTTGACTCACATTGACCTACTTTGGTCACTCATGGACATCAATATATTTTCTTTCTTCTCAAAACTGTTCATCCATTGCAGTATATATTCTACGGGATCCTAGAGATGTAGTTAAAAGCTTCTCCACCTGATGAATCAAATTTTAATTATCATCTCCATGCCCCGGACGTGGGGTCCACCAGGCCCCCAATGGTGTCATTTCAAGCCACAACAAATGCAAACCCCCCCCCCAAAGAAGAAGAAACGAGAGACAACCTCAACTGATTCCGAACCTACCCCTCTTGTATGCCAATGTCCATAAAGCACAGGTTTTGTCTATTTAGCCCAAAGTTTCGCCCATGAAGACCTTTTGACCACGGTTTGCCAGTCACAAATAGGACCCCGTTGTCCAATGTGAAAAGGTGCAAATGGTCTTCCGTTTTTGCGTTGGTTGCTCCATTTTCTTTCATGTAGAGGAGGTCTGCAGATTATTGGGTGTGCATACAAGGAGGGCTAACCCCTTGTTCAAATTAAAGAACAAAAATTCTTCAATTGGCAGTTCCTAAGGTCTTCAACAAAAGTGATGTTGCTAGTTTTTAGCTAGGGTTTGATAGAGGAAGAGCTATTACAATTTTGACATCAATTTTGGGACCCCTTGCCTAGGGGGGTTTTTGGTTTCGCGAAGTGTTGGGGAGGCTTGGCCTTGTTTTAAGGCACATATTGGCAATTGGATTTGTATTCCTCTTCCTAAAGTGATAAGGTCGATTTCCCACTTTATATATTTTTGGGGGATTTCACAGGTCATTGAGATGGAAGGCCAACCAAATCCCTTCCCCACGACCCGACAATTTGAAGACACAATGAAATCACTCCTTCTAAGGTAAGGCGAGTGTTTTTTTCCTCACTGATGGCATTGTCGCTCTTGTATTACGGGAATCTGGGATTAAACTTTTTTCCTCCATATCTGCCTTACTTACCCTAGAGGGGAAGTTCGTAAAATATATGCCACACCCATTCAAGTTGTTGAAATTTGTTCCAGCTAATGTTATGCTGCGATCGTTCGTTCTGTAAATGTCGCTTTCTACCCCTTCTCTCTTTCCAAAATAGGAAGTGGCTTTGACCATTCATGGAGGGCTTATTCTCCTTTTGTATCAACGCGGAAAAAACCCATTGGTCTAAAGCGGTGGTGCTCATAGAGATGCATAAACGGGGATGATACTTCCCTTAGCTAAGAGTATACTCTTGGCCAAAAATGCCAGACTAGACGGGATCCCAAGCCCGGTTGAAGGGGGATCAGGGTTTGTTTGAGTGTCAGGGGCTTCAGAGGATAGGAAAAGGCTGTCCCCCCCTACCCATGGGAACGGATTACATGTTGCGAGGATGGGAAGAAAAATGATGATTATCTTTGTTGGAACAAAATCCAGCAGTTGGAGCCGATTATGGGACCATGGAGGGGGGGGGATCGTTGGTTGGTTGTTTCTTTTTAATTTGATGTAAACCCCCCCCCCCTTTCCTTGATTGCTTGATTTGGTTGATGAGGCCAAAACGATGTTCCTCTCGAGTGAGAACTTGAGGGGAGAAGAGATGACAGATTTCCCCCAGGTTGTCAAGCAGTTCCTTGTCACGCTTTTTAGAAGATTGGATACTGTGGAGTGGATGTGGCCTGAGCAAGATGAAGTTCTAGCTTTGCTTACGACGTTTTGATGAGGCTGATGGACGGACGGGACCAAAAAGGTCACGATACTCCCCCTTTCAGTGAAGAATCATCAGCCCCAAGAGTGGCCCGTTCCAAACACCATAATAAAAAACTAGTGGTATAAGTTTTTTTCTGGTTTGATTTTTTTGCTCTCACTATGTGCGAACTGGTGTTCTAATTGGGTTTGCCCACCTTTTGAGGTTTTTTGTTTGTTTGGTATGTGGGTTTGGCCAAATGCAGGACTAGCAAGGTCTCCACCGCCCAGGTTGAAGGGGATATTTTTTGAGTGTCAAGGCTTACGCGGAAGTCACAGTTGGGACCCTCCAAGGAAAGGGATAAATGTGCAAGGATGGGAAGCAAACTGATGATTATCTTTTTTTTCACTCCAACAGTGGGAGACGATTATGGCGACCCCCACTGGAGCCCGAAATCGTGGGTGGGAATGAGAAAAAATGTGCTTGATTTGTTGATCGTGGGATGCTGCCAACCACTCTCTGTGGCCTCGTGTGTGTCTCCCTTTTGGGGGGAGAGGAGCTGACAGGTTTCCAAAGGTTGTGGTGTGTGTCCGTTCAGGGAAGTTTATTTTTTTTTGTGTGATACTTGGACGGGACTACTCCCGAGCCAGTTGCTAGCTTTGTACTTCTCCGTTGGTATGAGGAGATGGACGAAGGAGATCCAAAAGTGTCCACTTCAAGATCACGCAGGAAGACTCCTCAGCACCCCGCTTGGCCTCTTTCAAAAAAATAAGCAACCACGAGTGTATACGCTGTATGGTTTGCGATTTTTTGCTCAATCGTGTGTGTAGAAAATGTATTGTCTACTTGGGCTTTGCAAAACTTTTGAAGTTTTTTGTTTGTTGGTCTGTTTTTTTTGTTTTACCGGTTTATCTTTTGCAGCTTGGATGTTAAATATGGCTTTTGGTCCTTTTCCATTTTTGTATCATCTCTGGGTCTTCTCCCGATGATATCTTCTATGTAATGGCCTGTGGGAGCCATCCCTATTTAGTACCTTCTTCTCTCACCTATCAACATTATCTTTTTGGGGATTTAAAATCTCCATTTATAGACTTATGTAGTTGTATTTCAATTATTTGATTTTCTTTAATTCCCGTGGGTGTGAATTCATCATTTGCAACCTGTGTGATTTATTACTTTTGCTTGGTTTTTTCTTCCCCACTGATTGAATGCCATATAAGGTAGGGATGTTTACACCATTTCAGCTTGTTTGGGAGGGTTGTTTGATGCCCTAAAAGTGCAAGATTTATTCCCCCTTGTCGGGTTTTCATTTCTTTCAGCAGTTGTTAGAAAAATTCAAATTACTCTCATTGGGACTTGTGTTCTTTCCCTTTTTTCAGTTCAGACTACAAAGTGACAACAACATTTGATCCCCTTCTCTTTTTACCTTGGAGCATTGACACTCTCATTGTCCCGGCAGTCGAGGACAAAAAAACCCACTCTGGATACGAATGAGGACGAACTACGCCCTCAATTGCCCCCCCCCCCTTTGGTGATGCAAACTTTCATTTGTGATTTGGCTTCCTCCGGGCGTCACAAGTGAGTTCCTATATAAATTTCGAGAACAAGGGCTTTACATCAGTGTAGGGCAAAAACTTTCTCTTCTCGGTCACCCCTTTTTGGGCCTTCCCCACTAATTTCCGCTTGGACGACCCGCCGTTTTTGGAGATTTTCCAGAGCATCACTTTCTTTTAGTGGGTTTTGTTGTGGAAAAATCTGATCTTAATTTGTTTTTCAGTGGTCCTTTTGATCTATAAGCGACATCCTTTTTATCTCACGTAGTTATGAGATATGGTTTTTTGAAGTTTTAGTGTTTTTTTGGCACACTCAATTCCCTCTAGCAACCTTTCTTTCCGTTGTTGAAGCATTACCTTTCCCTTTCCTTCTCAAGGTTTTCACACAAGTTGATATATTTTTGACTGTTTGTGTGGGAACTACTTCAACTCTGAAATTTTACCTAGACTTAGGGTTTTGGGGCAACCCTCCACCTTTTGATGCCCTAATTTTTGGTACCCTCAAATTGTGGTCATAAACTTTCCGGTTTTCCCCGTGTGGCGTCATATTAAATTCCTGCATGTTACATTCGGAGTTGAGGGAAATCCAAATTCCCCTAAATTTTTGCGCTTGTAAGGGACATTACCCCTCTCATCATATTTAAGGCTTTGTGTAAGAGTTTTATATGTCTTCAGTACCAAACCTCTCATAGTGCAGGAAAAAAGGTAAAGGATCCTGACCCCCCAACGCTAGATTTCTGTACCTGGACTTGCATTTCTTCCTTTTTCTGAATACTTATTTACAAAACTAGTAGAAGTACACACAATATTGGTGATTCTAGAACGACCCTGCCTTCACTGCAATTCCAACCATTCTACACCATTGAATAATGATGCAAGAGGCTTCAATTATTTCATGAGTTTAATATCCTCAGGCAAATACCTATGTGAGTAACTTCATTGGCACAATACAGAAATACCACCATGTTCGACTCCATAGTCTAGAAAGCTGTAACTATCTTGCCAATGTGTGGCCCATCATCTAGATACAAGTATTATCGTTTGACCTTTTCCCTCTAGCTACAAGCTTTTCAAATGAATTTTTTCGGGGTCAAGGGGGCCTCAATTGTCACCATTGGGTTCATAAGTAGGGTGAATTAGACATATGTCAAAAGCAAAGGACCAACCATTCAGAAATAAAATCCTTGTTCAATCTCCAAGAAACAAGTGCCCGTTATACACATTTCATATTAAAGGTAGCAGCAGCACGTTCAGGGATCAAGGCCAATCCAACCTATCCCCCTTAGCGGTTGAATTTGCTAGCAAGGGGAAAGCAGGAAAGATTTGAGAGAAAAACAACTCCAAAGCCCCCCTTATCCCTCTTTTAAAGTGGTCTTCCCTTACGGATATTTGGGAGGTTGACAGGTAAGACATTGAAGATTAGCATGCTTCCAACGAATCACCCTCTATCTCTGGAAATTCTGCCAAACAAAACACCAACTTAGCCTTCCAGACCTCCGTAGTGCACATGAATACCAAAGGACTAGGACACGCTATATGAAGCCTCGAGACATCGGCCCTATGACAGGTCCCTTTAGACAATAAACCTGTGCCCCCACAGCTTCTGCCCATAAAGAATAGAGCTTATTTGTACCAAAGGGTGTTATACCCCCCTCTTTTGGTGTGTGGCAAGCAACAACGCACACCCCTAACCAGTGTTTTCATGCACCGAAATGTAAGCCTTTGTGTACAAGATGGTTTTTTTTTGAGTATATGCAGCATATCAACATGCACCTAAGGTTTATACTTGCATTCCCAGCCCCAAATCCCCTTAAACTACCCCGAACGTATTTCCCAGCCAATCATTCAGTATCAGACACACTATTTCCAACCCCCACCTCCTTCCCTGAGTAAGCTCTCCCTTTGTAGTGCATGTGACCAAATAAATGAGGGCGACTGTTGTAGCTTCCATAAGGAAGGTGGTGCGAAGCAATCACCCCCTCAAAGATTTGGGAGTTGCATTTGAACTCACATGGGTTTCTTTGTGGCACAATTTGGAGGGTCATAGTTTGCTAAGTCTTCGCAGGATTTCTGCAATATTTACGGCTGCGTATTAGAAGTAATTTCCTGTTTTCCAGGAATCTCGCACATGGGTATCCTTTTTTCTTTTTAGCTCGCATGTTAATTCCAGCCAGTGAAAGAACTTTGCCTGTGTAGCGTTACAGAAAAATATCCCCTTTGCCTGTTCGCTTTGCACCAGAAACATAACCTGTCCAAAATATGGTAGCCCATCACAAACAAGGGACAAAAATATGCATCAGCGACACTCCTGAGCTTTTAATTAGTGAACCCCCCCCCATACTTGTCGAGTTGCCAAATTTGATATCTAATGGTAGATATAGGCAAATTGAAAGGATAATCATTGTGGTTGTTCTGAAAACGGCAAAACTTTTATGCACCCTGGTATAAATCTTCTTGTTTCTTGTGGGGAACACGCAAAACCATTTTTTGTTTTTATGCCTGCACGATTGTTGAAACAAAGACAACAAAATATAACTTATAAATTTTGACATGATATGTGATGGATGTGTGGTCCTATGGTTGGGTCCCTGAGAGGCGCCCAAATCAGAAGCCAAGTGTGAGGTGATGAGCACACCTTTCGTAACCTTATGGCTGTTGCCTGGTCAAACGGAACTCCTTCAAGTTGGAGGGCATTTATCCACTCAAACTTAAGGAACGAGTTATGGAAAAATTTAAGCTTTTGTGTGACTATATTGCAGTACGGCTAATCGCACTTCCAGATATCTAATTCCCAGGCACAGACCATCTTATATGATTCATACGGTCCCCAGTACCAATTCTTCTGTACAAATATGATCTCGACTCCACAACCTCTAGTGGATTACCCTACCCCCGCCCAAATGCATCATGTTATTATCAAGAATCTCATATACCCTACTTGTGACTTCCTCAGTTACCGGATCAATAACTTACTCTACTCCAATCCACATATTAATATTGGGTATTTTTTAATTTGCCCTAGTGGGAAATGTTCCACACCAAAAGGGCTCCCCAAGCGTCATGCTACTTGCCTAACTCCCAATTGTAATTGGATGCATACTTACCCGTGGTTCTCGAACTGTGGTGCAGTAACCCTTATAAAAAGCGTCTTCAATATCCCTGATGAAACTTTGTTTGTGGTTCCGGCTTCACCTTTTTCAGATAACCCACACTTTGCTTCATACTCTTTGCCCTCACTTCCCACCACCCAAGTGCCAAAGAGCTTTATGCCTGTGAATGCTTTAAAACATCTGAATTTTGCATTGTCCATAGCCTGATTCTCTATCTGCTCTTTCTTATATCAGCAAAATAGCATGCTACCATTGAATGGCCAATCTGCACTTTGTTGCAAAGAGAGAACCGGCTTGATATGGCTTCATAAACCCAATTTGATAAAACCTCTTTTGAACTAAGGGCCCCTGACTGCAGGTTCACCCGATCCACTTAGAACGTCAGTCACTTAAGTCCAACTGTCCCAAGTCATTAGGGATACTAGCTGGTATGGTCGATAGGTGTTATAACGTATAGTCTTCCCTAGCTTCCCAGTCTGTACCCCCCCCCCCCGAAGGTTTACTAGGGTGTACTGTCGAAGATCTAATTCACTTAATCGTCCTTGGTGGTCCCATCTGACCCCGTCTATACTTCCCTTTCAAACCCTTTAGGTATACCTAGTATTTGGATTAGTTGTTTTACAAATACCTGTTTGAGACCAACCACCAACTCCTTAAAACATCATTTCTTCCTGGTAGTGCTCGAATCCCCTCACTGTCTATGAGACTAGGCCTTTATCTACCTTTTGGATTCTTAGATGTCCTGCCTCTATTCTAAATCGCTTTTTGTTTGCATAGCTTATACTTTGTTCTCCCCAAATCGCTTTATTTTGACCCAACCTCGCGTGTTAGTTCAAATACTATATAATGGGTTTTCAAAATTGAAGACTAGGGTGAAATATCAAGGAGGCCAATCTCCATTGGTTTGTGACCCTTTGATTATCAATAATTGCACCTGCACACTAGCATCTAAAATCCTGCATGATCACGGCTTTTTTCGCTGCGAGTGACACATCCACAGGTTGCCTTCTACCACACACCCCCCTCATTTCCTGTGTTCCTCCACTGCAACATTTAGCTCAAAAACAATAGGGCAGATGCTATCAGTCGCCCCGATCCCAATCTTTCTTAAGAAACGAGTCCTTATGTTCTAAAAATACCATCCTGCTCTCCTTGCCTTTTGCATAATGAATCCCCAGTTTTGTTTTATTGATTGCTAGTTTTCGTTTACCCTGCTTTAGTCTTGATTACTATTTAATTTTACAGTCCAGATTAGCTACTGTAACTTGCTCGTTATTTGCGCCCAGAATACTTGGTCATCAATTGGACATCAATATATGTTATCTTTCTTTTTCAAAACTGCTAATCCATTGTAACTACTCTAATTACTTCGTGTTATGTCCAATTATACCTCGTATTCTTTCTTCTAGCCTCATGAAAGAGGCCGTTAGGAAGGGCCAATGTTGTACTTACTGCCTTTTGACTCCTTACTATAACCAATTGGCAATGGAACCACTTCCTATGATTAACCAATAACCACACACATCCCCCCCCCTATCCGTGACACCACGGAAACATCTTTCGGCACTTTCTTTCTTAAACCATGTATGTACTAGGGTTCATTTTCCATAGGGTGCATTGAACTAGTTCAACGTTATCTACTTTCCCAGCGCTGCCCCATACTATTCAGTTCCCCAAATTTGGGTCTCACCAAGTCTTGTTTTAGTTAAAAATGATTTGGAAAAGAACCCACACCATCAAGCATACTTCTAATGGTAATGTAAGCCCCGGCCTATTTTACTTACGGAGCCTCGCCTTTCTTACTTCCTTGGTGTTAGAATGTTCTGCCTCTCTTCTCAACTATTATCTGTCCTAGTTTTACGCCTGGCATTTCCCAACTTGTTTCTTTTGAATTCTAATCCGCTTTGTTTTTTCCCGGAATGGACTTCCTAAATAAAAGGACTTTCCACCTGACGGATATCGTGGGGACATACAAGGACGGTTGTATCCATTTTTATACTGACATGATTGTCACTTTCAATTGCACAACACCAACTTGGCTTCTCCAACTGCATGATGAAAGGACTTTGTGCACTGCCGACTAGCTCTCCTAGTGGACACATCCAACTTGTTTCCTTCTGCCCAACACTCCCCCTTTCATTTGTGCAGTGTTTTAATGGCACAATCAGATTAGAAACTGTATGTGAGATAAGATGGCAATTATCCCCAATCCTCCTTCTCGATTAATTCTTCTCATGCAAAAGACCGTACAACTATACAAGCGGCACAACACAAAGAAGATATAGCCCAAGGGGGCCCTAAATCAACAATGGTTTTGTTGTTAAATGGATTACAATGTCGAGTAATCTGCACTCGATTATTTAAGATGTAGGGTTGCAAAAGCCTCATATCAAAGATATGTGCTGTGCTAGCGGGACACTTTAATGGTAGTCCCCCAAGGGCTCACAATTACTAAAAGGCCCATCCTCAACTAAGGGTTATTGTCCTTTGATGGTGTCCACATGTTTCTATCGGAAACTATACTGCCAATGACAACAAAGATAGTTGCACTATAGTAGTCAATACATGATTCAATCAGGACTAATCACTCAAACCACCTAAAGACAGTGTACCTTCATTCCATTGTCGGTGCCTTTGCCGTATAATTCCCCTCCTTGGTTGTAGTACCTGTGTGCTGAAATTGTGTGTCGCTCCCGTGGGATAGGAGGCTTTCAATCCCAACTTTGTGGAACTCAACAGCCTAAGATAGACCTTGCTGGCTCAATCAATATTCCTGCTGTCCTAGTCACCCGATACTCCAATGAGCGCGCACACTCAAGTGTAAGCTCCATTAAATCCGATTTTGACTCACCTTGCCCCTCCTATTGGTCACTCCGAGGGACTCAATATATTCTTCTTCCAAAACTGTCATACATTTGCAGATATATTATACGTATCACTATCCACGTTATCAATCTGTATTCTTCGCATGTTATTTTTTGTCATAATGAAAAAGGCCGACAGGAATTTAATGCCATTGTTCTCACCTGCCTTTGAAACGTGCCATCTCCAACTGACCTTGAACCAACACTTTGACTAACCAATCGCCAAAAACCATTCACACTACACGTGACAAAGGAGAAAACATCCTATGCCCCCTTGTATGGACAGTCACCTCATCATTAACTAAATAGCGGATAGCATTTTATACACAGAAGAAGACAGGAAATAGTCATAAGCATTCATCTCCACATCCCAGAACCGACAAAGCCCAATCATCTTCATGTAATGCATATAAGAAAATCGGCCCCCCTTACCATGTGTTCAAATAGCAACTAGCACAAGATCACGTGCTCTTACTTCCTCCTAAAAGGACCCCCAAATATGTAATTTACATAAATGATATGGATGTACCCCCATCCGGACTAACCTATAACACAAACAACCCTAGCGATTTGCATCGCTCCTGATGCTTGGTTCTTCTGACACTGCAAAAACTGGACACGATTTTCTCAATTGTTGAGTTCATCATTGTTGATCTTATGGCCAGTCACTCTCCTTATGCAACTTCAATTGTATGGCCAGTCCCTCTCATAATTAAACTAAAATAGCGGTAGCAGTTTATAGAAAATCAGCCGCCAGCAGAACACATATCAAGCCAATCATCTTCCTGTATGATAAGATGACATAGTCATAAGCATTTCCATTAAGAAAAATAAACCGAACCAACATATTCCACGCCCAATCCAAAATTATTCATGTTTTAATCATACTAAGATCGGCCCACTTCAATGTTTCAAATAGGTGTATATTAAACTTCCCCCCCTGCTCATTTTCATCTTACTGCTCACTAAAGGACCAATATGTTAAATTTCCATGATAAATTATATTTGTTTATGTTTTTTTTTACCAATCCCGGGGACTAACAATTCTATTCACACACACACTTAGCAGATTTGATCGACTCCTTGATGATTGGTTTATGCACAGAACCCTGGGTCCCACAATGTGTACTACATTGTTGAGTCGATCATTGTTGATTTATTATGGCCAGTCACCTCTCACTTTATGATTCATTGTAGCAAGTCCACTCGCTCTAAGTACCCTCCCATCGGGATAGCATTTTATACACAGACCATAGTCAATACGCATTTCATAGACAATAACAGAACACATCTCAGCCAATCCTCTTATGTAATGCATAAGACAGCTCCGGCCTTACTGTGATCAAATAGCAACTCACCCCCTTGATCACTTGGATTTCTTACTGCTCACTAACGGACCCCCAATCTGTTCCTTTACATAAATTAATATTTCTAACTAATCCGGATACCCTCCATTAACACAAACCAGTAGCATGTAGTGTTTCTGACGAGCTCCTTGATGATTGGTTATGACAGGAAAACTGGGACCCCCGCTTGCTTACCAGATGTTTGAGTGATTTGCTTCATTGTTGTTCTTATGGCCAGTCACTCTGTATATTAGGCCCTTCATGTATGGCAGTCCCTCTCATAATTAACATAAAATAGAGGATAGCATTTTATACACAGTGCCACAAGTCCCATCAGCCTTTAATAGAAAAAAATACAGAACAAATATCCCCCGCCCCATCCGCTTCATGTATGCACGAACGATGGGCCCTTTACAATGTGTGTCAAATAGCACCAACACAATGAGCAAGTGGATCTTAGTGCTCACTACCGGCCCAAATATGTAAATTTATGAATCAATCCCCCCTCCTCTTTATCCTTCCTCCGGCCTAACCTCTTTTTACCCAAAAAACCCTTAGCAGATTATGATAGCTCCTTGATGATTGGTTATGCCGAAAACTGGACACGATGTTAATAAATTGTGTTTTTTTGAGTCGATCCTTGTTGATTCTTATGGCCCGTCACCTATTATGCACTGCCTTTCTTGCCAGTCCCTTCCTAATTAACCCATACCAACCTAGAGGCTAGCATTTTATTACACAGAAAACATCGTCAATAAGCATTCCCTTAGAAAAAAATAACATAAACACATATCGCCAATCTCTTTGTCATGCATAAGACAGCTCGGGCCACTTTACAATGTGTCAAATAGCCCCACTCCCCCCATGGCTCCCCCGTGGAATCTTTACTGTCACTACACGGCCCAAATAGTAATTACATAATTATATTTATCTACTAATCGGACTAAAACCTCTTAACACAAAACATTAGAAGATTTTGATCGTCCTGATTCTTTTTTTTATGCCCCCCATGGACACGCTTATTCAATTGTTTGAGTCGACCCCGCCAATTGTTGATCTTATGGCCAGTCACTCTCATTATGCACTTCATGTAATGGCCAGTCACTCTCTTAATTACATAAAATAGAGGATATCATTTAGACCCAGAAAATAGTCAATCAGCATTTATCTCAATAATAACAGACAAATATCACGCCAATCATTTCTTCATGTAAGGCATAGACAAGATCGTCCCACTTACAATGTGTCCCCATAGGTGCAACTCACCAATGATCACGTGGTTCGACAGCACTCCTAAAGGACCCCCCCAATATTAATTACATTCACTTATTTATCTACCTAAATCCGGACTAACCTTTAACAAACCCCCATTGTCCCGATCTGATCGCTTCCTGATCTTGGTCTTTCTGATCCCGACCAACTGCCACGATGTTGATTTGATTAAATGGTTTGAGTCGATTCATTGTTGATTTTTATGGCCCAGTCACTGTGTGTGTAGGCACTTCTTGTATGGCCAGGTCACTCTCATAATTTCCATAACCTCGGCGGATAGCATTTTTATACACAGAAAACATAGCAATAAGCACATTTCCTAGACCCTCACAGCACACATCTAACCGGCAACCATCTTCATGTCATGCATCGAAGACACACTTTACAATGTGGTCCACATCGCAACTTCCACCCACTGCTCAAGTGGCTCTTAGTGCTCACTAAAGGGCACACACCTATTGTACCTTTACTATTATATAGGATCTACATACTCCGGCCTCACCCTATTAAAAAACCATTAGTCGATTCTTCCGAGCGACTTTACTTTTTTTTTTATGATTTGGTTCTGCCAGAAAACTGGGACACAATGTTAATAACTTTTGATTCGCTTCATTGTTGATTTCTTATGGCCAGTCACTCTCAGTATGCACTTCATGTATGGCCAGTACTCTCCTAATTACCCTAACAATAGAGGATAGCCATTTTCTACAACAGAAATGTGACCATGTCAATAAGCATTTCATCGCCCCATAAACCCCGCAACACAATCAAACCCAATCATCTTCCTTTCCTTCATCAGACGATCGGCATTTCCCCTGTGTACCTAGCAAACTCACACAATGACTCCAGGGATCTTAGTGCTCCCCTCCAGGTGCCCAAATATGTTACCACACCATTTCCCTAAAAAATTTATATTTTCTACCTCCTCCGGGCCCCCCTATAACCAAAAACCGTCGCAGCTTTGATCGCTCCTTGCTTCTTCTTTTATGACAGGCAAAACGGGACATGATGTAATAAATTGTGCGTCGTTCATTGTTCTTCTTCTTGCCAGTCCCTTCAGTTAGGCACTTAATTGTAGGGCCAGTCACT
Source organism: Taxus chinensis (assembly GCA_019776745.2). Lineage (NCBI taxonomy): Eukaryota > Viridiplantae > Streptophyta > Pinopsida > Cupressales > Taxaceae > Taxus > Taxus chinensis. The sequence continues at coordinate 114,441,243 of CM034151.1, forward strand.
CTCTCCTTACACACATAGAGGATTAGCATTTATAAACAGAAACCACACTTAGTCCCCCCTCGCATTCATAGAAAAATGAACCAGCCCCATATCACAGCACTAATCTTCTGTATTTGCATAAGAAAGATCAGCACTTTACCATGTGTCAACTAGCAACTGAAAGGTCAAAGTGGAATCTAGTGCTCACTAAAGGACCAAATCTGTCACTTTCCCTACATTATATTTATAGACCTAATCCGGGACTAACATTACCAAAAACCATTTAGCCGCCTTCTGCTCGTCCTGATTGATTGGGTTATGACAGAAAACTGGGACACGATGTTCCCTCACAATTGTTGAGTTGATTCATTGTGATTTCTTTAGTTGTTGGTTGGGATGCCTTCCCCCCAATCCCTTTCTGGGTTAGTTTACTATTGTTGCCTTTCACCCCCCTTTGTCATGCTGTTTTCTCTCCTTCTGTAGGTGACTTCATCGAAAAGGACTAACGGCACATTTCTAGCTCCCTATAAAATCTCCAACTTCTCCCTCCCAATAATCATATTTATACCAGAAATTGGTATTTTTCCTAAAAACTAACTCCCAAGCCGAACTCTGTAGCATACCCCTCTCCTTTTCTTTGCAATAAGGTTGTATTTGTGACCCGAATGAACCCCCCATCCGGACTTGCCATGCCATAAATAATTTCATATGTCAGACGGGTACAAGTTTTATTTACAGACATTCCCCAATCCTCTCTTTCTACCCCAAAAAGTGTCAACGTCTACCTGTGTTGTTTTCAATAAAGCTAACCCTTCTACTACGATGTAACATTTCACTTCTCCATGTTGTTAATGTTTATCTTCCGGGTATGCTTTTCTGTTCAAGCTTAACTATTACCTCCCCCCCCCCCTTCACTTTTTTTTTTCTTTCTACTGTTCAAGTAGGCAAAACCCTGTCTTTCCCCTGTAACTTTAAAACAATCAAGTGAATCAATACCACAAATCTGGGATCTTAACCCCCTACGTTATCTGGCCTATACTGGTAAAAGGGTGAAAACGGCCTAGAATTCTTTGCTTTTTCAAAGGCATGAAAACCCCTCTGGGTCATTACCTCTCTAATATGGAAAGACTCATAACTCCCACCCATAACTTCAACAAATTCAGTTCTTTTCTAGAATAAATTTCTTTGCTCAGCTACCAATTATATTCATTTATGGCCAAACGCTAAGACGCAATACATTGTATCCAAAACCCCCCCAAAAAATAACCTGAAACCCTGTAAATTCCTTTCTTTATAAGGGAATGCTGCCTGCTTTATAATAAATTTATAACATATGTTGTCATCCGCAACCTCGTGCTTTAGTATTACCATGGGCTTTTCTTTACACCACCTCCACACAGCCATTCAATAACATGTACTTTATACATAAATAACCCCCAACTCCACGCATTCACATCCACATGGTTATTCCATAATATTTATGTTAGTGGATATAGAATGAACACGCGGACACGGGTTAGGCTTTGCTTTGTGTGTACGCACCCAGGCAGCCGCCATATGCACCACTCTGCTCACTAATGCCCCCCCACTAGGCCTTATAAGTACAACTTTCTTTGGAAATGTGCTGTACGTCGTTAATTGGCCTTAATTTTTTTCTTTCTTTTCTTTTAACATTGGGTCTTTTAACACGCCGACGTGCTTAGATTCTGTCACATTCTTGTGAAGCTCTATTTTTGATTGATTAAGGATGTTTGTGTTTTTAAAAACCCTGCATTGGAATTATCCTTCTAGATGAAGATTGGGTGTTGGGGACCTGTGTTCACCTCGAGTTTGTTATTCTGGAAGAGTTTCATTTGGATACTCTATTGAATGTGGGCAACCGATATGCTACATTTTTAAGGCCTCTACTTATATCTCTATCTTATATATATATATATATCAGAGAGTATATCTATAGCTCTATATATATCTTAGAGATATCTCTATGTATTTCTGTCTATATGTATTGACTGAAGCAAGCATATCTTACTAATTAATTATATATCTTAAATTAACACACATTTATCCATTATATTAAATACACGACCACAACCTTCCCAGCCTTGGAGAAAGAGGTAGGACTTTGGTCTTAATTGATAAAGACCCCATTTGCACGGTTGTGTGGGGGCCAATGGACCAATCCCGAAAAAGGAAGGAAAACACAGCACTATTAGGCCAAAGGGGAAAGAGATCAAAGAAATCGTCGGTTGAGTCGCTCCCCAAAAACAAAAACATGTGAAAGGGAAGTAAATAGTGCAATCAGAACTCTCACCTACATGTTCTTCCCATTGTTGGGCTAAAATGGCAGTATAGGTCATTTGCAGTTTTTAGCCCCTTTTTTTAGCCTTTGGACAGGTGTTTTGTCTTTTCCCCTTTTACACTTTTACCCTCAGATATGGCTATAGTTAACACGGCACCACCCTCCTTAATCCAACCGCATTCTAACATGGCACCAGCGTTAGGTTCGTCTTTGCGTCTTCGGTATTCTGAAGCTATCCAAGCCCAAGGCGCGTAGTGATTGCACCTATCCTGAACCTGGACTCTGCCTCCCTACCGATCGTGGTTGTGTATACTCAAGCTTTTTTTTCCTCGTCATAGGTGTTGGACAATGTGGTTTACAAAATAAATTTTGTTTTTGAAGTGGTAACACCCAGGTGCATGTCTACGCTCACAGGATTCACCATTGAAATGGGGAGTGCTCTCAATTCTTGGGTTGGCCAGATCAAAAACTAGTGTCCCGAAATCCTTCCAAAGAAATCCTACTTCCTTGTGCGGCGTATAAATACTAATAGCACAACTTTTCTGTGATTACCAGTGGATAGGGTGCACGTGTACAAAAAAAGAAAAACCGATGGCCTCTTTCCTTTTTACCCCTTGCTATGAGGATCCGCTTTGCAATGACCCTCCTTGAAAATTAGGTGAAACGGGTGTTTGAAGGCACACCAGGACAATCACGAATAGGATCACATACTTAAACCAATGGCCCTTTTTCATTCCCCTTATTTCTGTGGTCTTTGGAGGGAAGATATAGGGGATACCCCCTGTATCTGCACACAGGCAAAGTAGGTAAGAGTGAGCCTAGGTTCCCTTCACTGGTCTCTCCCCTCATCTCAAGCCAATGATCATGTTGCAAACACTTTCCAATCTTATTCACCTCCGTCAGGTATCATTAGAGTATAACATTTATTCTCGGCCTCTTGTTATAATAAGTTGAACATTCATCTTGCTGGCTCGCCTTGCTTCTTATTATCCCTTGTCATGCTTCACTCTCATTTGTTTTGACAGCGGACGTAGATGGCAGAGTTAGTGGACTGGATGGCTCCTCTCTGCCTTTTTTCTTCATTCCCTCAAAGCTTGTCATCATCGCCATCCACACTCGTCGAGTCTAGGTTAATAAAGGAACATCTCAAATGATTCTTCTCTTCCTTGCTTTCTTCCTTATCTGCAAATTTGTTTTTTCCTTGCACCCAGACACTGAAAAGGTTGGGGATGACGCCAGAACAATTTATGAATGTTGGTAGACGTTAATATCAGAGGATTTTGGCATACCCATGACCCAGGCCCCCAGGACTACGAAGAAGGCGTGCCAACTTTTTTTACAGGAAAACATTGCTAGATGGGCGTCGATGTCCTTAGCTCCCCTACCAAATGATCTTATTATCAAAACATGGCTGCCTTCTTTTTGTGCGTTGTTTGTATGGCTTCAATGACGTAATTCAACTTTACGCTAAGTTTGTGTGATGAAAGGCAAATTGATTAGACCCTGAAATTTTGGCGGGTGAAAAATGAAAAAAGTGCGCAGTAGAGTTGTTTCTTCCCAAAAGACCCGGTGACTACCACAAACTATATCCACGACCTTGTGGTTCACTTGGATAATCAGCTCAATCTCTAAACTATCTCTTCTTGTTGAGAAAAAGGAAAATTGAAAGCCATTGTTTGCTGTGTGTCCAGCGCTCCCCGTGAGTTCGTGTCCCAGAGACTAACGCCTCTCATGTGTTGCTCCTAATATGGTGATTGTAGTGAAGGGACTAACACCTCTGGGTTTTGGCTTTAACAGCAACGCCCCCCTTTTTCCCCGAATGTTCTTCAGAGCTGACAGGGTTCGAGTTTCTCCCCTCACTCGGATAATGCTAAGGGGGAGAGTTGTTGGCATGGGTGTCCAGCACTCCCGTCGTTTTCGGGACATGGACTAACAGCCTCTCGTAGTCTTAACTCGGCATTGTAGCATGCGTCCTACCCCTCGGGTTTTGTCTAACGGCACTCGTGGTTCAAACAAGCCAGGCTACTCAAATGATATATAATCGTTTACAATCTTAATTTCCTCCCCAAACCGATTGATTGAGTCAAGCTTCAATAATTTGTGGTATCATCATTCACCCCCTCTTTGAGCCTTTTACGTTGTCAAATTGAAAACCCTCCGCAAAATTTATAGCTATGTGGAAGATTGGTATGCAATGAAATATTCCAAGCTCTGGCATTCTCACCCATATTCTCCCATTTGTTTTTGGTTCTATTTCCAGCCCTTACCAGGTCCGTTCACCGGGCAATCAAAAATGTCTCTCTTCTCCGGCCGATGGTTAGGACGACCCCCAGCCCGCCAATATTGCAAGAGACCGCATATAAACAACACTTCTCCATTCTTTCTTTGGTTTTACTTTGAGCAATATATTTGGCAGTATGTTTTTCGTAGAACCTCTTCATGTTTACAAAGGGCCGTCTCTAGATTTTTGTACCGGCATTCTGGAGTTGTATGTGCACTGTAGGTCTTCTCACAGCGCAGGATCATTTTGAAGTTGCATGAGTCTACCACGAGCACTGAAGGTTTTGTTGTTCAACCACAGTTGCCACTAATGTACTGTGCTCCATGATTGAGCGCTTTCGTCGCTATTCAGTTGCTGGCCTCCCCCCTCCCCCCCCAGGGCTATATCTCTTCGAGCCATTTTATCGGTCTCTTGGCACTTACTTTGCAGTTTGTAACTTTCTGTGTGTACGGAGTATTCTAGGGAAAACAAACATATACTTGGTATGATGTGCGATTCTAGTTAGTTGGCTTCTTCCGGTCGCTTCACTAGCGAATCTTGGTGTCACTCCACCCCTTCCAATTGGTATGTGGGAGGATGTGTTGGATACTTCCTTCTTCAGGTGTTGGTTCTTTTTCCCCTGTTCTCCCTCTACTATGGCAATTGCTAGATTCAGCTTGGTGAACTCTTGCACCATCACACACCGCTGACCGTTCTACTCAATGGAGCTGTTTGTTGAAATACAGTGTCAGTTTTTGTTTTCTGTGCTGAATAGTGATCCGACCACTAGTGGCCCTCCTGAGTTTCCGTGCCCAGTCCTTCTACCCCAACATCTACTTCGTATTGTGTTGATTCTTGGACCCAACTTCTCTGGCGATGCATTGCAGCAAGGAGTAGCTCTCTCCACTTTTGCTGTTGTTTGTTACTGGATTTTGGAGACAACAATGATTTAAACAGTGCACCAGTTCAGTCTTTTTTCTAATTTTTTCTTAGTGTTTTTTCTAAGTGAGCCTGGGATAGAGTGTCCCTTCCTCTTTGGCCTTGGCATGCAGCAATTTCATCCTGTCTTCCAATCAAAAATGGATTTGTGCCCAGGGTGGGTGTTAGTATTCACTTGCATTTGTACATAGTACCCGGATCAGACCGTTGCCCAGCGTCCAGACCATCAATCGCGTGTTCTTTTCTCTCTCGCCCCCCTTTTGCACTTAAATTAGACGAGTGTTGATGTATTCTATGTGTTCACAACTCGGCTCTTTGTAGAAGCTTTTTTCTTTCACCCCCTTTGTTTCTATTTTTGTGTTCATACTCACAAAAGAGTTACTGCTTGAATTTAGGCGAGTTTGTTTTCGAGTGATCTATGCACGTATTCCAGTGTAGTGTGTATTTGTTCACTCCCAACTATTTTTTTTTTTCCCCCCTAATTATTTTTGTGTGAACCAACTTCTCCTATATATATTAGGCCTCCCTATTGTCTTTACAATATAAAATTGTGATAGAAGAGACTATATTCCTGTCCATGAATCTACTGCGGTGTGGGCATGTATGATGACTGATTTTTGGGTACTCGGCTTCTTCCCGGTGCTCATGGGGATGAATGGAACTTCCTTGTTATACTCCTTTTAACGCCTCTGTACATCACCAAAGAAGAATGTTGGAAATCATCAAACCTAGTGCCACCCCCCAAAGGAAGGAAAGGGTAAAATTTCAATGAAAGTATTTAAAGTCCCCATGTGGCGGCTGCCATCTCACTCTCTTCTTCTTTTTCCCCTTTCTCTTTTTTCCTCTCACTGATGAGTTTGTCCTGGTCCATACTTGGTAGACTTTCCAAAACCAAGACAAGATCTGCCATTCTACAAGCCACTAAGCTTCTCTCCTTAGCCACACAATATCTTATTCTTTACAGACAGATTTGCCTCACATCTGCAAGCATGGGAAGGGTTGTTGTGTTCTACCATAGCTTTCCGTTCTTTCCGATGTGCAGCCTGGGATTGCCAGTTTGGACCAGTGCACCAAATGGTAGCACTCTTCTAACCACCCGTGCCTCTCAATATCAGGATATTGGCCCTGCCCCCCTCCAACAATTCCGACTTCCTAAACGGACAGTTGAAAACTTCTATTTCCGTTATGATGATTTCTCTTCTCCCAAATGTCCCAAATCAAAGCTTTCTTTTTAAATAGGAACCACGATATCTTTTACCCCATATCTTATGAAGATTCAAGGTCCTTTTCCTACTCACCTGCCAAGTAGATTCGGGGTGTGAAATTTCCTCCCAGTATCAGCCCTCTATGAGTTATCGTGCCCTTTTTCTGTCCAGTCACCATCTAGGAACTTTTTGAAATCATAGATTTGCTCAGAATTTTCATGTAATGAAACTTATCAGTTGCACTCTTGTTGCACAAACCCCCCACCGGGCTCAAGGAGTATCATTTTGACGGGCATATAAATTCAATAAAATAGTGAGTTGCCGCTGACTTGTCAGCTTTAGAGTGAGGTGAGCAGAAAAGACCCCTCCCAACCCTCATAATAATGAGAGTGCTTGCTCTGCAAGCTGCATAAACGATAGTATGAAAATGTTCCATAGGGTTTTTTATTGATTTTCTTCTGTGTAGTGTCTAAGATAAAGTACTGACATTTCAAAGAACAGAAGCTTCTGTCTCGCCAGGTCCACATGCAATAAGGTGTCAATCTCGTCAATACTGCACCCTATCCTAATTAAAAAATAATGGGACTCTCCTTCCGATAATACAACATTGTAGAATCTCTCAAAAAACTTGAGAAGGGCCGCATGTTTTTCCCCCACCTTTGACATTTCTCCAAACCGGGCATTAATGTGAAAAAAATCCTCACATCTTGTACATATCTACGAGAAATTTCAAAAACATCACATGATGAAATCATGTTCCTGTCCCCCATTTCATGTGGTGATAGATTTTGGCTTCATTTCCTCCCTGCGTTGCAATCCCTTGTTTGGCGCCATTTGTGGAGGGGAGGGTTGGGGATGGGGGTTGTAGAGAGTTTACAATCCCCCCCTACGATTTCTTCCAGATTATTTAATATCGTGATGATCTTCGCCCTGCAGAAAGACCCCCATTTTGTACTTGACATAGGCTTCATGCCTTGAATGCCACCACTTTCCCTATGAACTACTTGAGCCACCCCGTTTCCTACTTTGAGCGGTGGTGCTCGGCAATTTCCAAAGTGGAAACCTGCATGATCTGCTTCCCACACTGGGGAACATGGCCCTTCTTACCATATTACTGTCCATGTCAACATTAAAATCCGACAACGGGTTGCATAGCTTTTGTGTTTTGCTCCACAAGGTTGTGTTCGTCATCCGGTGCCCGGGCTTATTACCTGATATTGGTTGCGGGCTGTTGATGCACCTCAGGGGAATAATTTCGCCCCACAGCGCACCTCCTGTCCCCCCACGTTGGCAATTAAAAAGTAAGACACGGTTTTCTACTAAGGTGGGTTGGGCGTTGGGGCTCGTCACGGGGCCCCCCTTTGGTCCTTTTCAAAAAGAACAAGTAGACCAGGTTAGGTGTTTTTGGCTCTGGGGCTCGGGCTGCGGGGGGAAACCCTGGTCATCAAACAACGCACCCAAAAAAAAAAAAAAAAAAAAAACAATTCCAATTTCAACTCAAAACCCATGCCCTCTGCAAATATTTGGTAAGTTTCAAAGTGTTGAGAAAAAGGTGCTTGTCCACTCAATCACGAGGTTAACACTTGGAATAGTTATAGCTAAACTTTCCTCACTCTCTGACAAACCTAAGGCAGCCCAAATGAAATTTTCGTGCAGGGGCAAACATGATTTGAACCACCATGTCGGCCATCCCGAGAACACCTTTCATAGTGATTGTCCGTTTATATTGCCCACGGTAGTGCTTCTGCCCAGCCTCAGCAAGCACATTAAAAGACATCAGACATGGCCTTGCCTCCCCCCCGAACCCAACATTCCTAATGCTAAGAGCAAATTGGTGTTTGAGAACTAACCCAGTCACTTGTCAAACAGACCCCTCTCCCCTTCTCACTTCCTGTAATGTATAAAATCCGTTTTCTTTCTTCTACCTGAACCGTTTGCAGTCCCAGCTTGAAATATAGAATTACCTCTCTAGACTGTATTCCAGGTGGCATCAAGCAGCCCCCTATTTCCTACTTCTCCGACATTACTACACCCCAGATTTTTACTCATAATTATCTTTAACCTAAGATACCTTATTTCTACTTGTGAATTCAATTGAATAAATCAGTCTGTGCTCATCTTGCTTGGTGAATTCCATTTCTGCATTTTTTTCCCAGCTATTGTCCCCCTCGTCCATGAATCATGGAATTCCCCTTTGATGTTTTCCATACAATAACTAAAACAGTACTGAGAGCATTTTTAATTCTTTTTTTTAAACATTAGGTCGGGATAAGGGCTTAGTTTTATTTTCTATGGTGTTACGTCTCATTCTACACGGCGTATTAACTGATCGTGGTGAGATGTAATACTGCAAAAAATTGAAAAGCCTACAAACTACCCTGCCCTCTATCTTTTACCGAACTTACACACCTATGTTGCAGAAAACCCTGTTAACCTTCGTAGTGTTCAAAGTGAGATCATGGACAAGCTTGCGTTGTACGGGGTGACGAGGCGGGCACAAGGAGAGGGCGGAGTGATCATAAACAACCCAAGGTGCAACGAGGTTCGGAGGCTGTACTCTCCTAACTGAGAATTAAGAAGATAGTTAACACGGCCCCCCTCCCTGGATTTTCTGTGTTGCTATAATTTCGTTCATAAGACCATTCCGTGATTCTTGAACCCCTCCCCTCCCCCCCCCCCGTTCGCTAGAACACTTGCTTAATTGATTAATACACCCAACAAAATAGGGCCAAACGTGTGTCTACTATACATAGTAACGCCCCATCACCCTCCGCCCTTTCACAAAACAATTGCATGTTGCTTTCCCCTCTACTTCTCCACCTCTGGCAATCTTGAAAAACTAAAAACTTCCTTTACACTAAAGCCTTAGGATGAAAATCCTTTCTTTACAAATTCTTGAAATTTAAAACAGTATCAAATTATTCCCCTTATTGTGCATGATGACGTATGGCATACAACAATTAAGTTAAAAAAGTGATACTGCCAACCCACACCTCGGAAGAGAGTAAATCCTCGGACCAATCCTTCCCCAATATTATTTAAATCTAGCATGAACTCTTTACCCGTGGTTAGTTTCTATACCCATTAAAAATTATTAAAAGGCAATCCCGAAGACATTAATAAACATGACACGCTAACACTACTACTAAGCAAGCCATTCTAACCAGTCCCTGTCCATGATCTTTGAAGCAGACCCAAGATCCCTACGTTGCACTTCTTCCATTAAAACATTCCATAAAGTTGCCTTTCCTGTTCCAAACAGCAGGAACAACAGGATTCCCCCAACTGCTCTTCTTTTGTACCGTGCTCCTTATTATGAGTTTTTCTAATGCATTGCAGGTTATGACAAGACAACCACATGTCGTAAGTCCTATAAAAAATTTGGGTTACACATCTAATCATCAAGAGCAAAGTGTCAAGATTCTATGTCATTTCCCCAATAAACAAGACAAATACTTATCTTTTTCTCCTCAAATGCGTTCGACAATCCCACTCTTAAAGACCATAAATTAACCTTTTGTAAGCGTAAGTGGCTAATGTCCTCTTAAAAATGAGATCGGCCGGAATTTCAAAAGTTTTTACATCAGCTCGCCCTCACCATGCCCATGTGGTATGCCATCCATCAAGATTCGCTCCCATAGGGCATTTTCAAAAACAATATTTATTGTGGCACCTGTGACCTGAAATCCCTGCGGTGAGAAGATTTTTTTTTCACCTGCACTGTGGATAAATACCCAGTATATTTTATTTCCCCCCGTATACTCTCACCGCCAGACTTTATAACATAGCTAGACCCAATGTGGTCAAATTGGCGGACGGTATAAGGGATTTGCCCAACCGCTTTCAACAAACAAAAAGATGGATCCCATCCTCTTTGACTGGAAGATTTTGGTTGTTAATAGACAGGGATGATATCCTCCACAGTGGTGCCAAAAGCTATGTTTTTTGACAACCGAAGGAATTTACCCTACCAGCGCTGGGTCTCTTTTATACCAGGCCACGCTTCCATGCATCCCCGCGAACTGATGCTCACGCAAACTGGGACTTGAACTTGATCTGACCCACTGAGGAGGTCCATGGCCTTGGTCCTACGCTTCTCAATAAGCAGGCCATCTCAGGGGTCTTCAATTTCGATGACCATAGATCCAGCAAAGATCCTCCGCCTCAAACCGAAGATTCACCACTTCAAATCTGTAATACAAAGGCGATCAACAGTCAGCAATAGAAGAGTCCGCATTTGTGGCTAGGGCGCTAAAAAGATGAGATCTCCCACCCCCCCCCCCCTTTATCCTCAAAAAAGAGAATGGTAATACCTGAAAATAGTAAAACACACCCATGTTTCTTCTCCATGGTTTGAAATGAATTTTTTACAATCTCTGTATGCTCAAAGAAAGCTCTTTAATCTTCGATTCAGGGAGCCTTCCGGCCCCCAAAAAGCTTGGGATTCTGCATCCAAGAGAATTGAGAAATTCCCCCAGGTTCCGTCTTGCTCATGATGACTTAAACGTTATATTATTCCCCTCCTTTCCCCCCCCCCGCATTTTCCAATAGATGTGTAATTCAAGCACGACCCCTTTCTACAAGAACGCCGGTCTCTTATGACCCACTCGGTCCCCAAGCCTTAAACAAAACCCTGGATCTTCCAGTGAATATTGGGAAGGCATGTCTCTCATGCCCCACTGTTCCCATCTCAACAAAGCTAGGATCTTCCAGTTACCCCTTGGCACGAAATCTTTACCCCAGCAAATAGGATCTCAGTAGGAGAATACATTACTGCTCCAGAGTGCATGGACGCAATCCTCTATCCTAGAGAATTTGCACTATGCTCAGATATTTTCCATTGCCCTTTTACCCAGCCCTTGCCGTACCATCACCTACTTGATAGTGTGGCGGCCAAAGAATGGGAACCACTCTGAGACTTGCAAAATATTCCTTTCAAGTGCCCGCCTTTTCATGACCGGTGATGTTATTCTGCGTATGCCCCACTCTAGGAACCTCCAGACCGAGGCAGCCCTCCGCCCCCGTGGAGATGGGCTGCCCCATCAACCAAGCAACACACCAGCTGGAAAATCGCTGCAGCTTTGCACAAAAACAAAGCAGTCGAGGAGAACACATTTCAAGAAGAGGCCAGGACTGCTACGAAAAGCAAAGAAAAATCTACTCCTCAAAGCCCTTTGCTCTGTGCTTGATGAAAGCTGTAGAAGAGAGGGCTGACAGTGCGTAGCATCCAAGGAATATGGTCTTTCTCAGACCCAGATCCTGCTGACCTCTGAATAGCAAACAGCACCGTAATAATTTCACCCCCATGCATTCGCCGTCCAGTCCGATGTCACTAGACCAAAAAATATACATGTTATCCTTCCAACCTATTTATTTTTCCTCGGATCTATGCTACCCTAAAATATTAGGCTATGAGATCCCAAAAAGAAGTTTGCCAAAATGTCCACCAAGGATCTGCTTATATGATAATGAATGACTGAGAAAGGAGTGTGGGTGTTCACAACGTTAATGTAGATCTGAGACACCTAAAATCAAACAGAGTTTTCCTGGGATGAACATTCTCTGACACCCACCCCACCAGGTCTTTTTGAGTCAGAGCCTCTCGGGACCATAAGACTCCTCGACATCCCATTTATTAACATCTCCCTCCCCTCCCTTCAAGTGGAAAATGTGGCTAGGTTCTTCTGCACAAAATTGTGCATTTGGGAACAAAGGTGACTAAGATATTTCAGGCCTTTGCAAGTAACAAACAAAACACTCCTTTGCCCCCTCCACCCAACCAATCATCCTTGCAAATATTTGTGTCTTCTCATTCCCCATCCCTCCCTTCCCCTCGGTGTTGCTGGTGCTTTTTTCCACTACCTTCTGCATTCTAATTGAATTTGGTGTGTGTGTGTTGACATATACCTCCCCTTTTGGCCCCATAGGCTTGACCACCTCACTTTCCCCCTCTCAGAAAATGATTTTTTATCCTCTATCATCCTTCACTTCTTTGGCGTTTATACTCCAGTACAATTGATGGCAAAAGAGGCGCAAAGATACAGCCGCAAGGCTTGCCCAGGCCCTCACACACAAACTGGATAAAATGACCTCCCTGATTGATATTGATTCTTGTCTCTAAAGAAACCATATTAGCAGATTCTGATCGCTCCTTGATGATTGGTTATGACAGAAAACTGGACACGATGTTAATAAATTGTTGAGTCGATTCATTGTTGATTCTTATGGCCAGTCACTCTCATTATGCACTTCATTGTATGGCCAGTCACTCTCATAATTAACATAAAATACGTGTAGATTTATTACAAGAAACATAGTCATAAGGCATTTTATAGAAAAATAACAGAAACATATCAAGCCAATCATCTTCATGTAATGCATAAGAAAGATCGGCCACTTTACAATGTGTCAAATAGCAACTCACACAATGATCAAGTGGATCTTACTGCTCACTAAAGGACCAAATATGTAAATTTACATAAATTATATTTATCTACCTAATCCGGACTAACCTATTAACAAAAACCATTAGCAGATTCTGATCTCATTGATGATTGGTTATGACAGAAAACTGGACACGATGTTAATAAATTGTGGAGTCGATTCATTGTTGATTCTTATGGCCAGTCACTCTCATTATGCACTTCATTGTATGGCCAGTCACTCTCATAATTAACATAAAATAGAGGATAGCATTTTATACACAGAAACATAGTCAATAAGCATTTCATAGAAAAATAACAGAACACATATCAAGCCAATCATCACGTAATGGAATGGCATAAGAAAGAGCGGACCCACTTTAAAATTGGTGTTATCATAATAGAAATCACCACACAATGATCAAGTGGATTTATGCTCACTAAGGACCCAAATATCAGTAAAATTTACATAAATTATATTATACACCTAATCTGGGAATAACCTATTAACAAAAACATGGCAGATTCTGATGCTCCTTGATGATGTTATGACAGAAAACTGGACACGATTGTTGATAAATTGTGAGTCGATTCATGTTGATTTCTAATGGCCAGTTCATCTTCTCTTAGCATTCATTGTATGGCCAGATCCACTCTCATACTTAACATTAAATAGAGGATAGCTGTTATACACAGAAACATAGGTCAAATAGCATTTAATAGAAAAATAACAGAACACCATATCAAGCCCCATCCTCTTCATGGAATGCCATAGAAAGATCGACCACTTTACAATGTGTCCAAATAGAACTCACACATGATCAAGTGGATCGTAGTGCTCACTAAAGGCCAAAGATGTACATTACATAAATATATTAATACTACCTCTCCGGACTGAACCTATTAACAAAACCATTAGTAGATCTGATCGCTAGAGGGGAGAATTGGGGGAGAATTGGAGATAATGGAAGGAGAGATGGTGGAGGGAAGGTCCTTGATGATTGGTTTCTGACAGAAAACTGGACACATTTTAATAACTTGTTGCGTCCGATCATTGTTGATTCTTATGGCCAGTCACTCTCATTATGCACTTCATTGTATGGCCAGTCACTCTCATAATTAACATAAAATAGAGGATAGCATTTTATACACAGAAACATAGTCAATAAGCATTTCATAGAAAAATAACAGAACACATATCAAGCCAATCATCTTCATGTAATGCATAAGAAAGATCGGCCACTTTAATTTTCAATGAGCAAGCTCCAAATGATCAATTGGATCTTATTGCTCACAAAGGCCAAATATTAATGTACACAATTAATCTTTACTACCTATCCGACCTAACCTAATTAAACAAAACCATTATCAGATTCGATCGCTGTCCTTTGATGACTTTGGTTATGACAGAAAACTGGACAGGAGAATAAATTGTTTGAGTTCGATTACATTGTTGATCTTATGGCCAGTCACTTCTCATTATGCACCCATTGTATGGCCAAGTCCCAGTCACTCTCATAATTAACATTAAAAATAGGGATGATTGCATTTAACACAGAAAATATCACTAACTTTCATAGAAAAATAACAGAACACATATCAAGCCAATCATCTTCATGTAATGCATAAGAAAGATCAGCCACTTTACAATGTGTCAAATAGCAACTCACACAATGATCAAGTGGATCTTAGTGCTCACTAAAGGACCAAATATGTAAATTTACATAAATTATATTTATCTACCTAATCCGGACTAACCTATTAACAAAAACCATTAGCAGATTCTGATCGCTCCTTGATGATTGGTTATGACAGAAAACTGGACACGATGTTAATAAATTGTTGAGTTGATTCATTGTTGATTCTTAGTTGTTGGTTGGGATGCTTCCAATTTACATGTCACTGGTTAGTTTACTACTTGTTGACATAACCAACTTTTGTCATGCTTTTTTCTCTCAGCTGGTAGGTGACTTCATAGACAAGACTAACGGCACATTTCTAGCTACCTATAAAATCTCCAAGTCTCAACTCCCAACCATAATCATATTATAACAGAAATTTATTTTTCCTAAAACTAACCTCCACACAGCAGAAACCTCTGTAGCTAACATGCGCTCCTTTGTATCTGGCAATAAGGTGTATTTGTCCCGAATGAACCCCACAAATCCTGACTGCCATGCATAAAATAATTTCAGATGTAAGATGGTACCAGTTTTCATTTACAGCATTAACAAAATCCTTCTATGTCTACAAAATTGTAAAAGTATACCTGTGTTGTTTTCAATAAAGCTAACCCTTCTACTCCAGATGTAACCTTCACTTCTCCAAGTTTGTTAATGTTTATCTCAGTTGTATGCTTTTCTGTTCCAAGCTTAAAACCTACAAACACCAAATTCAAATCATAATGTTCATTAGGCAAATAAAATGGATTTACACTGTAAATAAACAATCAACGTGAATCAATACACAAATATGGTATATCCTTAACACCTACGTTATATGTGCATATACTGTAAAAGGGAAAACGAATTAGAATGACTTTGAGTTGAAAAGGGCATGTGAAAACAATAGTGGTCATTAACTATCAATCTCTTAAATACCTCCATAAATCCACCATAACTTCAACCAATTCAGTTCTTTTCTAGAATACATTTCTTTGCTAAGCAAACAATTATATTCATTTATGGCAAACGCTAAGAAGAAATACATGGTATACAATAACCTGAACCATGTAAATTAATTTATCTATAAGGAAATTGATGCTTGATTTATAAATTTATAACATATTTTGTCATCAGCAACATCGTGCTTTAGTATTACCATGGGATTTTCTTAAAATCACACAGACATTCAAATAAAATGTATTTATACACTAAATAAACAAATCAACGCCATTCACCATTCAACTATGGTTATATCCATAATATTTATGTTATGTGTGCATATATAATGAAGAAACGGGTTAGCATGCTTTTGTGTCTGAAGGCGGCATATGAAAAAAAAATGATCACTAATTGCCCAATAGGCCTCTATAAGTACACTTTCTTGGAAACTGCTGTTACAGTCGTAATTGGCTTAATTTTTTTCTTTATTTTCTTTTAACATTGTCTTTTCAATTCCTATTGCTTAGATTCTGTCACAATTCTATTGAAGCTCTATTTTTGTTGATAAGGATGTTGTTTTAAACACTGCATTGTGCAATTCATCATTCTCAGATGAAGATTTGGTGTTGGGACAATGTGTTCAAATTAGAGTTTGTTATCTGAAGAGTTCCTTGGATACAGATATGAATGTGGAAACAGATACTGCTAATTTTTAAGGCCTCATAATATATATATATATATATATATATATATATATATATATATATATATCTCTATATATATATAATATATATATGTATGTATGTATATGTATTGAATGAAGAATATATTAATAATAATTATATATCTTAAATTATAAACAAATTTATACATTATATTAAAATAACACGCAACCTACACATTCCCAGCCTTTGGAAAGGTAGGAAGTTGGGTATTTAATTGATTAAAGAAAAATTTGCAGGTTGTGTGGGCCAATGGAAAATACAGAAAAGGAAGGAAAACAAGCACTATTAGGCCAAAGGAAATAGATCAAAAGAATCGTAGGTTGAGTCGAGCCAATGTGAAAGTGTGAAGTAAAAGTGCAAATCAGCACTCTCACCTCCATGTTCTCAATTGTTGCGGCTAAAATGCATTATAGGTCATTTGCAGTTTTTTAGCATCCTTTTAGCCTTTGGACAGGTTTTTCTGTTAAAATTTTAAACTTTTAAATCAGATATGGCTATAGTTAACCTGCATCCTATATCCAACCGCATCTAACATGGCCCAGTTACAGGTTCGTATTTGAATACGGTATCTGAATGCTATCCAAGCCATGCCGTAGTTATGTCCATATCCTGCACATGGATATGCACGCCCTAACGATAGTGGTGTCGTATCCTGCAAGCCTGGTTGTCAGAGTAATAGGTGTTGGGACAATGTGTTTAAACTAAATTTTGTTTTTGAAGTGGTATTATATAACAGGTGCATGTCTAAGCTCACATGATTCACCATTGAATGGGAGCTCTAATTATTTGGGTTTGGCCAGATCAACACTAGTGACAGAAATAATTAAAAAGATATCCTAATGAATCTTGTGCTGGTCGGTAAAATACTAAATAGCAAAATTTTGTGATTACAGTCGGATAGGGCACCGTGTACAAAAAAAGAAAAAACAGATGGCATTCTTTACTTTATTACCACCTTTGCTATGAGGATTACGCTGAAATGAACCTCATTTAAAATTAGGTGAAAGGGGTTTGAAGCACACCAGGACAATCATAATAGGCTCACAATACTTAAACCAATGGCAATGTTTTCAATCCCATTCTTATCGTGTTCTTTGTAGGAATATATAGAGGGTACCCAATGTATATGCACACAGGCACATTAGTTAAGAGTGAGCCTAGGTCTTTCACTGGTAGCTCATAATCTCAAGCCAATGATAATGTTGCAAACATCTTTCCAATCTTATTAACCTCCCGTCATTTATAATTAGAGTATAACATTTATTGATAGGCCTCTTTGTATAATAATTTGAACATTCATTATTGTCTGCATCGCCTTGCTTCTTATTCATCATTGCATGTTAACATATCATTGTTGGGACAGAGGGACTTAGATGGCAGAGTAGTGACTGGATGGATTCCCTCTATGCCTTTCTTTCCTCTCATTCCCTCAAAGCTTGTCATTCATCGCCCTCAACACTAGTAGAGTATAGGTTAATAAAGGAAATCTCAAATGATTCTTTATCTTCCTTGCTTTATTTCCTTATCTGCAAATTTGTTTTTGCTTGCACACATACAATAGACAAGTTTGGGGATGACTGCAGAAAATTTATGAATGTTTGGTAGCGATTATATCAGAGGATTTTGGCATACCCATTGACACCCTAGCCAAGGACTACGAAGAAAACTTTTTTTTACAGGCAACAGTGCTAGATGGGCGTCAGATTTCCATAGCTCCCATACCCAATGCTCTTATTATCAAACATGGAGAATCTCTTCTTGTGAGTGATGCTTTGTATGCTTTCAATACGTAATTAAAAGGTAAGTTTGTGAATTACAAGGAAATTGATTATACAATGAATTTTTGAGGGTGAAAAATAAGTGCGAAGTAGAGTTGTTCTGCACAAAGACACGGTGACGAAAAAACTATATCCACGACCCTTGTGGTTCACTTGGATCCTCCGCTCAATCTCTAAAATCATCTATTCTTGTTGAGAAAAAGGAAAATTGAAAGCCATGTTGGCATGTGTGTCCAGCGCTCCCCGTGAGTTTCGTGACATGGACTAACCGCCTCTCGTAGATCCTAACTCTGGTGATTGTAGTGAAGACTAACACCTATGGGTTTTGGTCTAACAGCAATCGTGGTCCAACAAATGGTATCAGAGCGACAGGTTTCGAGTTCGAAACTCACTCGGATAATGCTAAGGGGGAGATTGTTGGCATGTGTGTCCAGCACTCCCCGTGAGTTTCGTGACATGGACTAACCGCCTCTCGTAGATCTTAACTCTGGCAATTGTAGCAGAGACTAACACCTATGGGTTTTGGTCTAACGGCAATCGTGGTCCAACAAGCCATGTACTCAAAATGATATAATCGTTACAATCTTTAATTTTCTCAAAAACATATGATTTGAGTCCAATGCTTCAATAATTTGTGGTATCATCATACACCAAATATTGGAGAATGGGAAGGTGTATATATTTGAAAAATAAGCAAAATTTATAGCTGATGTTGGAAGATTGGTATGTCAATGAATATTACAAGCTAGCTGCATTATAAACAATATTTCTCCATTTTTGTTTTTGGTTCTAATTTCAAGCCCTTACAGGTAAAGTTCACCGGGCAATCAAAAATGTATAGCTGATACAGGAAGATTGGTATGTCGATGAATATTGCAAGCTGACCGCATTATAAACAACACTTCTCCATTTATTTATTTTGGTTTTAATTTGAGCAATATTCTTTGGCAGTTGTTTTTTAGGAGCAACTCTCATGTTTACAAATGGCGTCCTCTAGATTTTGACAGCATTCTGGAGTTTCTATGTGTCACTTGGTAGGTCTTCTTTTTGGGGATCATTTTGAAGTTGCATTGAGTCTACAGAGCCATGAAGAGTTTTGTTGTTCAACCACAGTTTGCCCTCATGTACATGTGCTCCATGATGAGCGCTTTCTTCTCTACTTCAGTTGCTGGACTCCCCCATCACCACCAAGGCTATATCTTCTTGAGAGATATTTTTATCTGTATCTTTGGCACTTCTTTGACAGTTTGTAATCTTCTTTTTGTACGGAGCTATTCTAGGGAAAACAACATATCAATTGGTATGTGTTCGAGTAGTTGGCTTCGTCCGCTCATAGCGATCTTTGGTGTCACTCCACCCAGTCAATGGTATGTGGGAGTATGGTGTTGATCATGCTTCTTCAGGTGTTGTGTTCTTTGTTAACCCTTGGGATACATCTACCTCTGGCAATTGATAGAATTCAGCTTGGTGAACTCTTGCACCATCAACACCGCTGACAGTCTCCTTCAATGGAGCTGTTTTGTTGAAATACAGTGTCAGTTGTTTTGTTTTATGTGATTGAATAGTGGATCTAGACCACTAGTGCAGAATTGAGTTTAAGTGACAATCCATCTACCAAACATCTACTTCAGTATTGTGTTGATTCTTTGACCCACACTTCTTGGGATGCCTTGCAGCAAGGAGTAGCTCTCTCCACTTTGGCTGTTGTTACTGGATTTTTGGGTAACAATGCATTTAACACATTTCACCCAGGTTCAGTCTTTTTTCCTAATTTTTTATTAGTGTTTTTTCTAAGTGAGCCTTGTATAGAGTGTCAATTCCTATTTGACTTGGCAATTGCAGCAACTTGACATCCGTGTATTCCAATAAAATGGATTGGTGCCATAGGGACTTAGTATTTCACTTTGCATTTGTACATAGGTACCTAATCAGACCTGATTGCCAAGAGTCAAGACCCATCAATCTCTTTTCTTTTCTCTCTCGCCCCAATTTTGCACTTAAAGGAGAGTGTTGATGTATTCATGTTCACACTAGGCTAGTTGTAGAAGATTTTTCTAAACCAATTTGTTTATAGTTGTGTTCATACTCACAAAAGAGGTTAAGCTTGAATTTAGGGAGAGTTTGTTTTTGAGTGATATATGCACGTATCAATTTGTTAGTGTGTATTTGTTCACTCCAACTATTTGTTTGTTAACAACTAATTATTTTTGTTGTGAAACAAACTTATCCTATTATATATAGGACTCCCTATTGTATTTCACAATATACACTTGTGAATAGAAAGAGACTCTATTCCTGTCCATGATCTACTTTTGCGTGTGTGCATGTATGATGACTTGATTGTTGTGGTACTCGCATGCTGAAATGATCATGTGGGATGAAATTGTTTATTAATCCTATAAAGACTATGTACATCACAAAGAAGAAGGTTGAATCATCAAACCTCGTGCACAAATTAAAGGAAAGAGGTAAAATCTTCCAATGAAAGTATTTAAAGCAATGTGGCTGCCATCTCTCACTCTCTCTTCCTCTCACTGATGAGTTTGTTACTTGTTCCATTACTTGGTTTCTTTCCAAAAACAAGATCTGCCATTTCTACAGCCACTAAGCTTCTCTCCTTTAGCCACAAATATCCTCTTCTTTACAGCCAGATTGAATAAAGATGCAAGCATGGGAAGTTGTTTTGTTTCTCCCATAGCTTCCTGTTCTTCAGATGTGAAGCATGGGCTGCCAGTTTGGTCCCCTTGCACAAATGTAGCAATCTTCTCCCACACGTGAATCTCAATCTCATCATATTGGCCTTGACCATCCAAAATTCCACTTCCATAAAGACAGTATGAAAACTTCTCTTTTCCGCTATGATGATTTCTCTTCTCCCAAAATGGAAAAAATCAGCTTTTAAATAGTAACAAGATATTATTTACCTCCATTATCTTATGAAGATTCATTGTCCTTGTCCTACTCACATGCCAAGTAGATAGGGGTGAAATTTCCCTCCAAGCTATCAGCCCTCGATGAGTTATAGTGCAATTTTCCTTCCCAGTCACCATCTAGTGAACTAGACCAATAAAATGGAGCAAATTTTCATTGTCATGAAACTATAGCATGTGATATCTTGTTGAAAACCCACAAAAGGGATCAAGGAGTATCATTTATGACGGCATATAAATTCAATAAAATAGTGAGTGCAGATGATGTAAGCATTTATAGTAGATGGTGAGCCAGAAAAGCAATAAAAAATAATAATAATGAGAGTGATGATCTTGCAAGCTGCATAAAGCATAGTATGAAATGTTCCATAGTCATACTTCGTAGTGTCTAAGAATAAAGTATTGAAATTTCAAATAACAGAAGCTTCTGTCTAGTCAAGTCACCTCAATAAGCGTGTCAATATAGTCAATACTGCAACCTATCCTAATAAAAATACATGGGAATCTAATCACGATAATAAACATTGTAGAATATATCAAAAAAATTGAAGAGAAGCATGTCTACAAACTTTGACATTTCTCCAAACCGGGCATTAATGAAACAAATCCTCAACATCTTGTACATATCATAAGAGAAATAAAAACAATCACATGACTGAAATCATGTTCCTTGTCAATTTAATGTTGGTGATAGATTTTGGCTTCATTTTAAGAAAGTGAGGTTGAAATCCCGTGTTTGGCTCCATTTGTGGAGGGAGGGTTGGGGGATGGGGGTGTAGAAGAGTTTAAAATCCCCATAAGATTCTTCAGATTATTTAATATCGTGATATATCTTAGCCATAGCAGAAAGACCACAATTTTGTACTTGACATAGCTTCATGCATTGAAATGCCACCACTTTCCACTATTGAACTACTTGAGCAACATTTTCCTACTTTGAGCGGTTTCTAGCAATGGCAAAAGTGAAACCTGATGATCCTGATCTACAACACTGGGAAATGGCCTTCTTACATCATACTGTCCATTTCAACATAAAATCCGCACGGGTGGCATAGCAGCTTGAGCTTTGTGTTTGCTCCCCAAGGTCTTGGGTTCGACTCCGGTGCCCGGGCTTACCTGATGCACGTGGCTTGCGGGCTGTTGCATGCATCCTCAGGGGACTAATTTCGCCCCAGCTCGCCCCTTCCTGTCCCCAACTTGGCAATAAAAAGTAAGACCAAGGTAAGGTGGGTTTGGTCGTTGGGCTCGGCCACGGGGACACCCCTGGGTCTTTCAAAAGAAAAAGTAAGACCAAGGTAAGGTGGGTTTGGTCGCTGGGCTGGGCTGCGGGGGACACCCCTGGGTCATCAAAAAAAGAAAAAAAATTCAATTTCAACATAAAACCCATGCACTATGCAAATATTTGTAAGTTTCAAAGTGTGAAGAACAGGTGCTTTCCACATCAATCTAAGAGGTGAACACTTGAATATTTATAGCTAAATTTACTCACTTATCTGATAAAACTAAGGAAGCAATGAATGGTTAGTGAAGGGGAACACATGATTTGCAACCACCCATGTCGGCATCCTCGAGAAACCTTTCATAGTGATGTGTCAGTTTATATTGCACCACGGTAGTGCTTCCTGCCCACGACATCAGCACTCACATAAAAGACATCAGACATTGGCCTGCATCCCAACAGAACAAAACATGCCTAATGATAAGAGCAAATTGGTGTAACTAACCAAGTCAATTGTCATAACAGTTCTAACTGAATGTACATGTATAAATCATGTTTTTCATTTCATTCTACATGTTCCCCCTTCTGCAGTCCCAGCTTGACATATAGAATTACATCCTCTAGACTGGATACAGGTGGCATCAAGCAGCCTCTGGCCTACTTCTCACGACATTTACTCACACAGATTTGTTTACTCATAATGATATTTAACCTAAGATACCTTATTTATACTTGTGAATGTCAATGAATAAATCAGTATGTGCTCACTCTTGCTTGATGCATACATTATGCAGTGTTTCCAGTCTATGATACACCCTAGGCCACTGATCATGAATCCAATGGGAACCATACATATACTAAAACAGTACTAGAGGCATTTTTAAGGTAATCTTGGTTTAAACATAGCGTGGGATCAAGTGGCTTAGTTTTATTTTATATGGTGTGTGCTTGTCTCATTCTACACAGATGTATAATAACTGATCTGGTGATATGTCATACTGCACAAATTGAAAAGAATAAAACTACCCTGAAATATTTACAGACTTAAACACTATAGTTTCAGAAAACTGTTAAAAGATTATTAGTGTCAAAGTGGATGATCATAAAAGATTGCTGTGTAAAGGGGTGACGAGGAGGGCAAAGGAGAGGGAGGAGGGATCATAAACAACCAAAGGTTGCAACAGGTTAGGAGGCATGTATATCCTATACTAAATGAGAATTAAGAAGATAGTTAAAACACCAATTAAAGATTAGGGGAGATAATTTAGTTCAAAATAAGACCATTCCGTGCTAGTGCAACCAATACATAAAGTTAGATAGAAACTGCTTAATTGATTAAACACAAAAATTAGGACAAAAGGTTGTCTACTATTACATATTAAAGCAAAATCAAACTCGTTAATTACAAAACAATTGCATGTGCTTTCCATATAATTATACATACCTATGCAACTCTTGAAAAACTAAAACTCCTTTCCACTAAAGCCTTAGGATGAATAATCCTCATTTACAAATTGATGAAACAGTATCAAATTTATTCAAGTATTGTGCATGATGAAGTATGGAATACAAAAATTAGTTAAAAAGTGATAATGCCAACAAACCTCGAGAAGAGAGTAAATAATAGGAAAAATACATTCCCAAATATTATTTACAATCTAGCATGAACTCTTTAACAGTGGTCTAGTTTCAATATACAAAAATTAAAATGCAATCAAAGAATTAATAAAACATGACACTCTCACAATACTACTAAGCCAGCAATTATAACAAAGTCAATGTCCATGATTCTTTGAAGCCAAAAAGATCAATAAGTTGCACTTCTTCCAAACATTCATAAAGATTGCCTCCTGTCAAAACATCATGAACAACAAGGATGCACAACGATCTTATTTTGTGTACCTTGCTCCTTATATGGTTTCTAATGAATTGAAGGTTCATGAAAAAGACAACAAATGTTCGTCAAGTCCTATAAAAATTTGGTACAAATCTAATCATCACGAGTGTCAAGATTATATGTTCATTGGACCCAATAAAAAAAGACAAATACTTATCTTTTGCTCCTCACAATGAGTAGACAATACACTAAAGAAAATAAATTAAACCTTTTGTAATCTTAAGTAGGCTAATGTTCCTCTTAACAAGAGATCGGCTGAATTTCAAAGTTTTACATCAGATAGAACTCACCATGCCCATGTGGTATGCCATCCATCAAGATTCGCTCCCATGGCTTTTCAACAATATTTATTGTGGCACCTGTGACCTGAAATAAATGCTTTGAGAAGATGTTTTAAAATGAAATGTGGAATAAGAAAAGAAATCCATATACTATAAAAGCAAGCAATGTTATAAAATAGATAGACCACATGTGGTCAAATTGGCGGACTGTATAAGGCATTTTTGACCAAAAGCTTTTCAACAAAAAAAAAGATGTGAGCAAAGCATCTTTGACTGGAAGCTTTGTTTGGTAATACAGGATGATATCCTCAACAGTGGTGCCAAAAGCTATGTTTGTTGACAACAGAAGACATTTACCCTAAAAGCTGTGTCGAGTTATACCAGGCCCAAGCTTCCATGCAGCCAGCAGAACTGATGCTCAATCAAACTTGGGCACTTGAACTTGAATCTGCCCACCTGAGGAGTCCATGGCCTTGTTCCTAAGATCTCAACTAAGCAGCCCATCTCAGGGGCTTCAAATGGACATGACAATAGATCCATCACAAGATCCTCCGCCTCAACCGCCTCTTCACAACTTCAAATCTGCTGAATCAAAGGAGACATCACAGATCCGCATAGAAGAGCTAAGAATTTTGTGCATAGTCGCGCTAAAAAGATGGTCATCAAACCCACCTTATCATCAAAAAAAGAGAATGGGTACTACCTGAAAATAGAAACACCACCCAAGGTTTCCTTCTCCATGGATGAAATGAAACACATGATATGGATGCTCAAAGAAAGAGCTTTAATATGTAGATTCATGGGAGCCTTTCCAGGCCCCAAAATGCTGGGATTCTGCATCCAAGAGAATTGGAAATTCACAGGTTCAGTGGAGCTGCTAATGATGCCTAAAACGTTATATATTACCTTCCTTCACCAAGCATGACAAAGATCGTGTAATTCAAGCAAGACCATAGTTTCTAAAGAACGCAGGTCTCTTCATGAAACACTGGTCCCCAGCCTTAAACAAAACATGGGATCTTCCCAGTGAATATTGGTAAGGCATGTCTCTTCATGAAAAACTGGTCCCCAGCCTTCAACAAAAGCTAGGATCTTCCCAGTGAACATTGGCAAGAAATCTCTAACAAGAAAATAGGATCTGCAGTAGGAGAATACATTACTTCTCCAGAGTTCATGAGAAATCCTAGAGAATTGAACTATGCTCAGATCTGTGTCAATCTGAACTTGGAAAGCCCTTGCCGTACCATCACATACTTGATATGGGAGGAAAAGAATGGGAACACCTCTGAGACTTTGAAAATATTCCTTTCAAGTGCCAGATTTTCCATGAACGGTGTCATCTTTCCGGGGTATGCCCAATCTAGGAACATCAAGACCGAGGCAGCCATCATCCACGGGAGATGGGCTGAACAAGCACAAGCACAACCAGCTGGCAAATCGCTTGAAGATTTGCACAAAACAAAGCAGTAGAGGAGAACACATTTCAAGAAGAGGCAAGGAATGTATAAGAAAAGCAAAGAAAATCTACTCAGAAAATCCCTTTGCAGCTGTGATTGATGAAGATGTAGAAGAGATGGATGACAGTCGTAGCATCCAAGAAAATAGTCTTTCTCAAGAAAAGATCCTGCTGAAATATAATAGCAAACAGCCCCGTAATAATCTTCAACCAATGATATTCGCAGCAAAGGAAGATGTCAATAGACCCAAAAAATAAAATGTAGCCTTCAAACTATTATTTTTCCTATGGATCTCATGCTATAAATATAGGGCTATGAGATCCCAAAAAGAAGAGTGAAACAATGTAAAAAAAGAATCTGCTTAATATGATCATTGAACTGACTGAGGAAGAGAGTGTGGGTGTTACAAAGTTAATGTAGATCTGGACACCTAAAATCAAACAGAGTTTTCCTTGGACGTGAACATCTCTGACACCACACAAGCTTTTTGATGCAGATCCTCTCACGGAACATAAGACGAATAGACATCCCAATTAACATACATACCTCAAACATAAAGTCAAGATGGAAAATGTGGATATGGTTCTCCTGCACAAAATTGTGCATTTGGGAACAAAGGTGACTCAGATATTGGCAGGCATTTGCAGTAACAAACAAACAATCCTTTGCCCAATAACAACAACAATCATCATTGCAAATCATTTGTGTATTCTCTATCTTCCCATCAATCCTTCCCCTAGGTGTTGATGGCTTTTTTCCACTCTTATGAATTCTAATTGAATTTTTGTGGGGTTGACATATACATCCCACCTTGTGGAACCCATAGGATTGACCACCTCACTCAACTTCAGAAATGGATTCTTTTATCCTCTATACCATCCTTCACTTATGGGGAGTTTTAATACCAGTAAATCTGATGGCAAAAGGAGGCGCAAGATACAGCCGCAAGGCTGCAAAGGCCCTCACACAACTGGATCAAATGACATCCTTGATTGATATGGATTCTTGTCTCTAAGAACTGGATCTCTTCCACCAAACAGATAGAAGCTAAGGTTAGGGATAGTACTTTGTCGGATCACCAGCCAATAAATATTAATATTCAAGGAGCAACTACTTCAAGGGTAGACCCCAGTTCATATCTTAAAGGATGTGGCTAACACACTCTGAGATTGATCAAAAGATGCGGTTGGTCGCGAGCATAAACTTTAATTTTTTGAGGGCTCTCATTATGTCAAAGACTTGATTCTCTAAGTGGTTGTATTTCAACTCATAATCTTTCAATGTCTGACTGAAGAAAGCCACTGATTGTTTCATCATTTTGATGAGTTAACACAGCAGCAATACTAGCTTCGGCTCCATAGGCATAGAGAAAGAAGTCCTTTGTATAATCTGGGTTGATGAGAGAGGAGATGATTTGTATAATCCTTTGTTAAAACACATTCAAGCCTGTGATATGTGTAAATTCATGTGTAAACTATATCTTCCAACAAACCCCACTTCAAACAATGTAGTAGAACAGAATTTGGTAATATATCTCAGCAAACTTTCACTATATCTGCCAGTCTTGCAGATATTCAAAAAGACACCAGAGACAACGGTCCCTCAAGCCAAACAGCTTCTCAATAACAATTTACCATACAACTGGCTACAGCCAAGCTTAGAGAGATGCAATACTGGAGACACAGATCTAGGGAACAGGTAGTTGCATGGAGAGACAAAAAACACAATATTCTTTCATAGATTGATCTTGAATAAACAGAACATAAACTCTATGCACCAAATCATATATAAGGATGGGGCTGTTATCACCACCCAATCTGAGATAGTTGCCTTTGCCAATAGATTGCTTCCAGTAAGTGATCCGAAAATTGGATCATGAACATCAACAAATTCAGCTGGTCAAGATAATTGATTGTTAACAGGGTTCAGGAAGTATACGCAACATGCAAAGCCCTGGAAAAAAGATATTTTCTGGTCTAAAGGCTGAAACAGCATATGGTTTTCATTAAAAGTACTTTTTGAATACAGATTTGGGTTACACTTTCATAAAAAAGCATCCAATTTCAAGTTAGGATGCAAAAGTTATGGCCTCCAAAAAGAGGACTTTTTAGGGTTGCGAAACTGTTAGTCAAGCCAGGTGGCGTTTTCGAAACTGCCCTGGCTGATTTGCAGCCTTAAGTGGAAGTTTCGCCCACATGTAATGCACAGGAAGTTTAAGGGACAGAGAGTTATTTCTCATCAATTTCCCGGCTTTTGGGGCGATTGTGAAAATGTCAAACAGTGTAAAGTGATGGTTTCGCCCACATGTAACCATAGGAAGTTTATGGGGCAAAAAAACTGTTTCTCTTCAATTTTCTGACTTTTGGGCTTCCTTTTTGAACCTAGGGAGTGTGCAACTTCTTGTCAACAATTTTCATCAATTTTCAAATGTGGTAAAAAATTGTTAAGTGTATACGCAAAACAAGTGTCTGATCGAGTCAAGAGACTTCTGTCAAAGAACCCTTGTGCGAAAAATGAAGTTTTCAACTCAAAACAACAAGGAGCCTCTAGGATGGTACGGCCGTACCCATAGTTACCAGGTTCAAAAATCCAAATCTGTTCGGAAGAGTACAAAAATCCAGAGTTCCCGAAAAAGTTTGGTAAAAATCGGTTCAGTATATAGACACTAAATATTTACTTATAAACAGATAGCTTTTTTACTAAGTAACTTGTACATATTGTGATGGAGGCACTAGGGTTTTGGATAGAGCAAGCCTTGAGGGCTTGCGGTGGCAATGGAGAAGAGAGGTGGGAACAAGTGAAGGAGTCAAGCAAGGTGATGAGGCTGGACCATCTCAAATCGTGTCTGGCAGAGCGTTGCATAGAAGAGTTGGAGTTTCTTGCTCGCCCGATCAAGGAGAGCTTGGCCAAAGGTTTTTTAGAGAATGCCCTGCAGAATGTCGGGTTCCTTCTTAGTGAGGACGTGAAGGACTTCTTAGCGGCTCTCAGGCGTGTTTCTGGACTTGTCTTGTTGGATCTTTTTCCGATCAAGACTTTTGTGTCATCCTTTGTTGAGTCTTATTCCTGTTTGCATCATTCGCTAGAAGGGCTAGATGCAGTGTCCCTGCTGGATGGGGTTGAGCAGGTTTCTGGGGTTCTACCCTAGGTGGGGGCTCCAGCTGAGGAGATGGAGAAGCTTTTAGATCAAGATCTTCCTCCAACCCTGGTTTTTTTTGTTCCTAATCTAAATGGCGGACACACAAAACAATTCGGCTATGTTCTAGGTTATGGGTCAATTCTAGTAGGGGGGTTCACCCTGCGAAGGAGCAGTTTCTGTGTGGGTCATCCTCCCCGACTTTGGCCTGGTTCTCGAATGGTGTGTTTATTCGGAAGGAGAGGGTGGCAGTTGGGTTGAAAAGCTACGGGATAGATATGGATTTTCTGACAGGATGGGGGATTGTTCTGCTTTGTTTTTCTTCTTGTTTAGGGACCAGTTGTTTTGGTTCCCTAAGCATCGAATCAGGAAGAAATATTGAGCCTTAGTGGCTTTCCTTCTGGCTTGATGCGTTCACAGCTCCGGATAGGGGAGACTGAAGGTTCATAGGATTTTGGATTTGAGATGTTTGTGATTAAAGCATGAAATGGTCTCTCTACATATGAGTTGACTATTTTCCTCTCAGTCCGGGCGTGATTTGTAGTGTTAGTGGACTTTGCTTGTTAGTGGGTTGTTTTCTTGGATTTGTTCTGTTGGAGTGGCTTTGTGTGTTTAGTCATGTCCGGCGCGGCGGAGCTATCTTCCTTCTGTTTGGTCTACCGGTGGCTCACGGGCTACTTTTTGCTTCTTCTACCCCTCATGCACGATCCCCGTTCGGGGTGGTAATGGGTGAGGGGCGGGGTGGTATTTGTTCTGGGAGTGCCCGCTCTAGGTTGTATGTAGGAGGGGTATGGCGGTCAAAGCTGAAGGTGTGTTGTTGGATGTTCTCAGTTCTCTTCTAGTGTTTGGATCTTAAAAGCAAATATCTATTGTAATGGGTGGGGTCTTGCCAACCCTCCGGTTCTAAGCTCCGGTCAAAAGCGTTTAATCATCCAAATAAAAAATATTTACTTATAAACACTAAATTATTAATTACTATATAATAAATATTAAGTTCATGATTACGATTAACTTTAACAATTAAACTTATCTTAAATATTGTATACCAAAGTAACTAAACTTAAATATTATATACTAAGGTAAATATACTTACGCATAACTAAACTAAAATATATATAGATATATATAATACTTAAACATCTAATCTCACTTATTTACATAGCTTACTCAACTTGTAAATGTAAGTCCACACCAAAACATGAAAATCAAGGGTCAAGAACCTCTGTTCTAGAGTCGTCGACCGCCACACCAAGTCAAAGCAAGGGTTACACAGTCTCACAACGTTGAACAATTAGTCTTAGAGCCAAACACAAATGTAATAGGTAGAATGCAATTGAAACAGACTAAATGCGACTATAATGACTGCAAAACAGAAATGACTCCAACTCAAATGCAATTGTAATAGATTATAAAAACCCTCAAAGTCAAACTCTATATCCAACTCAAACGCCTTTGTTTTTTCCTTCACTTGATCACTTGCTTTTATTGCATTTCTGCTTAGTGTTAGATGTTATATAGAGTTATAAAATTTAGGGTTGTTATTGTAGGGTTTTCTCACTTTTTATACAAAATAACGAACAAGATCGGATTTATCTGGACACTCCAAAAAATCCAGTTCGAACTGGATTTGGTAACGATTCAGCTGAACCAAGTAACTATGGTCATACCCCTCTAGGGGCGCCTCATTTTCAAAGTACTCAAAATCAGCAAAAATTTGATTTAGATTAAAGAGTATGCTGGAGAGGTCACTTCTTCTCAAAGGAACTTCGTTTAGATAAGAGTTTTCGACCTCTAAATGGCAAGGAGCCTCCAAAGTACTAGGTTTTACCCCTTCGGGGTTACTAATGTTCAAAGTGCCAGAAAGTGATCAATTGTGTGACATAGAGGAGATCGAGACAATCAAGTTTTGTAACCAACGCTTTTGGTGAAAACGTCTTTTTGGACCTCAAAAATCAAGGAGCCTCCAAATGGTTGTGGTCATACCCATAGTTTGCATACTTGTACTCGAAAAATACTCGGCAAACCAAAATAAACTGACTTGGCAAAAAATCTGCAATACTTGACAATACTCGACAACTTAAACATACTTAAATTTTGTTTTAAGTTTTTTTATGCAAAATATAGTTACAAAAGGTAACAAATGAGTCTGTAAAAACGTTGGGGAAGTGTTTTCTATTAGATTTGAATAGAAATAGAATACAAAATTGCATCATGCAAATACAACCACTAGCTAATAAGTTTTATGAATTTATGATGGTTTACATGAAATTTATCATCATAAATTACATATCTATGCAAGTTACAAATTACAATAATTTACAATTTTGTCTTCCTGTTCTAGTAAAATATTGGGGAGAGGGTCTAGTGCCTTTACTAGTCCCCGCACTCAGTTGTTACTACTCACTCCTCTTAAAAGGTTGCGACTGTGGCTCCACCCTAGTAGTAGATGGCAAGGACTCTATTGCATGTTCGACATCATCTCCAAAGATGTCGTCCAATCCAATCTCTCTCACTTTTTCTTCACCCTTCATAGCTTCTCTCTCAAAAGCAACAATCTCGTCATCTATAAACAAGGGGATCTCCTCTTCTTACGCATAGTCCAATCACCATATGGATCAATCAATCTCATCCAAATCAATAGGCTCCTGCATATGCATCCACCTTTCTTGTGCAAAGCCAATGATTGCATTGCACAAATAAGGTCACGAAATTGTGCGTCATTGTTGAGCTCAACTTATTGTGTTTCTTCTGTATGAATGGCCTCAAACAAACTCCAATTGTACTTACATTCTAAAAGTGCTACAAGGTTGAGAAAAAAATTGAAAGGCTAGCTTTTGAAGATTTGGGATATTTCTGCCCTATTCTTATCACCAGGAAACTTGTAGACAAGATATTCAAAAGTTTGTAAGCTAATTAATAATTGAAAATTTGTAACTTTAAGATATTAGTAAAGACTCCAATTTTTGTTACCTAGTGTCTAGGCAAATCTTCATCGGATAGCTAATGCGGCAAAGAAAAGAGTCTTCCCCCTGGCTTGTTTGTAATTCTACAACTATAAAATAATGAAGTTACTCAGCATCAAACTTTGGTGTCATCATCTCAATGCATGTGGAGAGGCCCCCCATAACCTCCTCGTTAACATTTGTGAAGCCATCAAAGAAGAGAAGACTTCAGGTTGAGATAGTAGCCTCGATACAGTGAATGGGTTGGTGGAGTTCAGATCGTTCCACCTTTGATCAATTAACTCCCAAATGGGACCAAATTTATGGCTATATCCCCCATATAATAGTTTTAGATGGCCTCTTTGGCCCTATCCATGGACTCATAAAAATATCTCATTGGGTTTTCCTCCCCATCCACCAAATGCGAAAAACCCTCACCGAAGGCTCAGACACCTACAAACAAATCAAAGTTACAAACTTACAATCCACCTTTGATCAATTAACTCCCAAATGGGACCAAATTTATCTATATCCCCCATATAATAGTTTTAGATGGCCTCTTTGGCCCTATCCATGGACTCATAAAAATATTTCATTGGGTTTTCCTCCCCATCCACCAAAAAAAACCCTCACCAAAGGCTCAGACACCTACAAACAAAATAAAAGTTACAAACTTACAATTAAAGTAAATAAAAACACTATTAAAATTTGAAAATAATGAAATCGACTTGAAATTTAAATTGAAGTTACCTTGATGATATATGCAACTCTCTTCTGTAAAGACATCATACAATATTGTCTTTGTACGGTCCTCTCTCCATCATATTTCTTTAAATATATTGAGTCTACTGTATACTTGACTCACAATGCATCTGCTTTAACGGATGTCAACAAACTACAAATACTTTGCAACTTTAGGAAGTTAGGAGCAAACCTTGTGGCACCCACTCACACAAGCTCTTTCCCCTTGGTGCTAATCCCTCATCAAGTTGAAAACCCAAGGGTGATTATAAATGTAGTTTCATGATGTTTCTCGCATTTTCTGCAACTGGTCGCACCTAATCAATTCTGCTTTTGTCCTCTAAAAGAAAATAAAGGCAATGAGGCAGCACAAGGGATTCAAAAGTGCAATGGATGCCTCTCCTTAAACAATTTAGTCAGCCAAGCCACATATGTCGTTGCATTGTCCGTGAAAACTTACACAACATGTATTAATGCCCACCTCTAAAACAATCTCCTCCAAAATCAAACTCTTCCAAAGTTTTAAAATTCTTTACTTTATTAGAGGCGTCAATTGACTTCAAAAAATCCATCTCACCATTTGAAACAACTAAAAAATTGACTGAGGGTGCAGTTCCTTCCATCCATCCACACAATCCAGAAAATAATGGCGCATCTGAACTTTTGTCACTACTTTTTTTGATCTTCCAGAATTGACTTTGCATTTGCAACTAGCATTCTAGAGTAACCTCTCACATAAGTCTCTTGAGATATGGTGCCTTATACCCTTTCCTCTACAACTGCCAATGCCATCACCAAATATTGTCGATACAGGACTCTTTGTCACATTGCAGGAAAGATTTTTGTAATGCCTACAAATTTAGACGCATGTCTTACCTGCTTTCTCACGCACATCCTTGTTCCACCTAAAACTTACAACGAAAGATTGTACCCCAAGTATGTTTCTAGGTACAAAAAAGCTATGTGATCTGATCGTTGCTCAAACTCAGATGAGGTGGATGTGTCTCGTATGTCATGGACCATGACCATAGCCCACAAACGTTGTTGTATCTACCACTATTTCGATTGTCATTTCTAGACTAATGGATGCTATTGTGGTTATTTGTACAACTTTTCCCTCTCTAGTTTCTTCTCATCCAACAATGCAAGCTCTACCTGTGCCTCTCGTCTTGCCTCTTCCATGGTATTGGCACAGTGTGACGTCACAGCAAGGAATGCATGCATTAATGCCTCTAGAAACCTTCTTTGAGCAAAACATGCAAATCACACTCCCCTATGACAGTCCACATACAACATACTTCCAAACGACAATATGGCTTCTAGCGGGGGCGGTATGGCTACCTGCAAGAAAGCTTTCACTCGATGATGTTGAGCCTAATGCAGAGTTGGATGCCATTGTAATCTACCATGCAGCATGTTCAAATACAAAAATAGAAAACCATTTAAAAAAACCCAAACCGTAAAGTTGTACATGTAAACCCTACATATAGGAAAAAAATACATTGTAAAAACAAAATAAAAACAACTTTTATAAAGAGTTGTAAACCCCATGTATAGAAAAAAAAATGGAAATTTTGTTCATAAAGTATTAAAAACTAGTGCAAATCACAAATAAAAATATGGGAACTGAATGAAATGCATGTAAATTTGCAAATCATGTTTAGAAACCTAAAATTAACATTTTAGAAAGAATTTACATGGTTGGGAAAAAAATCTAACCTAGAAATCAAAATTCCTCAAATTCGCTTCACAAATCCGCTATAAACTCCCTCCAATTCACTCAAAGGATGCTTAATAGCTATGTGATTACAATGTGTACGTAATGTCCCCTTTTCGGGACATTAATTAAATTAAAATATTGGAGACCTTTAATCCACCCTTCCCATGGATTAAAGGATAAAAATTGGGACAATGTCATTACTCCTATTTTTAAATTAAATAATTAATTCTCCTTTTATGTTTTTATTTAAAATATTAAAAGAGGAAATTAATGTTTTAATTGGAGTGTGACTTTCCAGGAAAGAAGGGTATTTTAAAAGTGACTCTCCCATAGAGATTTGCACCCAACAGAGGGAAACTTAGAGATTTGAAATGCAAAAGCTATATAAGAAGATGGTGCGACCCCTTGGGGGCATGTTGACGTTTTTATCAAAATATATTCATGCTTGAAGAGGGATGTATGCCCATGAGATCTCGTAACAAAAGTGTTTCTTCAACACCACCCTATTTTGGAGAGTGTGCGCCTTCTTGAAATTAGTGTTGAGTGAATCTATGCATTGTTTATCCATCCTAAGCATTGGCGACTTGGTTTAGAGGATTGGCACATTTATTTGAGTTTTAAATTTGCAAGTTATTGAAGGGTTTAAAGTACTGTTGTTACTGCTGCAATTATTTTAGCCATAGCGACTTGGATTGGGGCTTGTTTTATCATATTTTGATGTCAAAAGAGCTAGATCTGAAATCTGATGTGTTAGTAATTATTTCAAAGCAAGGGGCAGATATTTTGGAGGCTAGATAAGAGATGGAAATAATTTATTTATTTTCTTCTAACCCTAGCAACTTGGTTTGAGTTTTTTGGGTCTCTTTTGGTGGGGTTTCAAGGCTCAGAAAAAGTTGATTGATAGAATATTAGAAAGCTCTTAAATTCTAGTTTATTATGCACTTGATTTCATGCAAAAATATTGAGTATTGAATGAGATATGAATTTTTGAAGTTTCAGTTATCTGTGGATTATTTTTATTCAACAAACGCTGCTATAAAAATCTTAACTGGAAAAGATTGGGTTTCCAATTGGTTCTCCCATCTAACCCACCACCTTGGCTAATTCCAACCCCATTTTGGGTTGTAATTATGCTATCATTGGGTTATTTGAGGTTGAATTAAAAGGATTTCATCCTTCTTAGTTCGATTGGTGTTGAGAGTGTTGTAGATTTCTGTCCCAAAAGGGGATTTTACAGTGTAAGGGTGTGGGGCTTATAAAGGAGAAAAAAATGGTGTGGTTTATCTTCCCGCATCTACCGCATCTGGCGAGTTTGACTATCATACTCACTGAGTACGGGCAAGTACACACCGTGAGTATTATCAACAAACGTGCCCCCTTCGATCACTAGCTTCATGGAGAATACTCGCCCA
Source organism: Taxus chinensis (assembly GCA_019776745.2). Classification (NCBI taxonomy): domain Eukaryota; kingdom Viridiplantae; phylum Streptophyta; class Pinopsida; order Cupressales; family Taxaceae; genus Taxus; species Taxus chinensis. The sequence continues at coordinate 114,477,185 of CM034151.1, forward strand.
ACATTTTTTCCTCTGAGTACTTTCCAAGTATGTATACTATGGTCTACATCAATCTCCAAGCCAAAGAAGGGGTCAAGGTGTAATATATAAAAAGGATGCAAGATGTAAATACCACTCTCCAAATTAGAATGTTGAGAAGAGAAAGAAGAAGGGAATGTTGTCCGAGGAAATAGGAAAAATTATTACACTCGTTGCAACATGAGTGGGCATTGGCATGCAAGATGTTGGGAACTTCATCCACAACTTCACCCAAAGGATCACAGGTGGAGCTCCAAGAAGGAAGAGGCATTTACAAGAAAGGGTGGTTGTTCAAGCACCTACAAGTCAAGAGGTGTCAACTGAAGAAGCCAAGCTACCTGAGGATGAAGCTATGAAGAGGGAGCAGCTCAAAGAGGATCCATCATCACCATTCCGAGTAGATAATGGTGAGCATTTATTATTAGCTTCGTGGATAGAGTATTCGCAAAAATAAGATGTTGATTAGCATGATATGTAAGCACCTCTAAATTGCTTTTGTGTTCCTTTTGTTAATGGAAGTAAGAAGGGAGCTAACCTCATTGGCATAAGAAAGTAGGAAGAAATCCACTCATTAAGGATGAATATAGAGTAGACATCTAATCTATTTGACAAGCACATGTATGAGCAGGCCATTGCATCAAAAAGGTTGTACCATTTTCAGCATTCTCATGTTCATGTAGATATTCAAATTAGCATGATTTCCTTACCTCCTCTTGTAGAATATGACAAGATGAGTAGAAGAGGAACTCTTACGTTAAGAGAATTCCAAGCATAGATTGATGACCAAGGTATCATAAAGGTGACAACATGTTGGTTTTTTTTCCTTTACATGCAAATTCAAAATTACATCATGTAATGTCCCCAATTCTGAGCATATAGCCTAGGAGGTTTTACATTCGTCTTAGCCTTGGACATACCCAAGGGCTAACAACACTGGAGGTATTGGGTATAGATGACTTATTACCACATTGTTTTTTTGTTATATTTTGTTGTTGACATTCAGTTGGGCGACTTGGTGGTAATAATTGTTATATTTTGTCGTTGAGGGGGTGCTCATAGTACTTTATTATTTTATTTCTTCATTGGGGTGACTTATGGTACTTTATTATTCTAGTTCTTCGTTGGGGTCATTTAAGCCACTTTAAGTCCCACATAGAGCTCCCAACTTAGAAAAAGGTAATGGAAAGTTATACAAGGAGGTTTGGGGGAGTGAGAGCTCATTCTTGCACACTCACATATTTTCTTATTAGGCAACTACTGTTTGCAATTTTCTTGCTTGTGGAGTAAGATCCCATAGGAACCCTAGCTTCGGTGGTGAGAGATCCATTCCTAGCTAGTAGGGCACTCTTCGGTGGTAAAATATCCACCCTAGTTTGTCATTTTGAGCTGAATCAAGGTTGTTATTCAAAGATATTTTTCAGAGATCCAGAGAAAGGTTTTGGAGGGTTTCAAAGGCTTTTTGTGGAGAAAAATCGAAGGTTTTCAGAGGAGATTTATTGCAGCATTCAGAGCATAGTTTAGCACAGATTTTGGAGACATTTTTGTAGGTTTTCAGCCTTTCCCTTAGGGTGAAGTCAGCCCTAGGGTTTTGTAGCAACGTTTTTGGAGGTCTCCACGTGTTTGTTTCTATATTTGGAGGTTGGGCTCTCTTCAATATCATTGGTAGATTTTATTTCTAGAAATTCAAATTTTTATCTATTTTCTAGGGTTTTATCTACTCAATTCTAGATTTGCAGCTGTGTTTTTTAGGGTTTCCAGGTGTCCATTTTCAGATCTGGAGGTTGGGATCATTTCTATATATTTAGTAGATGTTATTTCCAGAATTTCATATTTTTATCAATTGTATTTGCAAAGTTATAAATTTTTGAAGTTTTCCAACAGTCTAGGGCTTTCTAAAAATTATTGACATTCATAAACAATTCAGAAATTTCCAAAAATATTTTCCTAGTCTTCGTTATCATTGTTGTAAGCTCTATATAAAATTTCGTGTGATTTGGAAAAGTATTTTGTAAGATATCAATTAAAACCAATTCGCTACCCTAGCTGGTTTATTTCTTGCAAAACTCAGAATTTTTGTTTCCTGTAATTTTATATACTTTGTGCATTTTTAAGTTGTATCCCAAAAGGGATACTTCAGTGGTATCAAAGTTGGTGTTCCTCCAACCTGTTTGGGTTAAAAATGCGTGACAGTGAAAATCTCAGTGTGGATTTAATGAAGAAATTATTCACCAATATGGTTAAGCAGCAGGAGACTACAAACCTCTATTTGAGCCAACTCACAGAGACACTATCACAGGGAAAATCTGGGCCTGAGACGGATAGAGGAGAAAATACTAATATGGGACAACAAGCAGAAGTATTTGATGAGGATTCTTGTTGGAGAAATACCAATCTTTGGGCAAGGGATTCAGAGATAATATGTCATTTCCAAATTATTGCATGATGAAGATTGGTAGCAAGCCCAAGAGAGACCATCATATGCCAATACCTGAATTACAAAGGTGTTTGGGGCAGCAAAAGAACTCATTTGAAGAACCAATAAAAGCTCAACATGATAATCAAGGGGCAACAATTAGTGGGTTGCAAGGTAAGGAATCTATCCACTACATTGAGATAGTTTCAGATAATGATGATGAAGAAGAAAAGAATGTTGATCCAAAAGAAGTTGTGCACAGTATGAGGAATGGTGTTTCTCAAATTATGACAGCCAAGAGCATGGAAGGATCAACCCAAGAAGAGAAGATTGCACAAGATAAAGATGGTGAAGAAAGGAACATGTTATAACAGTTGTCTTATGAAATAAGTCAGCCCGTTTTTTATCATGGAGACTGTTGTCACCTAGAAGTGCACCCTAATAGAGAATGGTGTGTACTCTCTCTCCTGTTGACAAAATTGGAACACCTCAAGGTTGTGGGTAACCATGACTGAGGTGAACCTCCAGAGAGGGTTGGTTCCCTTGTGAATCACCTAAAAAACTAACAAATTGACAAGGAAAAGGGGGAAGGATTGCAGGAAATATAAGATTGAGGTGATACACCAATGATTTGACACACACACGTACTACTGTATACAGAAAATATAGAGATCCACACACATGTACAACTTTAGGCTAATCTGCAAAATTAATTCAAAGATTTAGGTAAGGGACATCAGTATAGGGAAGAATTTCCACAACAAAGCAAGACAATACCCTGATAAACACGATGAATACTCAGATAACCAACGATATGAGGCAAAAATGGAGTTTTTCTATTCAGAGATGCAAGTACAAGCTACAACTACCAATGTAGAATAGCTGAAAGAGTGTGTATGTGATTTCTTTTAAAAAATCAATATTATTAGACTACTGCCCTCCATTCTAGACCCTGTTGTGCATGCAAGAATAAAATATATTATTTAATTCCACCCCCTAATGCCCTGGATTCATGCAAGTGTCATGAAAATAATAAAACAAATATCCCCTAATACCATTGAAATTGGCCTGCTGCTACAATTTAATTAGCATACAAGTCTGATGAAAAACAACTAAAAACTGCCCCTCTGACTTGCTGCATGGAAATTAGAGCTTGTTGCAATTAATTGGATATTTTAATCAGGTGTTGTGTACTGGCTTCCTGTAATCTTGGTCCCACCACATTATCCACCCTATTCACAAATCCGGTCCTACTTCTGATCCTAATAATTACAGGGCAATTATGGTGGGTCACACTTTCTCTAAGTTGTACGCCACTGTCCTTCATTTGCAACTTTATGAGTTTCTTGAGCAGTACCAGTGCAGAGCCAAAGGAAAGGCTGGCTTTAGGACAGGGTACTAAACTACTGATCACATTCTTACCTTCCATGCTATCATCGAGGAAGCACATCACCGTTCATGCAGGGTCTCCTGCTGCTTTGTGGACTTTCGGAAAGCCTTTGACTTTGTTCCGCAAGAAGCCCTTTTCTGCAAACTTAGAGACATTAGTATTTTTGAAACCCCTCTTGTCGCCATCACCCGACTATACGAGGAGGTTTTGGGTCACCTTCGCACTACTGTTGGGCTTTCCGATTTCATCAGGAGCACCATCGGGGTCAAACAAGGTTGCCCTCTTTCTCCTACTCTGTTTGGTATCTATATTGATGAGCTAGAGGAATTTCTTAGAGACCACATATAGGACGGGGACAGTTGTCTTCTCCACCAGGTTTTGATCTACATTCTTCTCTTTGCAGATGATGTGGTCCTTTTGGCTTCTTCGGCAGAGGGGTTACAGAGACAGCTTGATGCTTTAGCCCTCTTCTGCAATCATAGGCAGCTTACAGTCAACATGGGTAAAACCAAGGTTATGGTTTTCAATGTGTTGAAGACCTCTGATTTCCATTTCTTCTACAGGGGGAGGAGTTGGAGATCACCAACTCTTACACCTATCTGGAGGTTCTCTTCTCTGGACCTCGATTCAGTTTACGTCTGGTTATTCAACCCCGCATCAACAAGGGGTATGGTTCCCTCGCGATCTTGGAGAGACATTGCTTCCACAATCACTTTCAGGACACGTTGTCCAAGATGTCTCTCTTGGACTCTATTGTGAGACCCACTGTTCTTTATGGTTCTAAGGTTTTGGGCCCCTCCCTACTCGAGTCGGATTGGGCCTCTATCGAGCGAGTTCAAATCCTTTTGCTCAAACGGATCATCAGATGCAAAGAGATTGTTCCTCATCATATCATCCTTTCCGAGTTTGGGGCTCGTCCTTTCAGACTAGAGGTCATCTTAGGTCTCATCTCACTCTTGCACCGCATCCAGGGACTTTCAGACTCCTCCACTGGAAGGGATAGATACATCTACCTTGCCTACCGTTCTTCTAAGGCCATTACTTTCTCCGATTGTAGTGGCCGTGTTCGATGCTAGTATGTCGAGACCTCTCGTCTTCTTAGATCTCTTGGGATCAACATGGACTGTCTCCCGCCTTTTAGGTACTCCATGGATGCTCCTGCTCACCTCCTTCCGAGCACGCAAGACTTGCACAAAATTATCAGAGACGACATATACAGACTATTCACTCAGATTACGTGGACAAACCCCCGGGAGGAGCTACACCCGAAAATGGCCTTCTACGCCAATCACTTCCTGAAAGTCAGCAATGCACTCATCATTCGGCCCACCTATATCTCCTGTCATTGGATGGATGCTCTTTGCATATCTTTGGGCCCCACAGGCTTCAGGTCGAGAGTGATCACCATTTGGTTCGATCTGAGAGGATTTGTCAGCTTTAATCCCTCCAGGAGGTTGAGACAGAGGAACACTTCATCTTCCGATGCCCCATCTATTATGAGATCAAAGGGAGGTTTCATTGTATTTTCCATGAACATCCTACGTTCATGACCTTCTTCAGGTATTATGATCAAAGGTGTCTCGCTCTCTATTTACAGGAAGCTATTAAGCTCCGTAACAGGGCCCTCCATCCTCCTTCTAGGGAGGCTACTACTCGACGGATCACATCTTTCTTTGATTGACTCCCGAGTGTGAAGGGCACTAAGCGGGGACATGATCCTAGTGGAGATCTTCTGGCTAGATTTGTCAAGATTAGAGGAGCTTCTTCCTTGACCAAAGATATTTGGATTCATGCACAGCCAAGGGCCCCCTCTTTTAGATGACAGACCACTAGGTCCACCCAGAGAGCTCGACATTACACACACCACGGGCATCTCAAACAGTTTCCAGTCCCTGACACCAAACAACAGCACATCACCAGTTTCTTTTCAGCTGACCTTGGGCGACAGTTGTGAGGGTTGGTGTTGAGGCCTTTCCCTCCACCTCCCTCTCTTTCCTTGTGCTCTCTTTCTTCTTCTTCTTCTTCTGTTGTTGTTTTCGGAGACCCTCTTGGGTTTTCCCTGTTTTGCTTTGTATGGTGCAATCCCATTGACCTATCTTTGTGGTCACTTGTTGGACATTTAATATAATTATCTTATCTATGCCCCAAATTTTCTCCTTTCCTTTTTACGTAGACCCCAAACTAGATGTTAGCTTTTAGTTTTTGTCTTTATATGCTTTTTCCTTTTGTCTTGTTTTGATTTTCCCTCAAAACCCTCAACTTTGGCGCCACCTCCTATAACAAACATGCAATGAATGTAACCTGCACTTTAATCCTCCAATAATGCGTCCCCTTTACCTTTTTTGCAGCTGCTTTTATTAAAAATAGCACAATCAGCCTATTTCCTTTTTTAGCATGCCCTTTCACTATTTTAAGCAGCTCCTTTACTAACCTTCTTTGGCGCCAAGTCTACCTATAATTAGTTGCTAATTTATGACTGTCTTCGCTATTTTTAACTCTTTGTGCATGCTTTTTTGCACTCTTGTTTGGACACTAGCTATTTCTAGCGAACGCTAAAAATAACAATTCTTTGTCACTTATCCGATTTCCATTTACCACACTGCTGAAAATAGCAAAATGCTAAAATTAGCCTTTTTTGCCAAAATAGTCAATTTCCCAAAAAAATAGCCTTGTTCATTCTTGCATGGAAAAATATGGCAACATTTTGGCGACATCACGTGATTGTTTGCCTGCTAAACAAGAGATTAGTAGCCTTCTGCATCCATTGGGCTATGGAGTCACATACCTCAGTCAACAACTTGTATCCTCTGAAACAAAATTGAAATACCCTCTCTAACAAAAGGAAAACATGTGCATGCAAGCACTTCTTGAAAAGACAACTAAGAAAACTGAAAAAACAATGTGCATGTAAGCACTTACTATGCAATTGAAATCCTAAACCTAGCCTACTCCTAACCTAAACAAAGAGAAAGGAAAGCTAAACAAAACCACAAACTGGTAAGAGAGAAATAACTTCTCTTTTCTCAGAAAGTGCGGCCATGAGATCAGTTTTGGCAACTAGATCACATAGTGATGAGTGAAGACATGGTTTGCACCATTAGATTTTCTCAAAATACTCAGCCAAGAAAAGTAATAAACACTCGTTTCTGTAAAGGATTTGTACTATGTTTTTGTAGATGTTGGGGCTGAGTTTTTGCCACAACTAGGGTGAAGCTCGTGTATCTTATGCTCGAAATGACGCTAGCAACTGATGACGGAACTCGGTTTTGTGGCTCTCAAACTATCGCTGAAATAACACGGTTATTGGACCTAATTTTCTCATAGGCTGATAGACTCCCTCATTTTCTGACTCACACAACCATTTGAGCTTGCTTTGCTTGTGTAATGAGTGGATCATTTGGAGTGAACTTGAAGAGAGCATTTTCCTTATTGCATATTGGATGTCTAGAGACTGATCTGAAACTTCGTTCTACTTGATCCTTTGCAAATTTTGTGTATATTATTTATGCTCTTATACATTCATATTGCTCGATTCTAAGATAGATGTAATGTAACAATCGAGAGTGCTTCTAAATTGAAAAATACTCAGATGCATGCCAAGATGGTATGTATGTCATTATTATGCAAATTGGCTCTTCCTCATCAAGTCAGAATTCTATGTAAGTCTAATAAAACCTCATTCCTCTTGTAATTGTTCATGCTCGTAATGGAAAACTCCTTTTGAATGCTTGTAATTTCTTAATGTTGATTTGCAGCTCAGACTTTTATTAAATTATTTCCTTCACTTAAAGATGATAGTAGAGCTCAAGATTGCTCATGATCTCCAATGACCCCTGGAAAAACATTCATGACTGATGTCCTCTAAAACATTTTTTTTACCTTTGTACACTCAAGTGATCCCCTGCAGAAAATTGTCTAAAGATTTCTGATGTTGGTGCATAAATTCCTCTTGCTGACATCTGATAAGTTTCTGACCACTAAATCAAAACAACTCCTCTATTGTAGGCTGTGAATCATGTCCATGATGGAGCAATTTGTATCTCGACTGCCTCAAAGATAATAAGAAATCCATTTTGACTCCAGACCTCTAATTGCCTGAGAACTGACTTCACTTGGCTCAATTAGTTGGCTGCTCCATACCAACAGCTGATTTGCCCTCAATTAGTTTCATTCCAGACAGGATTTGGGAACCATGCAAAGGAGGACAGGGGTGGGTTAATGAAGTAGGAATGGTCAGGGTTATAGGACTGATAGTAATCGACAATTCAATCATTGTACGAGGTTTCTCTAACAATATATTGGTCAAGCCTTTCCATCTCTTCATTCCACTGCTACCTATATTGTGAATATCAATTCTAGAAGAACTCAGTGCTAACTATCTCTTGAGGGTTATACCAGTTGGCTGGCATAGGATGACTGAGTCCCGTGGGTAGGGTACATAATGAATCTAGAGCTTGGTTGCAACTCTAAGCAATGGTCATCTTGTTGCCTCTCGAAATCCTGAAGTACCATTTTTAGTGCTCACCAAAGTGTCCCTACTGGCATCTACAAATCATCATTGAGAGAGCTTATAAAATTCCTCTTCTTATAATCTACATATTCATGCTACTGAAAAACACTCATGCATTATTGAGAAGGTAACCATACAAATCTGTTTGGTGTAAATGGGCAGTGTTCATTATGATAGCGCTTATACCATACTGATATGGAGGAGGATCTCCTGGGAAAAAGCTGAAATGGAGGGGACTCTACTTCAATTGCTCTTAGGACTGGGAATTCCAATTGAGGACCATCCAAAAGTGACTCTCAATTAGCATGTGCATCATAAAAACATGAGAAAGATGGAGCCACAATGGTTTGCTGATTGACCTTCAAGGGGATCTTTGGGCCAATGGAGTTGCCAGATGATTAGAATCTAATTGTGTCTAAACACTGATATTTCTTAAGAACAACAGTCCTGTACTGCTTTCATTCTGAATTTTGTATTAGGTCAACACTAACCCCATCTGTAAGATTGTTGTCAATGCCCTTATTAAGTTGTCTTAACCCTGATAGAGGGCTCAGGCTGCTCTGTGTACTCATCATCTTACTCCATTGAACAAATGGGTGATGGCATGCTATCCTCCTGAAGAGCTAGTTGGTAACCTATAGTCCAAATGAGGTGAACTCTCCGGAAAGTCAGTTGGTTCCTTGAAACTTGTGAATCACCTACTCAACTAAAAATTCTGACAAGGAAAAGGGAAAAGGAATGCGGGAAATGGGAAATAAGGATGATACATCAATAATCTCTAACACATGCATGTAACTCTGCACACAGAGAAATCAAAGATCCGCACACCTGCTTACAACTCTAAGCTAGTTTGCATAATCCTAATTCAAGGGTTTAGGAGAAAAGGATAGCAGTAGAGGGACATATCAATTTCCACACTAAAGTCTGAATGACAATATTCCTATCAAACACGAAATGAAGCAATCAGAATAATTGGAGTATGAGAGGGGATCATAATCAAAGCTTTTTATACAGATGAATGCACCTGTGCCATCAAGGCTAAAATTTCCAGAGCAAATCATTGCCCAAAGTGTGGTCTCTATTTTTTTACACCTAGCCCATCAACCAGCCTCTATGAAGATGACTCAACTGCATGACCTCTCTCAAGAATAGACATCATTGTTTTTGGACTGTTCAGTTCCTTTGTTTAATTCTCATGATTCCTCTTATGCAAGCAGCAACTGCACAGTCTTGTAGATCACTTCATGCATTAATGTATTAAAAATACTCTGGCTTGACCAACGAGTGAACCAATGGCACCACAAAGCCTTGTTGAGTTGCTGGAGCAGAATTGATTCACAAATAGCATGGTTTTATGAACTTGCAGGTTCTACACGGTAATGCTAAGCATCGATCAACCTGAGCATGAGCGTTAGGTGTTCTAACTTCTCACCCACCAACTTTAGGCATCGGTCCTGGGGTAACCGGCATTTCGGTTACCTATGCTGATTTATGCTCTCCTTACGCTTAACTGCAAGCGGGATTAAATCTAACCTTTCATTAAAAGGTGATCATAGAGGATTGTAGATATGTCAATTGTGGCTACATCATGTTGCTCCTAAGTCTTGTATATGTCTTATGATAAGCTAGAAAGCTAGGGTTATAACAATGGATATTAGACATAATATGCTAAGAAAGAATTCTTGGTTGAGTAGTCAATTTAGAGAAGATTGCTAAGGAAAAGTATCTGTAACTCATCCAGAGAGGCATGTGGAACTGCTCCTTGCAGAGTCTTCATTGTATGTTCCTCTGTAAATGTCAAAGATCTGCAATAGATTGGTTGAAACCAATGGTGGACTCTAGTCCAGCAGGCTGTGTGAACCACGTTATATCTCTGATGTACTTGTTCTTCTGGCTGGGAGGATCCAAGCTCTGATACCATTGAAATATCCCTTGAAAATCCGATAGTGTTTTTGTGATTTGAGCTCCAAGGAATATTGTCAAACACTTGGCTTGCAAGTTTGTACTTGTTGTTGTAGTTTCTTCATTTGGTGTTTTGGTTTGTTTTGATGATTGCAAAGGACTTGCAAGAAGTAATTTAAATGACTAAAATAAAGGGGACGCAATGCTACAGCTATATGCAATCAATATATGAATGAAATGACATGAGAAATGCACCTACAGCTTAGTGGACATTATTACAAACATTTGCCATGTAAAACTATTGATTGAATATGAACTGAAATAAGTCACTACAGCAATGACATATTGACAAACATTTGTTGTGCGACCTTATTTCTCCTTTATTGAATGCATAGACTTATTACAATCTTATCAAATGCTGATTACAATCTGAGTGCAATGCCAAGACTCTTGGCTTACGTTGAATCATGAATGAATGCCACTACAATGTCCTATACCAAATATTCATGCAACTACAGCCACTATATGGCAGTGACTAATACAATGCAATGTAGCCTATAAAAATGATATGAAATAGAAGAACCTGATATGCAGCAAATGATCGACCTCCTCTTAGCTGATAGACCTGCTTGGATGCCAAAATTTTGAGATGACGCTGCCACAGATTTCCTTCTATTTATTGCTCACACACTCTGATCATCAAATCGTCCCCCGTGACTAAAATTGATACTCAATATTGCCCACAAAAACAACTGAAAATATCTTCAATACTTCCTTCGATTGAATCACAACAATACATCAGCTGCCGTGCCAAAAGAAATGATATTTGCAACAATACCTCAGCTGTTGCAACTCAACAATCTTCTCAATAAGATGCAATAATACATCAACTATTGCACCCAATTAGCTAGCTCTCAGAATTGCAATAATACAACAGCTATTGCAATTGATTGAATCCTTCAATGAAGCACAAATGGAAATCCTGAATGAATCTCCCACAATATGAATTGGGTTTTCGTCCAATCCACAATCCTCCAAGGGGTTTTGTCCTCGGAAAATAATAAGCATGAGCTGCTCTGAAATTGTCTTTGAAAATGATAGATGATCCTCCCCAAATGAAAGAATGAACCCTTTTTATAAAAACCCAAACCCTGGAATCCAAACCACTTTTAATTTTATTTTATTTGCCCTTCGATTCCAAAGGGGGCGCCCAAGTGTGGAATTATACTAATTCCACTTTATAAAAATAAAATTCCACTTAACGTCATAATTAAATATTATAAAGTCACTTTTTCCGACTTAAAAATATGACGTTATAAAGTAACTTTGTAACCCCACTTAATAAAGTCACTTTAATTAAAATAATACAATTTGCTCATTAAATAAACCATTCTGGTGCCCGACTCAAGTGCGGAAAAACATCTCATGCCACAGGAATCATCTCCTATCCACTGAATTTACCTACGGAGATGGATAATAGGCAAATCTCATCATCTGAGTGATCGACTAGGAAAGTGGGGACATTACAATAACAACCTGCCATTCAATGTGGCCAGGAGCCCATACTGGGAGTACTTGGTGGCAGCGTTGACAGTTGCAGGGAAAGGGTACAAGGCACCCTCTCCAAAATATTTGAGTGGGAAATTGCTTGAGAGTGCAGTTGCAAATGCCACTACCATTCTAGAAGAACAAAAGAAATAATGGCAAAATTTTGGATGCACCATTCTTTTAGATGGCTGGACGGATGGAAGGAACCGCACCCTCAATAATTTTTTAGCGGTTTCAAACGATGAGATGGTGTTTTTAAAGTCTATTAATGCCTTTAACATTGTAAAAAATGAAAAAAAAATTGAGTGTTATGTTAGAGACGGTTGTATTAGAGGTTGGTGTACAGAATGTTGTGCAAGTTGTCACAGACAATGCAGCAGCATATGTGGCGGTTGGGAGACTACTTCAGGAGAGACATCCATCACTCTTTTGGAATTCTTGTGCAGCTCATTGCCTTGACCCTCTTTTAGAGGACAGGCAAAATTGATTGGGTGACGCTGATTGTAGATGATGCAAGAAACATAACAAAGTACATATACAATCACCCTTGGGTTCGTAGCTTGATGAGAGAACGCACAAAGGGGAAAGAGATTGTTTGAGCCGGTGTCACAAGGTTTGCAACTAACTTCTTACCGTTGCAAAGTATTTCTAGTTTGTTGACACCTTTGAAACAAATGTTTGTGAGTCAAACATTGCTAGACTCAAAATATTCAAAGAAAGCTGACGGAGAGAGGGTTGCAAAGATATTTTTTGATGATATCTTTGCAAAGAAACCTATAGAGATCATCAAAGTAATTTCAAACTTCGATTTATATTTCATTCATTTATTTTAATTTGTTAAATTATAAATATATTGTTTTATTTTTCACTCTTTTACTTTATTTATATTGTAAGTTTGTAACCTTACATTTTAATTTGTGTGTAGGTGTCTGAGCCGTTGGTGAAGGTTTTACGTTTGGTTGATGAGGAGAAAAACCCCATGGGATTTATTTATGAGGCCATGGATCGGGCCAAAGAGTCTATCCAGAACTATTACAGGGGGGATATTGTCAGATATGGTCCCTTTTGGAAGATTATTGATCGGAGTTGGAACAATAACCTCCACCAACCTATTAATGCAGGGGGGTATTACCTCAACCCCAAGTATTTCTTCTCTGATAGCTTCACAGATGTGAACGGAGAGCTTATGGAGGGTCTTTCAACATGTATTGAGAGGATGATACGAGATGTTAAGACGAGGGACCTCGTCATTTTAGAGTTACAAAGTTACAAACATGCTAGGGGGAGGCCCTTTTCTTCGGTGTTGGCTATTCAAGGGAGAGTCACGTAGTCACCAGGTAATAAAAATTAGAATGTTTACCAAGTTACTTATTAGTTACAGATTTGATTTTATTAAGTACTTGTAATTCTTTTATTATCTTGTTTGTAGGTTCTTCGTGGGAGGATTGGGGAGAGAATACCCCGCATCTTCAAAAGCTAGCCCTCAGAATTCTATCTAAACCTTCTAGCGCTTCTAGATGTGAACGCAACTGGAGTTTGTTTAAGGCCATTCACACGAAGAAGCGCAACAGGTTGAGTCAAAAACGGCTCAACGAATTGGTTTTTGTGCAATACAATCTTTGGCTTCGCACAAGAAAAGTGGAGGTCACATCAAAGGAGTTCATTGATTTGGATGAGATAGATATACAGCGAGTAGACTGGGCAAGAAGAGGAAAACCCTGCGTTCACAGGGGACGAGATTGCTTCTTTTGAGAGGGAAGCTATGGAGGGAGAATACACCTTCACCATGGGGACGAGATAGATATACAGTTAGCAGGACTCCAAGGAGATAGTGGATTGGATGACATCTTTGGAGGTGATCTCCAACATGCAACAGAGGAGCCACCGGCACCACCATCTACTTCCAGGATCGAGCCAGATTCACGGCCTTCTAAAAGGAGTGAGGAGACGCAACCGAGTGTGGGGACTAGTAGAGGCACTAGACCCTCTCCCCAATTTTTCTCTAGATTGGAGAAGAGGAAAATGTAACTTATTGTATATTGTAACTTGCATAGATATGAAATTTATGATGATATTTTCAATGTCAATCATCATAAATTCATATTACTTATCAGTGGGCTATTGTATTCGCATGATGATGTGATTTTGTATTGTATTTGTATTCAAATCTAATAGAAAACACTTCTCCAACATTTTATGGGCTCATCTGATACATTTTGTAGCTATGTTTTGCTTAAAATTTATGTTTTTTAAAGAAATTTGAGTATTTTTTAAGTTGCCAAGTATTCCCGAGTATTGGTCAAATATTGCCGAGTTTTTTTGGGTCTGCCAAGTATTTGCCGAGTACAAGTGTGCTAACTATGGCGTACACTATTGATTTGCCCAAAATATCAACCCATAAATGAATAAACACCTATGTAGGATTTGAATTTTGTCTTTGTAGATGTTGAAGTTGATTTTTAACAACTAAAAGCTCTTTCTTATGCTCTAAAATGAACACAATTGATGTCAACTCTATAAGTGGCTCTAAACTAGCCAAATACATGATTGGACATGGTCTTCTCATGACTAACAAACTGATTTTTCTGATCTGCCCCTCTTCTTTATGTGGAATTTCATCATTTGGAATGCTTAAGGCCCTTTCCTGCTCATTGGATGCTTATAGACTGATCTCCAACATTTGCTACCTCATCTTTTGCAAACAACTTAATATTTGATTCCTTTTTAAGCTCAAAGGAAGATTTAATAAGAAGAGACTCTTCATGGAAGAAGATAGATGATAGAGGTGTAATACTTACAATTTCAATTGGCTCTTCTTCATCATCAGATCCTTCTAGGTCTGATAAATCCTCATCCTCTACAAGCTGATATGATATTGATATGAGCTCAAGATTGTTGATATGATCCTTAGAAACACTCACATGCTCCTTCAAAACATTATCTTTACGTTATAGCTCAAGAGATCTAAGAAAACTTTGTCTAACTTTTGCAAGTTGGTCATATTCCTCCTTCTGCTCTGTAACTTCAACCACTTTCGTGCACTCCTCTATTGTAGGTTTAACCAACTGTGGAATCTGTATGTCCTCAAACTATAAGCTTCATTTTGTTAGATTTGGTTCATTCCATAATGGACTTGGGAATATGAGGGAAGGGATGGGTTGGGTTGCGAACTAATTTTGCAATGGTTGAGATGATTGGAGAGGGGTAAGATCTTGTGGAGGAGTAGTTTTCAAAAAGCTAGGAATTTGAAAATTGGGCTCCAGTTGAAGTGGTTGGAAAGTAGAAGTGGGAGGGTTACATGATGATAGTGAAGAATTACCCCATTGACAAGGTTTCTCAACACTATATTGGTAAGCTTCCAATTCTTCATCCCACTTTGATATTTCTGGTATCAACTCAAACACAAAGCCTATCTTCTCTTGCGGGCTATGCCAATATGGCATAGGACCAGCCCAAGGGTAGGGTACTCTGAATCCAAGCTTTGTAGCTTTGATAGTGCTTATTGCTCTCATCTGTACCATCTTCAACTCCAAGTGTAGTACTTGCAACTACAAATCATCATTAGGTATCGAATTGTTTCCATAATCTGCATATACCTGCTCCTGAAAAACACCATGATTAGAATAATCATACAAATTGTTTGGATCATGGGCATACTCGGTATGATAGGGCTTTAAGTACTGATCTGGAGGAATATTTTGAGGAAAAGGAGGTGTAGGGGAGTAATAATTCTCTTGAAACTAGGAATTCAAATGAGGAATTGAAGTCTGATTGCACGACCTCATAAAAATATGCACATATGAAGGAAAATGGTCTGCTGATTGAGGAAATGGGATTCTTTGATTCAATGGAGTCCCCAGATGCTGAATATTTGTGTTTGAAACACTAATATTCGCCAACAATAGCATCAACTTCTTTAGCAAATTTTGTACTGTCCCACCGGGCGTGCCAAAATTTGTTATCACCTTGAAGTGCACCCTGATAGAGAATGGTGTGTACTATTTCTCCTGATGACAAAATTGGAACACCTCAAAGTTGTGGGTAATCTATGATTGAGGTGAACTTCCAAAGAGGGTTGGTTCCCTTGTGAATGGCCTAAAAACAAACAAATTGACAAGGAAAAGGGAGAAGGATTGCGGTAAATATAAGATTGAGATGATACACTAATGATTTGACACACACACGTACTACAGAAAATATAGAGATCCACACACGTGCAAAACTTTAGGCTAATCTACATAATTAATTCAAAGGTTTAGGTAAGGGACATCAGTATAGGGAAGAATTTCCACAACAAAACAAAACAATACCCTGATAAACACGATGAATACTCAGAAAACCAGCGATATAAGAAGGCAAAAATGGAGCTTTTCTAATGAGAGATGCAAGTACAAGCTACGACTACCAATGTAGAACAACTGAAAGAGTGTGTATGTGATTTCTTTTACAAAAATCAGTCTTATTAGACAGTTTCCCTCCATTATAGACCCATGTTGTGCATGCAAGAATAAAATATATTATTTAATTCCACCCCCTAATGCCCTGGATTCATGCAAGTGTCATGAAAATAATAAAACAAATATCCCCTAATACCATGCTGCGTTGAAATTGGCCTGCTGCTGCAATTTAATTAGCATGCAAGTGTGTTGAAAAACAACTAAAAACTGCCCCTCTGACCTGCTGCATGGAAATTAGAGCCTGCTGCAATTAATTGGATATTTTAATGCCCCAAATCTTCTCCTTTCCTTTTTGCGTAGACCCCAAACTGGATGTTAGCTTTTTGTTTTTGTCTTTATATGTTTTTTCCTTTTGTCTTGTTCTAATTTTCCCTCAAAACCCTCAACTTAGGTGCCACCTTCTATAACAAGCATGCAATGAATGTAACCCACACTTTAGTCCTCCAATAATGCGTCTCCTTTACCTTTTTTGTAGCTGCTTTTATTAAAAATAGCACAGTCAGCCTATTTCCTTTCTTAGCATGCCCTTTCACTATTTTTAGCAACTCCTTTACTAACCTTCTTTGGCGCCAAGTCTACCTATAATTAGTTGTTGCTAATTAATGACTGCCTTCGCTATTTTTAACTCTTTGTGCATGCTTTTTTGCACTCTTTGTTTGGACACTCGCTATTTTTAGCGAACGCTAAAAATAGCAATTTTTTGTCACTTACCCGATTTCCATTTATCATACTTTATTTTTAGTGAATGCTAAAAATAGCAAAACGCTAAAAATAGTCATTTTTGCCAAAAAAAAATAGCCAATTTCCCAAAAAATAGCCTTCTTCTTTCTTGCATGGAAAAATATGTTAACAGAGACATCACAAGGTATGAGACAAGTGGGATATTTAAGGACTCCTATTCCGACGGATTGTTTGCTACAGAGACAGAGCACACCATGATGACTTATGTGGAGAGTGAGTCGGATGATGTTGAGTCAGGGAGTGAGTTACATATTATGGAGACTTTGACTCCAAATGACAGGGTGAGTGGAGTCATGGATGGGGGTGTGACCAATAGTGTTGCACGGGAGACAGTTACAGATATTTGGGTTATATGTTCAGATCACCTAAGTCTATCATTATGGTGGTTATCGGAGGTTTCGATAGACTGGAGATCTCATTTGCTTATTGAGTACTTCAAGAACCGACATAATTGTGAGATTCTGGATGGTCGCATACAGGATGACAGCTACAAATTGGAGGACGAGATGATCTTCTATCAGAGGAGATTGTACTTTGTACCAAATTCATGGTTGAGGATGGAGATACAACATGTGCATTGTTCTCTCATGACTAGACACTTGAGCTTCGATGAGACCTACAGGTTCATTTGGGAGAGTTTCAGATGGCATGGGTTGAGGGAGGATATCCTCAACTTTATACAGGGATGCACAGTTTGTCACTTTGACAAATCAGAGGTTACAGGTTCATCATTTTCTGAGTCAACATGGGATAGCGCTCCTATGTATTTTACTGCTTCTATGCACAGTAAGCACTTCACCCATGTGTTAGTCAGTGGAGGAACGGAGTTGACTTAGTTACCTGGTTATTTAGTAGGTTCACACTCATCACACGAGGTGAACTATGTAGAGTTGACATCGTCGGTTGACATCTTACTGGAGTCTTGGGGATTTTCCCCCATGGGACACATTGAGATGCACCATGAGCAGCCTTACTCTCACAGGAGTGTGGGTCATATGGGACAGTTAGCATACTTTGTGCATATACAGGTTGTTTCACAAGTTGATCCAGGGGATTCTACAGGATTCAGAGTGGACTTTTGTACCCAGGAGTTGATTGGAGAGGTACTGAGTGATCACATGATGACAGCTTCGCATTGGCAAGGATTGGACAGATTGGCAATCCTGGTGTGGGTACCAATGGAAAGTCAGTTTGGGCACCATTCTACATCAGGGACAGCATTGTTCTCTATGTGACATAGAGGTCATGATGAATATATGGGGTGTCTTGGTTACTTCCGATCACACCAATCATTAGTTGACTACAGGGCGACGTGGAGAAACTCGCTTTGTGGCATTCAGTTTCTATAGCACAACAGGTTAATGTTTGGAATCAAGCATTTCTTGGGAGGGGAGGACTGTAATGTCCCCAATTCCGAGCATATAGCCTAGGAGGTTTTTCAGTCGTCTTAGCCTTGGACATACCCAAGAGGCTAACGATGTTAGAGGCTATTGGGTATAGATGACTTATTACCACGTTGTTTTTTTTGTTATATTTCATTGTTGACATTAAGTTGGGCGACTTAGTGGTAATAATTGTTATATTTTGTTGTTGAGGGGGGGCTCATAGTACTTTATTATTCTATTTCTTTGTTGGGGTGACTTATGGTACTTTATTATTCTATTTCTTCGTTGGGGTCACTTAAGTCACTTTTAGTCCCACGTGGAGCTCCCAACTCGGAAAAAGGTTATGGAAAGTTATAAAAAGAGGTTTCGGGGAGTGATAGAGTTCATTCTTGCACACTCACATATTTTCTTATCGAGCAACTGTTGTTTGCAATCTTCTTGCTTGTGGAGTAAGATTCCACAGGAACCCTAACTTCGGTGGTGAGAGATCCATTCCTAGCTAGTAGGGCACTCTTCGATGGTGAAAAATCCACCCTAGTTTGTCATTTTGGAGTTGATCCACAGTTGTTATTCAGAGATATTTTTTAGAGATTCCAGATAAGGGTTTTGGAGGGTTTTAGAAGCTTTTTGTGGAGAAAAATCTAAGGTTTTCAGGGGATTTGGGCAAGCATTTTGTGAAATATCAATTAAAACCAGTTCGCTGCCCTAGCTGGTTTATTTCCTGCAAAAATCAAAATTTTATTTTTTGCAATTTTTATATAATTTGTGCATTTTCAAGTGGTATCCCAAAAGGGATATTTCACATCATTTGTAGCAAGTCTAGTTGTTTATTAATGTTGTAGCATGCCTATTTGAACTAAAATGATTGCAGCATGGAGATATAGATCTGTTTTATAATCAGAAAGATTGTAACATGCCTATGATGGTTGTGGTATGCAGATGATAAAATGTAAACAGCTGTGCCATGTTTCTAGCATGCATTTTGAATTATTATATGCACATGGAATAAGGTTCCAAAAGGTTCTCCGAATCAGGTTTTGGTATGACAGCATTTGGTAAAACATATTGATGGTCATCTAGAAGCATACTCATAAGCCCTAATTTTCTTCTATTAGGGGGAAAGAAGTGGCATGACATCAAATCATTGATATAAGGTGAGATGTGCACCCATGTTGCATAGAACTCCACAAGAAAACTGTTAGTTTGGATATATATGTGTTTTGACATCTAAGTTTCTTCATTGAAGACATTTGATTCAATGTACATTGCATTCAAGACAAATGATGGATTGCATGAGTGACTTGCTTTACCATTCGGGTTGATAAATGCACTAAGCACATTCATGAGACTCATGGACTAAGTGCTGAAACCATTTGTCAGTAGGTTTGTTTCTGTATATTTAGATGATATTCTGATTTTTAGTAGAACAAAAAAAGAACACTTGATGCATTTGAGGCTTGTATTGCAACAATTGAAGAAAGAAAAGTTGCCAGTCAACTTGAAGAAGTGCAGTTTTATCAAGGAAGAGTTAGTTTATTTGGCTTTGTGATTTCCCATAATGGGTTGAGTATGGGTCATGTGAAAGTAAGAGCCATTGTGATTTTCCATAATGGGTTGAGGATGGATCATGCGAAAGTAAGAGCCATTGTTGAGTGGCCATCATTGAGGAGCATGTTTGAAGCAAGAAACAATGAAGGCTGATAGGAAAGAGTTTGTTTGGATAGATGCAGTAAACCATAGCTTTTAAATTTGTAAAAAGAAAGTAATAGAACAGTCAATTCTAACATTACTGGATTTCAACAAAGTATTTCAAGTTAATTGTGATCCTAGTGGAACAGCGATTGGTGGTATTTTGAGCCAAGAAGGTAAACCCATTGCTTACTTTGATAAAAGTTGAATGAAGCTAGCAAAAAGTACTCAGTTTATTATTAAAAATTCTATGCAATTGTTCACGCATTGAAGAAGCGTTGACACTATTTGCTACCCAAGGAGTTTGTACCATTCAAAGACCATCAAGCCGTTGCAGTTTATGAACGGCCAAGGTGTTGGCATGGATTTTTGTCACTGCTAATTTTTAGAAATTGCCCAATGGGAAGCAACAAAAATCCAGCCACATGGGACAAATCACCATTGAAAGGGTGATTTTCCTTTGCTTTTGATAGGTGCACTTCCCTCATAGGATGTCATTTTTTTGGGCGTTTACAGTACTTTTAACCAGAAAGCACCAAAAGAATGCAAAAATGAGAAAAATAATGGAATGAAAGGAAATGGAGGAAAAGTGGAAGAAATGGGAAAGAAAGGGAAGAGGGAGATCTTCTAATGGAGTAAATTCAGAGCACCATCCCAGAATCTCGCAAACAAAATGGAAAATCCCAACCGCACCTCCCTGCACAAATAAAATGAATAGTAATACCCTAGAAAATAAATTAAAATATTAATAGCTACAAAGTCTATCAATATTTTTCATATATGTGTGGTACAAAGCGCACCGTTAAATTCCTAGAACCCAAAGTTTGCTAGGAAGATAAATATATGCAAAAGAAAATTTTATTTTGATGTTTCAAACACACTTCATTCATACATAACTCCAGATAACAAAGACAATATATTGCAGTTTCTAGCATTATTTTGGAGGGAAAGAACCCCCTTTACATTTGTGTCTTCCCTTTTATAAACCTCCTTTACTCGAGTACTTACACAACTACTTTGTAACTAAAGCTAACTTAACATAACCTCCACTTCACACCACTTACCCCAATTTCTCATTTACACTCACTTCGCACCTTTTCATATATACGAGAGTGTTTACATCACATTCGGAAAATATTCAGCAAACCCAAAAATAAATTGACTCGGCAAAAACTCGGTAAGACTGCAAATATTCGGGAATATTCAGCAACTTAAAAAATATACAAATTTCTTTAAAAAACATAAATTTTATGCAAAATATAGCTAGAAAATGTATCAAATGAGTCTATAAAAAGTTTAAGAAGTGTTTTCTATTAGATTTGAATACAAATACGATACAAAATCACATCATCATGCGAATACAACAGCCAGATAATAAATGCTATGAATTTATGATGATTGTCATTGAAAATATTTAAGTGAAGTTAAGTTTGTGTAATATCTATTTCCTTTTCAATCTTGGATCTTATATTATATTATGAGTTAAGTTAAGTTTGTGTCATAAAATTTGAG
This sequence comes from Taxus chinensis, assembly GCA_019776745.2. NCBI lineage: Eukaryota > Viridiplantae > Streptophyta > Pinopsida > Cupressales > Taxaceae > Taxus > Taxus chinensis. The sequence goes on from CM034151.1 coordinate 114,498,750, forward strand.
AAGTTTGTTCACCACATAAAGGAGGGTCACAGATCTGTGAACAACACCTTATACCAGGCAGTATTCATGCCCAATCTCCATATCTCCTACACAAGGAAGAACTATCAAAGTGGCAGTTCTTAATCCAATACAAAGCTTGTGCCTCCCTGGCATTTATTGTTTCTCTCAAAGGCAGACTTGTTCAATAGTCTAGCGAGTTTTTGACACAAACTAGGTCGAGTATTGGCAAATATTCGCTGAATATTCTCAGCAAATATTTGCCAATACTCGTCGAATCTGCCTTGCGAGTTAAATTCGCGAATATTCGGCTGTGTTTTTTTTTGGCAAGTACTCGCCAAGTTTGCTTGATATGGTTTACATAATATGCCTTTATTTGTGATTCTCACTTTACATCATTAATAAATTCTAAAAATAATTAATTTACTCACAACATGATTATAGGGCCAACATAGTAGAGAAGTCACTCACTTAATAAAGAGACCCATTAAATACTTATGACATGACATTTAAACGATCATTAATAGCTTGGCTTATTATAAATTTAATTATTTTGGGAGAATTAATTAAATATCTTGTCTAATACTATCTAGTCCATTAATGGGCCAACCAATCTCCATATAAGATCAATTAATTCAAATAGGAATTTATGTGATATAAAGTCATTTGGATGTGATTATGTGACCCTCTTCAATTGATCCTAGAATTGCTTGTTGCTCTCCAAATTTTGAAAAGACTAAAATTTAGGAGAACACAAGGTAAGTTAGATCAATAGCATATGAAATGGATCGAGCTTCTTCAAAGTTACTCGTTTGTTGAATCATAGAAGTGGAAAATCCAATAAAGTTAATAATGCTTTTAGAAGGTGTCTTTTGTTCCATGAGATGGGAGTGGAAGTAGTAAGATTTTATCTATGAGCAAGCTATATGAGGAGGATTTGGATTTTGGGAAAGCTTGACCAACATGCATGGACCCAACCAACATTGATTCAAAAATAGGGGTTATAAAAATTGAATCAATTTTCCCATTCCCCTAGATATCTTAAATTTTCCCGATTACATGACTAATGGTTGAACTAAGTTGCAAAGCACACCAGAAAACCAAAAATCCAAAACAAAGTGAACACCAGGATGATAACAAAGTTCGTCCCAAAATGGACTATGTCTCCGGGTCCGCTAAAAAGACGAACCGATATATAAATGATGCAAAAAATACAATTCTACCATCACCTATCTGCTTTCGGTCTGTAGTGTCTGACGACCCGGCTCTGCCTATGGGCAACTCGACTCTAGCTTGAGCTTTGTCAGTCAAGACAACGTCTAGCTCCATACTACAGGCACTCGACACAACCAACATTCTCTGATCCAACAGTTCTCTATCTACAGCATCGGACAACCTAGCTATGACTATTGGCACTGGCTACTGGCTCTCTAGCACTAGTTCGGGCTACTTGCACTAGCTACTAGCAATAGTTACTGGCTCTCTGGCATTGGCATTGGCATTGGCACTGGCTCTGGCTCTGGCACCCAATAATGTCGTTTACAAATTCAACTCTTTAGACGAAACGACAATAACGTCTCAATGTCTCTATAATGGGCACTTACGGCCTCTGAGACAATAATGTTAATGCAATATGGGCTCTATTGGCCTCTTTACAATAATGCGATCACAATGGGATCTCTCTAGCCTCTTTGCAACAATATCAACGAAATAACGGGCTCTCCATCCTTTTTGTCAAATGACAGGCTCTACAGCCTCTTGACGGCTTCTCAACGGGCTCTCTGGTCTCTGTGTTGACTAATGTGGCTCTACAGCCTCCTAATGACTTGCCGACGGGCTCCACGGCCTCTTGATGACTTGTCATTATCAATGGGCTCTCCGGCCTATTTTGACGACTTAGTCGGTTACAATGGGGAACTATGCCAAAATCAACAATAATGTCATTACAACGGGATCTTACGGCCTCTTTAACAATGTCGTTACAAAAGTTGGCTCTCCAGCCGAAAACAACAACAATGATGTCGTTACCAAGTGGACAGACTCTCCGAGCGATAATCTCCATTCACAGGCTCTTAATTAAGCGACCCCAAGAAAATCCCCATCTCGTATCTATGAGCTCTTCGCATTTCTCCACAAACTCTGCTCTGAACCCTTCTCCACGAGCTCCTTGCACTACTCCATGAGTTCCACGAGGGTCAACACCCGACTTCCATCTCCTCTCCGCAAGCTCTCTACGTTCCTCCTCAAGCTCCTTAAACAACTTGAGTTGGTGTGTTTGAAATGTCATGGTGAGGGGCCTCCTATAGGCTTTCATGGGCCAAACAATAAGGATATTTTAATTGTCCTTTGTTTTATAATCTTGTATAGGGATAAATCCCACTCTCCTGTCATTTTCTGTGTGATATAATATCCCCATAATAATTTTATTCCACCAAAAATAATCTTAGCGCTTTAAGCCTTCCAAATAGGCTTTAGCACATTTTATGGGATAATAATCCCACCACTCGTGGGCTCCATACTTTGTGGATAATATTAAACCCACCATGCAAATAATACGTGGGTATTAATCCCACCTTCACTGCATAGCCTCTTTTGATGGGCTTTGACCGCTTTTATAAAAAAAGATTTTGGGATATATAAAATCCCACCAAAATCTCCACATAGCCCTTTCATGTGGGCATCCAGCTTCATGCGGCCTTGGCTTGGGCAGTTAAATCCCACATTTGTGAGAGTTGGCGCTTTGAAAGCCTTTAAATAGGATTTACCACCACATTAAACATGTGGCTTCGGCCACATACTCCTTGTTTTTGTGTCGGTTGAAACATCCATCTAATGGGACATGGCATGGAGTTGTTTGATTGTTGGTTAGTCGCTTAACATAGTTGGCAGTTGAAATGTGAATTCATTGTGGCGAGATGCGAGTTGGCTCAAACTCGATCCATCCAACTCGGTCACGAGCTCACTCAACTTGGTCCATAACAACTTGGTATGTAGCTTGCCCTCCAACTTGGTTTGTAGCTTGTTGAGCTGGCAATTAAATGAGGTGGCAAATGATGACTAATATGGTGGCAGGGTCCCCCCTCCGAAACAAAAGTGGACCCCATTAGTTTTTTGCAACCATCAAAGATTGGAGGATAAAACAAACCCAATTTTTGTTTCACTGAACTTTTGCGCATCACCACTTGTCGACTCTCGATAGGCCAATTGGCGATCTCGCGTAGTGTCGTCAATTCTACCTATTGACACCTGATCTCGTGCGGATGATATCTCCCATGTATGGTTTCCGTTTCAACCCGTTCAAAATGCATTGGAAAGCTAACTCCTAGCTATTCCGTAAGCAACGGGTTCTGGGAGGTTTAGGGGACATCTAAAACATGAGTTGACCTCCGGATCAAACACGAACAAAACTCCATGGTTGGATTATTTCATTCAAGAACGCTCGTTTGGATAGGGCAATGATTGTGCATACCTCATGGTCCAATAAGGGACAATTTGATGAGGGAGAAGCATAGTGGAGATTTATCCAATCACTTTGGAATAGACAAAACATTGGTGCAGCTGTGTGACCACACTAGGGGAAAAAGTCAAAACACGTGCTTATCAATTATCATCCGTACTGAAAAGACCCTGCGAAGACATGAGCAAGGATTTGTTTTTGGGCTACCAAGAACTAAGAAACGTAATGACTCTATGTTGTTGTAGGTAGATTTTCAAGAATGGCACAGTTCATCTCTTGCAAGTCTAGCAATGTCACTCATGTTGCAACTTTGTTTCTTAAGGAAGTAGTAAGGTTGCATAGTTTTCCTACGAGCATTGTCTTGGACAAAGATGTGAAATTTGTGGCTCATTTGTTGCAAAATTTGTAGACAAATTTGGGTACAAAGTTGAGTTCCAAATTAGCCTACCGTCCCCAACGGATGGACAAATGGAGGATATAAGTATAAGCCTCCAGAATTTGTTGAGACGATTGATTGGAAACAAGACAAGACAAAGCGATACTACTCTAGCACAAGCTAAGTTTGCATACAATAACTCAGCAAATAGAATTACATCCAAGAGTCTTTTTCAGATTGTGTATGGTTATAACCCTAGAGGTGTGGATTAGTTGAGAAACACAACTGATTTAATAAGACGAAGTGTTGTAGAAAAATATTTTCCTGCTTACATGCATGAAGTACATCAGCATGTCAAGGAGAATTTAGACAAGAACACAATAAGATACAAGCGGCATGCTGATCTCAAGAGGAGAGAACAGGAATTGGAAGTTAAAAAGCTAGTTTTGGCTCACTTGGGAAAGGAGAGGTTCCCGAGAGGAATGTATGACAAGTTGAAGTGGAAGAAGATTGTACATCGTAAGGTACTGAGAAAGCTTTCAGCCAATGCATTTGAGATAGACCTCCCGGAAAGGATTGATATCTCACTCATGAGGGAAAAACAAGAGAAGAAAGTGCAGATTCAGATTCTACAATAGCAGATTGGAGACGACAATTGTCTAAGAAGGTAAGAGAGGAGGTACAAAAGATCATTGATACCAGAATCATCAACAAGACCCAAAAATGAGTACAACGAATATTAGGTGAAGTGGAAAGACAAGACAGTTAAAGAGGCAACGTGAATGAATGCATCCGAGGATGCTAAACATGGAATTTCAATCAAATTGCTCACAGAATTTCAATCAAAGAGCTTGTGGAATGTTCATGAGCAAGAGCTCATTCATTTCACTTATCCGATGTGTATGATGCAGGAGCATCCAAGTCCATAAGCAATCTTGCATCACCCAAAAATAGAGTGTGGCTTCTTGTGTGTTTTGTGGTGGCAACTTATCTCACTGACATCATCGTGTGTGTGGAAGATGTTCAACAGGGCTAAAAGTAATCCCCGGGAGTCGAACACTTCCCAAAATGCCCAAGGTAAAGGTCTCACTTGTTTGCTAAGGTCACAAAGACTTATTCTGTAGAGAATGGAAAAACCATTGGTTTCTGCAGGCAGCTGATACAAAACTGCCATCTGCATTAATCGGCAGTTTCACTTGCAGCCTTTGTGTTCGCAAATAATAACAGTTTTAAATGCAACATTTGTCAGTTTAAAGTGTTCCCAAGCATCTTGGGGAGTTGAAAAGGTGTTGGAGCTGTCAGAGGATGTCAGGGGGATCCGTCAAGATTTAAACATGACAGTTTCGGTTGTACAAGGGAATTGGAATTCAGCAACAAGCAAGTTGAACAAGAGAAATAAAGTTCAACATAATTTAGAGAGAGACAGACAGAGAGCTTGCAGGGGAAAGTTCTTCCAGGTCCAAAATAGAACAGGGTTCATCGCAAGGGGTTGACATATGTTCATCTTCATGTCATTGAATCAATAAAGCATGTGGGTGAGTATAGTCTTTGTAACAAGTCAAGTGTTTCGAATAAAGATCGTAATTTTGGATCTCAATCTAGATTTGTGTGCCTTAGAGTATGTCTAGTAGCTCTATAGTGTTAGGCTGTTGGAAAAATCTGCCATTAACTTAGCCCACTCTTACCCAACATACAGCAAACTCCAAAAAACTCACTCGAGCGTCACAAACACAACACAGCAAGGCACAACCTTGCTTTGATACCAAATGATGTAAGTTGGGTAAGAGGAGGCCAAATTAATGGCAGCCTTTCCCAACAACCTAAGCACACTCGAACAGTTAAATACACACTTAGGTGCACATAATCATAACTGAAACTCAAAAACAAAACCTCTATTGAAACATGACCTGTTAAAGAGTGTAGACATCTAAATTTGGTTCTTGACACTTTAACAACATCAAAAACGGCATATTTGACAGTCTTGGACAATTCACATATATCTAACTCTTGAGCACACTTTCCCATCATGAGTTTACCTATCCACTTTCTTAGCCACCACTATTTGCCGGACATACATATTCAAGATCAGCTTAGATTATACAAGAACACCTTCAGAAACCTAGACAAACATTCTCCATATCTTAGATCTGCATTAGCACTCCCACGACACTACATGTAAATTTAGACAATTTCAGCTACCATAGGTGTTTGTACTTGTCGACAGTGTCTAGGGGCCCTCAAGGACTATTTTTCAAATTGGGAAGTCTCCATTCGGCTGGCCTAGACACGTTTCATCAATCGATTATGGTGGGAAGCTACATACAAATCATCCCTATGGTTATTCCTAACCTCTTATACATTGAATATACCTAAGGCACTCTCACTACACTGGAGATCATTATTCTTAAGGAATATACACATCTCAAATCTTCAAGGAGAAACCCTAAATTCCATATTGCCAAATATGAATACACAGAAGTCAAAGTTGCATGGTTCCAAGTGTCAAAGTTCAAAGACATGACTACATCTAGACTTTTCATGATTATGCACATCTAGATATATAGGTGAGAAAACTATGTGGGTTTGAGCCCTCTTTGGAGAAGTGGAACGTAGGCAACACTCAGTCGTTCACAAAGGATTGGTTAGGGTAAGTCCAACCCATAACACTAACCCCTTTTCAAGGTCTATTGTGATCAAGCATGTGTGATTAGAGTTTGGAAAGAGAAGAACAAAATTAGACATTGTTGCACAATATTGACGACCTTGCAAACATTAGATAGCAGATTGCAGACACAAGAAGGGAGCTCTTATAAGTTTTAGAACCCACAATGCTCAGTTGTTTTCGATAAACCTAGACAATGCCAATTACTGCAGGCATTTTACCCTATCCGTAATGTCCAGATAGTCTTTCTCCTTTTGTTCCTAATTTGAGCATTAGAAAAGGTACTTTTTGAGCATTTTCATGTCTAGTGGCATCATTTGTGAGAGACAAATAGCCATAATCAGCTAAGTAACCCATAATTCTAATGTTTTGTTGATTCTAAATTGAATGATAACACTTCTATTATGTTGTAACAATTCAGATTTATTGTACTTAGTGCCCTTATTTCTTTTGGTTACATCTATATCTCTTAGGTGTAAGATAATCAGAACACAAAAATACACACGAGCACACAAATTTACTGTATTGAATCAACAACATGAGGATGAAAACATACAACAATTCATCAAAATGGACTATATCACAATCCTACTTTGTTCTAGACTTTGGACCCAAATCCCCTCTACAAGCTTCTCAAATTTTACTATTGAAAACTACCTCTGACATATCCCTTCAAATATGTCTGACATCTCCTGATGATTCCAATACCCTTCACATAACTGATGATTTGTGAGTTTTTTTGGCTATTACTTGCACACAATGGAAAGCACCGTCAATAGCTAGCGGTACCACAACCTACTCCTTAGAAATCTATGGGTCTTCCCACACAGCATATCACTTCTTTTATGCCCTCTAGACCTACATCTCATGAATCACCATTTATTCCTAATCTAGCTATACTATGGCTACCAATCCTAGCAACCAAACTCTTAGACAACATCATTTAACTCTAGCCCAAGATTCTCAAATGCAACAAGGATCTAATAGAGGGGTCATACAACAAGCTCTCAAGCATTTATTAATTTATTAAACAACCCTTTGGCCCCAAATATTTCCAACTATCCCTTTACTTTAGGGTGCGTTACGCCTAAGCTTACACCATTCGATGGTAAAGGTGACTCGGAACAACATCTTAGAGCCTTTCGTGATGCATACTTAGATTACACTACTAATGATAAGCTATTATGAAAGCTTTTTCCTAGGAGCCTTAAGGACTACAGCTTGAGATGGTTTTACATCATTCCTCTTGAATCGATATGCGCCTTCAATACTTTCATTGACCAATTCTTAGCGCAAGTCTCTATCAACATTAGTCAGAAGGTCTCCTATGCTCAAATTGCACAACCAAAGCAAGGACCTAATGAGCCCATCAATAACTATGTACTTCCCTACAAGACCATGCTTTCAAAGATAACAAATCATATGGCTGACAAAGAATTGCAAGACATTTTCAAACAAAGCTTACTTCTGATCATCCATGAGTCTATTGCATTCAGACGCTTCTAATCTTTGACAACATGTGTCGAATGGTCAAAGACCGTGAAGCCAAGCTTATTGCCATGACAAATTAAGGTATAGGAGCAACCCTCCCACATCTTCCAATGCTAAATTTTGAAGTAAAACACCTTTCAAAGCTAAGGCTAATGATGCTAAGAAAATAGTCAATGCAATTTCACAGCCTAATAATAAGCTTGACCTTTCCGCTCCTTGACAATGGCAGTCTACATGATTATCGAAATCCTCTCATCATTGCAATGGTTACTTGAGTGCAACCTTGTATCCCTTCCTCCACCTATGGAGATTGGCATGACTAAGCCACAACCCAAGAACTTCGATAGCAATGCATATTGTGACTACCATAAATGCACATGGCATTCAACTAATAGATGTTTTTCCTTAAAGCATAAGATCCAAGATCTAATTAAGAACAATATTATTGAGCTCAACAATGGTAATGCACCTACCAATGACTCAATAACGCAACCTAATTCAAAGCTTAAAATATTTACAGACCCAATTCCAAACCATGCAGAACAAGAAACTAAGACTAATCCAATGTTACATATAGCTTACATTGTGCATCCTCCATGAGCTTTCTATGATTCTAAAGCTAAGGAGGCTCATACTATAGATGGCCTTACTGGCACACTTATAAATATGTCCGTACAACCTACGATTACATTCAATGATCTTTAGATTAGTGACGATGATTCCATCAACAAATAATTATTATGTATGCCTTCCTTGACTCACACCCCATACAAAGAGTTAGTTATGGTGGAGCATGAGAAAACATATGCACTATGGCATTACATATTAGGATTGGGTACACACATAGAGACTTGATTAGTACAATGGACATAGTGAAAAGCTTCAATGGACCCTCTTAGGAGCATTGTATTACCACTTATGGTAGGACCTACAATTATTACTACTTGGTTCTTGGTTGTGCCCAACATTGGCACATTTGACATGTTATTAGGAGGACCCAATGTTTTAAAAATTGGAACCAGACTCAGAACCGGACGAGGGTCGGACTGGAACCAAACCGAAACCGGATCGGTTCAAACTTTATGAACTGATTTATTAAAAAATACATAAAAATTATATTTTTAATGAAAACAATATGTTTGAAAGATTAAAAACCATGATTCCAACAATTACACACAAAATATGTAAAGCATGCTCTTGTATATATGTAAGAAAGGTGTTTATAGTAAAATGGCACGAACTCCAAGTCCAATACACAATACATATATCATATATGAGATTCCGAAACAAAATACATAAACAATGAGGCTCTTAATGGCCTCCATAGTCCGAGACTCCAAAAAAACATGTTATGATCATTGATACATTACAGATACTACAAGTTGCAAAACTCTAGAATAACGTAGATTACATCAATGATGAATCATCAAACTCTGCACCGATGCTAAAAATGGGATCCTCACGGTCATCCTCATCAATATCATCACCGGCTTTTGGCTTTGACTCGGACCCATCCAAATCCTTGGGTACATCTGCAACACCTGTATTGGCACGGGGAGTAGCACGAGTGCAACTAGTGCCTGTTATGTCTTGTGATGGTGACTGCAGTGCTGCTAATAGCTCATCATCCTAATCCAAATCCATCCACCCCAAGTCATTGGGATCAAACTCTATTGGCTGACTCTCCTCTACCCAATCTAAGGTTGGATGTATATCATCCAAGACAATGGGATGTGTATCAGGTCTTCGATTCAGTAACTGGTTGCACCTTAGCCGATGGTTGTACTGCACAAAGACAAGATCATTCAACCGTTGTTGTTTCAAATGGTTTCTCTTCTTCGTGTGAATCCACTTAAAGACGGACCAGTTGCGCTCGCACCCAGAAGCACTGCAAGTTTGGCTCAAGATCTTAATTGCAAACTTTTGCAATTGAGGACACTGACTACCAAATGAATCCCACCAATGTGTTGCAATCACAAATGTAAATGTTTAGTTATTAAACAATGACGATAAAAACAAAAAGTTAAAAATTAAAAGTAAAACTTATAACTCAAAGCGTAATTCAACAAATTCGATTGTGTCTTATGCTAAAAATTCATGATTATTCATTAAAAAGTTTAATCAAATGAACTTCAAAAAACTTAGAATTGCTTACCTGGTTGGTCCACATCTCTTGCAATCTTTGCAAGGTTTTTCCCAAAGGTACCCGTGGCTCTGCTGAAGAAACTGATCTGTCAGTGAACCTCAAGTTGTTGCATCTCATCATCAAGGACCATGCGCTCTAGGCACTCATACAAACCATCTTTTACTTCTCCTGTTTGATCTTCTCCAAGCTGAGCTCTGTAATGATATTTTGGGTTTAAGAAATATCTAGCTGCATGTATAGGGCAATGGAGTTGATTGTTCAATCTATTATCTATAATCCCCCATATAGGCCCATACTTAGTTACCATGTTTTTTTATGTTGCCCTTATCTGCTCCTTTGCCTGATCCATAGCCTCATAAATATAGCCCATGGCTAATGTTTCCCCATCCACTAACTGTAACACCTTAACAAGAGGCTTGGAAATTTTCACAATCTTTTTCGTTTTTTTCCAAAATAAATTGTCAAAAACTTTGTGTCTTTCCCATTTTGTTTGTGGGCTCCACTTTGATACATTCCATTCATCACTTGAAAACATCTTTTTCAAGTTTTGTGCTTGGGAAAGAAGAGATTGCAACGTGAAGAAATTTGTTGCAAATCTCGTGATGGCTGGCCTAACAAGTTCTCTGCCCTCAGTGTTTTTCCTCATTAGGTTCAATACCCATGAGTGATTGTAGATGTATTTTGTGATGCTTTTGGCATGCTCTACAGTGTTCTTGATCCAATCTTTTTTTCTTATATCCTCAAGCATGAGGTCTATGCAATGTGTAGCACATTGAGTACAAAATATTGTTGTGTTTAGCCTCTAACATCTTACCAGTAAGAACATAGTTAGAGGCATTATCTATTATGATTTGTACAACATTTTCCACCCCCACCTATACAACAATCTCATCCAAAAGCTCGAACAACAAATTTGCATCTTTCACCCTATCAGATGCATCAACTGATTTCAAAAACATGGTACCTTGTTGACAAGAGGCAAGAAAATTTATTATGGTGCAGTTCTTGCCATCACTCCACCAATCTGACATAATACTACATCCTATTTTGGCCCATGATGTTTTATAACTCTTCAAATATTCATCTATGGATGCAACTTATTTCTTCAAAAGTGATCCTCTCAAGTCATGCATACTAGGGCCTTTGAAGCCCTTACCAGCAACAACAATGGAATCAAACATAGGTTGGTAATAAGGTGAGCGGGCAGCATTGAAAGGGATATCTACATCATACCACCATCTAGCAATGTATTCAAAAGTTGCTTCTTTGTATTGCTTCTTCTAATGGTTATCCAAGGTGGCCTGATTTTTTGTTGGCATGGAGGCACTAGCAGGTGTGGAAGATGGAAAAAAGCTTTGAATGTTCTTTCTTTTTTGAGGCCGGTTTTCTTAACTATGTGCCGATGGGGAGGCATATACCAAAAGGGGTCTCTAACATGGACAGAAGAGTCAGAGCAAGATCCTTCAACACTCAAGGCATGTTCCCTTCCTATTTCAGCTTCCATCTCATTTTTCCTAGTCTTCTCTTTTTATGTTTCTCAAGTAAGTTTTTCATTTCCATCCTAATGGCATCAATATTAGGTGCATCACATGGGGAAACTTGGCCTCTTTGACCAGCCAAGTGTTGTTTCAACCTTTGAATCCCCCCTTGATGTGTTTCTTACAATATTTACAAAAAAACTTGATTATCAACTACGTTTGCATGGTTCCATGTAGGGTCTTTAGTTTTGGGGGCCATTGCAAATGCAAAAAAAATCTGAAAATGCAAATAAAAACAAAATAAATTTTAGATTTCCTATTTAATAAAATTTACAAATAGGGGCAAGTTTAAAATTTAGCGTACCTTTCAATGTGCACACAAATGAGGCGAAGAAACACTCCAAGCTTGTATATGGGTTGCACCCTCCAAATGTAGATGTGAAGTAGACCGCCACAAAGAGCCCACACTTGATGCCAAACAACCCCCAAACTCACTCCAAATCAACACTCTTTGATGTTGCCCCAAGCCTCCAAATCCTTCCAAATAAGAGAGGTGCTCACAAATAGAGGTGAGGAAGTCTCTATATGGAGGCCAATATCACCACAAAGAGCCCACGAGCAATGGCAAACAAGAACCTAACCTCCAACTTCCAAGCTCACTCCAAACATAAATTCTTCAATCTTATGCTCACAAATGCTCAATGAGAGAGGTGTGAAGTGAATAGAGGGGGGGGTGTATATAACACCAAATTAGGGTTTAGGGGTTTTAAAAAATATAAAATGTAATTAAAATGTGAATTTTTTATTGAAAAAGCCGTTTAAGGCTGTGCAAGCCACAACTCGGTCGGTTTGGGTCAAAACCAAACTAGTTTGACCGATTTAGGGCCAAACCGGTTGGTTCCATACAGAACCGGCTAGTTTAGCCCCAAACCGGTTAGCCAATCCGATTTTTTGTCTGGTCGGTGCTCCAAAAGGTCAAACCAGTCGAACCGGTCGGTTCCGATTCGACCGGTTTTTAAAACACCAGGAGGACCATAGATAAATAAGATACATGCAATTTCCTCTTTGTTACATTAATATTTAAAGTATATCCATAGTAACAAAGTGGTTACAATGCAGGGCATTTCCTGTGAGTACCCCATTCACCCCAAGACATTGCCTCCAGTGCTTCTACCATAGGCCCAAAGCCTATTGTTTAATTGGTTCAAATGCAACCCCTCCAAAACCAATTCGTATTCCAATTTAGTTTCAACCAATTGACTTAACACAACAACAAATTATCCAATTTCTACAACCTATGAGGACACATCAGCAACAACTTATTTGAGTTCAACATATGGTACCTAGTCACTCACACCTAGCGGTAGTCCTACAACAACTTTGTCATGTCCCTTTTTGGAGACTAGCGGAATTAAAGACCTCAACCCATTTTTCCTCCTTGTCGGTTCAATGAAGGAAAGCAAGGGGAAGACTTGGATGCCATTTTCTAAGTAGATATTTTCATTATTATCATGTATTCTTATTGGGAAGCCAAGCACTCCAATAGAAGAACTTATTTCATTAGAATATAAAGTAATTTGGAGCATGTAGGTTCTAAAAACAAATTAGATAATTAAAAGTACTTTATGAGGTCGGTCATTATTGAATTGTAGCACCGCTTATGATATAAAAGGAGGTTGCTTGGCCATTTGATCATTATGTGAATTATGTTATCTCTTGGAAAGATTGCTTGTGAAGAATCTCTCTCCCTCTCCTAAGGACGAAAACCCTTGGAGAGTCTTGTGTGAGGATGAAACCCTTCACCAAGTCTAGGGAAGACTTCAACAGGGGATTCTCCACCCCCTCGAGCGATTTCTTTGTTGTTATCTTAACTTCAGCCTTACGCGAGTTGCCCTAAGGAGCTCTTTGGGTCAAATATTGAAGATATTGTTTTCCTTTTGTTATTGATGCAAAATTGGCTCCCTTCAAAGTGGAGCGACTCATCTGTGGAGTGATTTGGAACATTATTTGACTTTTCTAAAAAGGGCGACCAGCATTGAATGGCGTTTAGAAGTACTCAAGGGTCTTCTATGTGTTTGGATTACATCATTTCATTGCATATAATTTATATGGGTGAAATCTGGTTTTCCATTGAAATTTGGAGGGTTTTGGCATGCATGACCAGATCTATGATGACATATGCATACATATCCTATAATAGTTTGATCTTAGTGCATACACTTTGAGGCATGTTACACTTCGATGCAACATAATACTTGCCCACTTCTCCATATTGACTACCTATACTCGCTTTTGTCATGGCACACATTAGGCTTAGATGATCACATTTTTCTATGCCCACATATTTTACAACATTAGCATCTATACTAACTATTTCCCACTAGGGGCATGCACCTATTAAGAGTCCTTCCATATACTCCTTTCAAACATGACTTTGCTATATATGTCAAGGGCATATCACTTGCCCTCATCGTGGCTAAAAATTCTTTTTCTATTACACCTTGCACACACTATGCTTTGACAAATGTTATGTAATGTCCAAAACCTCTCCCATTATTCTATTCCAAATCCTTTGCCCCTCGGCCTCAATTGATTGATGTGTAATTATTAAAAAATCTCAAGAAAGAACAATAACATTTAAATATTTCAAAATAAAAAAGCAAGACCTACAATGCTTACTTTGAAGGAAGGTCAACATGATTACTTGATGTCATATGTCATATGCATGGTGATTTACATATCCATTTTCTACTCACATGTTTTTCACGGTAGACATGAGTTTGGATGCAAGAGATACAGGTTATATACGAGACATGGACACATAGATGAATGACATTGATCACACCCACGGGAAACCTTGCTACATTGCGGGCATGTCCATATTGGGGGCATCTTGGCACATTTCCCAAGTTACATCTTTCTATACTAGTCCACTGACCATATTGAGCTACTTAACTATTATACATGACTTGCTCTTGTGCTACTTCTTATGGATATTGTGCTTTGCTATGTTGTATGACATTGATTGCTTATGTATACTAACATTGTTTGCTTTGTGATTACTCATTGCTAATAATTGTGACATTGATTGATCATTAATGGTTGTTGATTGATCTATGTTTTTGTGAATATATTGATTGTGTCATATATGTGTATGTCATATCATGTGCCAATTGTATTAGAGGATCATCTAGCCCATGTCATGTTTGTGTCATGTAAGAGTTGTGTCAAGTCAATGTTGGTCATGAGTGCTCTTGATCATGATGTGTACGTATGACTTGTTCCTTATAATATTGTGTGCACACGCATGTTTACATACTTGACTCTATGTAACTAATTAATCATTACCATGTGTGTTGTCTATTTCTATTAACATTGCCATGATTTATATCAGTATCAACTGCGATATTTATTATTGTGCACTTCATTGAATTATCTAGATAATAGTGACACATATCTCTCGATGATATATCATGATTATATCTTGTATACTTCTAACAAGCAAATGTCGTTTCCTTGGATTGCATGTTTCATATATAGGCTTACAATACTCAAATTCTTTCTATGATAACATATCGTATCATGTTTGTATATGTAGTTTATATAAGTATGTTTTTTATAGCACATGATATGGGTAGCTTTTCTTTTGAGATGAGTGATTCACGAGCGGCATCCCTCATATCAAAAGAGGGACATCCAATGGGCTTGTTTTAGGGCTCCAGGCCATGTCAAACAAAGCATTTCACATTTTGAGACATTATATGATTCAAATGGGTCAAATTGAGACATATTCACATGACTTTGAGGAACTATTGGGGCATTCTATATCATTTTGAGGGATATATTGATCATATGGGGCATGGATTTCATTTGTGCAAATAATTTTCTGTTTCTAAAACCTGAAGAAAGATGGTACTACATTGGTGCTTTGGATCTACATCCATAAAGCATGGTTGATCCTCTTTACTTAAGAATCTGGTTTCGGAATTCCGCAAATCAAGGTTGTTATCTTTGGCCAAGAAGAGGATAAGGCTAGATCAATTTTTCTCTATTTCAAAGCGGGTTATTTGAATACCCAGGGTGGTGTGGTTGAATTTATTGCGCTACTCAGCTTCAAGCACCGCCTTTCTCCATGGGTTCACTTACACTCCTCAGCTCACCATTTCAGTAACTACACATTTTGGGGCATGTTCACCCCATTGCATTCATCAAGTTCAACAAGTGGCAGGTTGGTTCATGTACCGTCAAGTGTACTCATTTCTTAGATCTCTCGATTTCAATCAAAAAATTAAACTATCATTTCAGATTTCTTATCATGACGAGACATTAATCTACAGATATTCTTGATGATTTCACATGAAGTGGATGGCAGATTCCAGCTAGCACTTGTCAACCAAGCACGGTTATCACAGGTACCAAACTTATTTCATTCCTTTTAATTTACCATTTTCAATACTATACTGAAAGGGAAGCATTTGTAGACACCTGAATTCGGTCTTTGACATTTTTACAACATCAGTTTTGGAATTCTTTGACACACTTGGACAATTCATATATAACTCTTGAGCACACTTTCCCTCCTTTAATTTATTTCTTATCCGCCTCTATCTACCACACATACTTAATCAAGATCAGCTTAGTCAATACAAGAACATCTTCATAATCCTTTATAGACATTCTCCATACCTCAAATCCACATTTGCACTCCCTTGGTACTACCGGTAAACTTAGACAGTGTTGGCTATTGTAGGTGTCTGACATTGCCGACAGTGTCTAGAGGCCCTCAATAGTTATTTTTCAAATTGGGAAGTCTCCAAAGTTACAAATATATTGTGACATTATTAATAAATTGTAATATTATTAATAATGAGTTAATACAACTCATATTAATAATATAGTTAATAGTTGTGTGTGAGTGAAGTTGTTGAATAAACAACTCACGTAGTTATTTTGTAGTGTGAGTGATCCTCGGGATGTTTGAGAGATTCATGGAGAGTGATATGAGGGATTGAAGATGAAGTTTGACTCCACCTTTGTAGGAGATCAAACATTATAAAATGTAACCTCTCATTGTAATTGATATCCCGAATGAATTCAAATTTCTATATTCTTGTTATTCGGTGTTTAGTATAGTTCAGTTTTTATCAGTGGTACCAGACCAATCTCTGGTCTTAGGTTGTGATGGGAGAATGACTTCATGTGTTATCTGCAGTGGATCAATATTGGTCAACGACATATTCACAACAAGGTAGAAGGCGTTGGGTTATAAAGTGTCGATGCTCCAATGATCCAGCTTGCATTCACGTTGATTGCGCACAACTCATCGATTTCTTGCAGATGCATGTGTTTTTCTAGTCTCACGAACATTTACTCTCATTCTCTCTTAACCATTCTCATGCAAAGAGGTCTGTTTTGACATCATTCTATTTTGAGGCGCCTGATTTGTATGGATGAATTTGAAGTGAAGTTTATATACTAAGTCTGCATTCAAGAGCCGTTTTTATGTGCTGAGTTATTTACTAATATGCATGCTTTACAAGCTCCAAGCATTTCCTAAACCATTTACTATGCCCTCTATCTGCCAGCTCGTGCAATACATCATTATCAGGAGATGTTTTTAACTTTTATCAGGTTACATTTCATGCATTTCCAGCGAGCTGTTCGTTTTATTTTAAAATTTGCAATTGCTTGCTCAGCCAGATCCAAACTAACTGTGGTTTGTGCACTTCGTCGACTTTGTGTTGTCTATGCAAACATGTGTTATATCCAGGTGGATAATTTCTGCGAAATGTGTACACAGACAAACCACATGCCATCCTCATCTTTTCCATATCCATGCAGGCTGATTGCATAGATTTGCAAGCATATGATATTGCAATAGCATTGATTCAGTGGATCTTTTATACAAGTGCGTGGAATTAGAAATTCGCAGGTCGGAATTCTGCAATTCGGTGATTGTTTTAATATTCTCAATCTGTTTGTGGCCATGTGTAGTCTGTGAGATCTACATCTATTGCATAACGTAGACAGCCAGATCTACATCTTAGTGCAACGTGGTGCTGTCATTCTTCTTTGTTACCTGCGGTCCCGCATTTTCCATCAAATTATCTAGCCCGCAGTTTCTAATACAAGGTTTGTAAAACATTCAAACCAAGTCTATAGTTTGTGTTTGTGATTGTATGTAATTGTCATATGTAGGTTGGACTCGTGTTTTTTAGTCCTCCATTGCTCAAAAGACAAAAGTATTTGTTAATAATAATGTCCTTACTTAGTTGTGTCCACGGTTGTATTTGTGTCCCTAAAGTCTCACATTAAGAACCATTGTGGTTTCTAAAATTTAATTTTTGTGTTGTCTTTTATAGTTGTATGGTCAAAGTTGCGTTTTTTACAACTAGTGAGTTTCAGTCTTGCATGTCGTTTTGTTTTATTCAAATTTTCATCTTATAATGGTCTTATAATTAGTGGGTCAAGTATTGTTTATAAAAGAATCAAACTCATTTGTGGAGTTTGTTATAAATGTTGATAGTCATTTTTTGTGTCAAAGCCAAGTGTTGTTTTCTCAAATTCGAGTGTAAGTTTTGAGTCATTGTAAAAGTCCAGTATTTTTGGGTCTATTATCAAAAAGTCAAAGAGTCAAATATTGTAAAAATAAAATAAATTTGTCTCACAAACACATTTTCGGTGTTACCCGACGTCCAATTTTTGGGAGAATAAGATGAATAAAATTGCAGTTCTAATGATATTTTTGATGACTTCAAAAATGGAAAATATGTGCTGCCCCGGGACCCTGCAAGAGGCACTGCCCCTTGATCCTACTGGGGGCTGCTACCCCCAGACCCCCGCTTTGGAATTTCAAAACCAAAGCGAAGATTTGTGGGAAAGATGCATCAACAAAAGGTGGTGCAAATTTGAGCTCCATGGTCCAATCTGTTGAGTACGTAGCGACACTCATTGAAGGACGGAGTCAACGGAGGCTGGAGGTCAATCAACGACCTCTCGTCAATCACCAACGACAAGGCCGCACGAAGCTATGGTGGCAGTGTGTGTGTGTATGTGTGTTTTCTTTTATTTCAGATTTGCAATATGATTTCAGAGTTCTTGTTTGAATAAGTGAAATGTTCACATTGAGGGAGGAACAGGAACATGGTCTCAATGTTCAAATTTCTCCCTTTTCAGTTTGTATTCAGTAAGCAGTGGTTCCTACATGATTCCCTGAAGGAAAGACATAGTGGACAGACGAAAGCACAAAGGAAAAGCAGCAACATGATATTTGGGTTGTTGGTTGTCCTGTAAAACCATCCTTTGTTTTAGGTTGTTGGTTGTCCTGTAAAACCATCCTTTGTTTTAGGTTGTTGGTTGTCCTGTAAAACCATCCTTGTTGAGGTTGTTGGTTGTCCTACAAAACCATCCAGATCATGAGCACGCATGAGCGGCAAGCTGTAGAAGGAAGTGTGATTATTTTTTCTACCTTGTCAACATTAGGGGAGTGTATATTGGGAATTAATAATGTTAACAATAGGGGAGTGAATGTTACAAATATATTGTGACATTATTAATAAATTGTAATATTATTAATAATGAGTTGATACAACTCATATTAATAATATAGTTAATAGTTGTGTGTGAGTGAAGTTGTTGAATAAACAACTCACGTAGCTATTTTGGTGTGTAGGGATGTGAGAGATATCCTAGGGATGTTTGAGAGATTCATGGAGAGTGATATGAGGGATTGAAGATGAAGTTTGACTCCACCTTTGTAGGAGATCAAACATTATAAAATGTAACCTCTATCATTGTAATTGATATCCCGAATGAATTCAAATTTCTATATTCTTGTTATTCGGTGTTGTTTATTATAGTTCAATTTTTATCATCCACTAGGTCGGCCTAGACACGTTTCATATGTTGGCTATGGCGGGAAACTAACAAATAGTTGCCTATATATACAAATCATTCCTAAGGTTATTCCTCACCTCTTACACCTTGGAAACACCTAAGGCACTCTCACTACATTGGAGATCATTATTCTAAAGGCGTATACACATCTCAAATCTTCAAGGAGAAACTCTAAAGAAGTCCATAGAGCCAAATCTGAATACAAAGATGCCAAAGTTGCATAGTGCCAAGTGTCAAAATTCACAAACAAGATTATATATAGACTATTGATGATTATGCACATCCACACATATAGATGGGAGAAATACATGTTTTTCAGCCCTTCACAGGGGAGTGGTTGGGATCATTCCAACCTAAAAGACTAACCCCTATTGAAGGTATCTTGTGATCAAGCACGTGTGATTAGTGTTTGAATAGAAAAGAGCATAAACAACATCATCACACAAGACTGAAGATCTTGCAAGCATCAGAAAGTAAATTGCTGACATAGGTGAAGGGCTCCCAGAAGTTTCAATCCCCATAGTACAACGGGACGTTGTTGGTAAACCTAGATACTGTTGGTTACTGCAAGTGTCTGACCCTATCGACAATGTCCAAAAAGTCATTTTGCCTTTGTTCTTGATCTGAGCACCGGACGAAGCACTTCATGAGCATTTTCAGATCCTGTGGCATCTTCTATGAGTGACAAACAGTCATAATCAGCTAAGTAACTCATCTTTTTATTGTTTTGTCAATTATAAATAGAATGATCACAGTTCTATTATTCCGTAGCAATTCACATTTATTGTACTTAGTGCCCTTATTTCTATAACCTGAATTAGCTCGTGTTTTGGTTAAATTTATATCTCTTAGGTGTAAAATAATCAAAACACAAAGATATACACCACAACACAAACATTTGCTTTACTGAATCAGCAAAATGAAGATGAAAACATACAACAATCCCTCAAAATGGACTCTATCACAGTCCTACTTTGTTACGGACTTTGGACCCAAATCCCCTCCACAAGTTTCTTAGTTAAACTCCCTCTCTTTCAATCTGCCTCTCTTGCTTATTACTGAAAACTACCAATGACATATCCCTTATGATCTCTTTGACATCTCCAACAATTGAAATGCCCCTTCACATTCCCAAGTTACTTGGAAACGCCTGAAATTAATAATTCATGGTTTTTTAGCTGTTATTCACACTATGTGTAAAGCGGAATCGGCAATTGTGGCAACATCCATGGTTCGGTGGTAGGTGGCAGTGTCCATGATTTATCAACCAACAAAATCAATTATGAGCTTCAAAACCATAACTTTTTGTGACCATAACTTTTGCACAAAACTCAAAATCTAGTGTCTTTTTTAAAGCGCATTATTTTTTTAGGAGAATTCAAATATGTAATCACATTCAATTTTGGAGGCTATTCTACATGATTTTTGCCTCTGTACCAAAAACTATTATTTTTAATTCAGCAACAGTCACATTTGCTCCCTAAATCATAGTAACAGTAGATCCACTCAACCGATTTTGATGTTGAACGTGACCCAAATCCAAGATGAAACATTGAGACAACAATGACAAAGCTACACTAACACACTACCATATTTTTGGTTGATGCAAGATTACTTGTGGACCTGGATGCTCCTACATCACTTACCCAAATTAGGCTACAAGCAACCTTTTCTACAAATTTGATGGAGAAGGAAATGGTGGCATACATTTTGTACTGTTTTCTGAGTTTTAATCTTAACCCGAGAATTTTGAAAAACACTATCGTACAAAATGTCTTCCAGCCCAACACCAAGTATACAATTAAAATTGATATTCAATGTACCCAATAGTTAAGCTACCTCCTAAAGATGGACAACCACAAAATAATGTTATGAGAACAAGCCAGTTGTTAAATTATCAAATTATTCATGAAGGTCATCTTGAGATGACTTAAACACACGTAACATCCCAAAAAAATTAATAATCTAGTTAATTTGCTCATGAAATCATTCAATTAATTAATCAACACAAATAACTGATTGGAGTGTAATTGGATTAATTCAACATTGGTAATAATTGTGAGAGAAGGGGCAATGAGGAAAGAGGCTAGAGGGTGAGAATCCTAAAGTAATGGATCACATTCCTCATTCTTGAGCATTTGTTAGTAGGGGGAGGAATGAGGAATGCGATTCATTACTTTAGGATTCTCACCCTCTAGTGTGTGTTAAGCAAGTTCCCTTGCCTTTTAATTATTACCAAAAAAATAATTGAGAAAAATATGTCATTGGGGTAAATGATTACTCATGGAGGTCATCTTGGGAAGACTTCAACTCATATGAGTAAAATCCCACAAAATTTAATAATTTAATTAAATTGCTAGTGGAAGCCTTTGATTAATTAATTTACCACAAGACTTTCATTATTATTGTATACCATTTTTAAAGAAGAGGGTAAAGCAAGCAAACCTTTGGATAAGTTGAGGTAAAATGTTTCCCCAAAAGAACACCAAATTCCTCGGCTGATAGCTGTTCCACACACTCTTTTGCTTTCGCATAAACCTGCCAATACATGAAAGCCAGCTCTTGAACTTACATGTCATAAAGAAAAAGGGTCAACAAAATGAACGGATAACAAAAGAATTGTATGTTATGTTGACAAGAAGAACAGATAATAAAATATTGAAGAAAATAGTAGAACCATTTAAAGAAGTGGAGTAAAACTCAAAGCTTTTTTAGGGCATTCTCTTTATTTTTTGAAGAAAATTGTATGTTATTTTTCATTCTCTTTGAAACATAATTCCAAGGTCGTGAGTCATAACACGTGTCATTTTTTGTTTATTACATTAATTTAATTAAACAATTAACTACCTTACAATACTAATTACTAATTAGTAATTACAATGTAAAAATGCAAGTAATACACCTTTAACTTTGCCATTGTTATAACAGAGGTCCAAGATGCACAATCATTTTCAGTTGGGCATTAAAATGTAAGGACTCAAAATTATTGAAAATTTTGGTAGGAGAATTTGCTCTAAAAAATGGATAAAGCATTATTTTCGCATAAGCTTGATGTATGAAATTAAGGAAGAACTCATACATAGAAGTGGCAACCAAATTGTTGATGGATTCAATAGAATTGAGGATAGAATCATTAAGAATTCCTAGTTTAGCAAGTCCATAATAAATAAACAATGCTATTAGCAAGTTCAGAATAACTAAACAATGCTAAACAATGCTCTTTGGGTTTTAAAGCAAAAAGTTGAGTGAAACATAATATATATACATACACACAAACATATATGCATACATTGTAATATGGTTGTCAATATGTAGTGCACAAAATCTGTTTTATCTTTCTGAATTCTATTGATAGGTGCTTTTCTTAGAAGGGGTTTTCCTACAACCTAAAATTGGTTGAAGAAAGTAATATTACCAATCTCAAGATGATGAAGCCTTGCCTATCTGCTGTTAATTATGAGCACATTTTATGTGCAGGCTATCATTATGGCTATAGGAAGAATATAGTCTACAGCAGATATTCATGAACTTACAAGGTCAAGGAACTGCAATCATCACATGGGTTACTAACATATTAGACCTGCTTCTTGCAAATATTATCTGAAAAAAAGAGCTTTATAGTTCTAAATTATTATATAAAAGATCTGTTAGCTCAATCAACAGAATAATAAAAGGGATATGGTCTGGAAGAACTTAGTTTCTGTGACAATGTGGTTATAAAATCATATTGAATTACCTCACAGCCCATCTGCAGGCAACATGTAACTGTTTTTTAATCAAGCTTTTCAAAACACAACAATCTATGTAATATGCAAATAACTTTATTATGTCCTGTAAACTCTGAAAGTTTGATCCAATCTGGTGCTTGAACACGTGAAGGTTGAGGAGGATGTACCATGTAAGACATGTCTCATGTCAGCCAGTATGTTGTCCGGCTCTCTTCCAATGGACAACTGAATTGACCCAGTCAAATCTAAATATTTTGACTCATTAAAACCTGCTGAGGTTAGAGAGGAAATTACGATCTCATGCACATTGCAAGAGATCTTATGGGGATAAAACAGATCTTACTCTGGAAATTCAGAGACCCTACTGTTGAGGAGAGTTCTTTTCAATGACAGCTGGGGCAAGGGAGGAAGTATAGCTACAGCTTGTGGATTTTCAAATCATGTTTCAATTATGAAATTGTTTGTAACGGCCCATCACCCAGCAATTTCAATTCCAGTCTAAAAAATGCTGAGAGTTTGTCCTGGTAATCATGTGGAGAAGAAATTGCAAACCATGGGGTCACGACTCCACTCAACTCCCACAATGCCATAAGTAGCTCGTTTCAAAAATAAATGCAGGACTCCTCCATGTTATGTGTAGTGCCCATAAAGATGTAGCTTCCTCCCTTGTTGATTCTATCCTTACCTTCCTGTGATATGGGTTGTATTTTCCGTTGTGCATACTAGAGCAAGATGCATATAGTTAGTCATTTTCCTTTGACTATTTTGCTGCTAGTCTCTGGAATAGTCAAATCAAGTAATTGTAATATCTTGGCTACGTTACGGGTTATAGGACCCGTGACCCTGTTTAGCATAATTACTTATAAATATTTATCATTTTAATAATAAAAAAATTGTGAGTGCCAGGTTTTACGGTGGACCAGTGTATTTGTAAGTGGTTTATGTAGTTGCCCTTATGGCGCAGCCCTCTTAGAACCGTTTGGTATTGGTCACTTCCCGAAAAAAATTAAATTTGAAGGTAATGGAGTTATTAATAATTCGATGTGTGAGATTTTAAAATGATAATATTAATAGTAATAAATAAATAATTTCTTTTTCTTGAGTTTTAACCTCATCTAATGTGAAATCAATTTTGAACTTCATCCATTGGGAAAATTGAACCGAGTATGAGGTTTAATTAAACTATGTTCATGAAAATAAATTATAATATGTGATAATATAGTGATGAGCGATTTAAAAAAACAAAGAGAGAGAGAGAGAGAGAGATGAAATCCCGTACAAAGCCAAGTGTAAAATTTTCAAAATAAAATAAAATAAATCCAAAATGGGTGATTACGGAAAAATGTGAGGGTTATTGTTTTTACGCCGAAGATGTTTCACAGGTGGGTTGGGGCAGGGGGGGCTCTGACAGGTGTTAGGAGATCGGCGGCCCACATTGCAACGTACGTCAACATACGCACGGCTCAACCTCCGACTGCGAGGACTATAGCATTTGATTTTTGTAATTGTTTTTGTTTCAGTGGAAAGATTTCAACAGAGAATCCTTATGTGTTGTTCGGGAACATCATGGGGGTATGGCAACATAACATGGTTAAGAAGACTAGGGAAACAAAACCACTCCATCCATGGTTACTTTCAATTCCACTGACAGACTCGTTAGAGATGTTGCCAAGTTCGAGATTTCATCTAATTATCACAACATTGTGCTTGATGTTAAGAGAATGTTACCGGCCAAAGTTTTCAAAGCTTCCATTAAGTAGATCGTTCCACAGAGTCAAGTAATCGTATAGATTGATAGATGGCCGAGTCAGAAAATCTTTTAAGATTTTCGACATAGAAATCTACAGAAAAAAAGAGGAAGTGGAGAACGAGAAGGAGAAGAAATGTCACAATTTGAAATTGGAATTTTGATATTATAGAAGAGTATTTCCAATGTCAAAAGCTCTGGGCGGTGATCAGAACGCGCACAAAGGAGAGAGGCAGCAGGTAAAGAGGTTTTTTTGCAATAATAATTTCGACATGTTCTGTCCTAAAATGCTGCCGGAAACTCCAACCAGTGATTTATATTCCGGCAATATACATCCGTGTTATTATAAAAGACATGTCATTCGGAGAACAAAAGAAGAGTCTCTACAGATTTATCCAGAAAATGAGAAAATGGTGGACCTCTGGCTAACACTGGGTAACAACAATACACAGGGAAATTGACGTAACATAATTTATTTCTTACGCAATAGTAGAATATATTCGCCCTCCATTTCATAATTCCCAATATTTTCGTAATCAAGAGATTTTTCGGGGAAATTCCCAAATATGCCTCTCTCGAAAAAAATATTAAAATTTAAGATGAATATGGATTAAAAGTTTGCGGGCATTTCACAAGTTGCTTAGGGCAGGGGAGTTTGACAAGTGTCAGGAGATCGGCAGCCCACATTGCAAAGTAAGTCAATGTCTCAACCTCCGATTGTTGATCTGTGAGGACTGTAGTGTTTGACTTTGTAATTGTTTTTGTTTCAATCAAAAGATTTTAACAAAGAACCCTTCTGTGTTGCTCGGGAACATCCGAGCATGCCAAACAGGGTAAACGCTTAAGTTATAACAACTATAAGATTTGACATAAACGTTTTACTATAACCACACAGACTGTCCCATTTGAGTTACTACTTCAGTCTTATAGTTGTTATGAATTAATTTATCCTTTCTTTTCATTTTGCATTATGAAGAATGTTTACCTTCCTTAGCAACTTCTACCGACTGTCAAGTATCTTTGAGGGCTCACACACAATATTTTGGATGCAACATGCATATTCAAATTGAATCAAACTCTGGTACAATGCTTTATATCATTTTTCTTATTTGTTTGTATTCTGACATCATTCTTAGCAGTGCAAATAACCTTGATAAATTTGTGAAGATTCAGTTTTTTATGTGCTTGTTTATGTTATTGACATTTTGGTTTTGATGGTATTGCTATTGTCTTTTTTAAGATATCTCCAAAATATGTTTCCTTGATCTCTTCCACACCGTATGCACTTCATTCAAACAAATGACAAAATAGCAAAATTCTCTTGCCAGATAACTTCTTGTACTTTGTACGTCCATTCCACAGAAGGGCTCAATTATCTATGATTGTTCCCGCATCGCCTACTTCACTATAATTTCTCGAGCTTGAAACTCCAAAAAAAAAGTTTGCACAATGTTGCAGGAAACAAACAATGCGTTTAGGTTTCAAATTGTGACGCTTGTGAATTCTCATAAATTTTTATTTTGGCCCCTTTGAACTCACATTGCACTCACATTAATACACTGCATGAGATTATGACAATTACATGGAGCACATATAGTAGATATTATTTGGGAAGGAACATTCTGCTTCATGGAATAGGTGTGGGGCATGCAGGTATTTAATTTCCTATCTTTTAATTTACAACATTCCATTCATGTCTACATCTTACCTATCCAATCAAATTTCGTCCAATTGAAAACCTTGATGCCATAAAATAAAAAATTAAACTTGCTTAACAGAGAAAAGATACCTTTTACTAATATTTTGTATTGCTCCTAGGACTCAATTATCGGTGTTTGTGAACCATCTTTTTCCCTACACTTACTTGTGCTTACAACTTGAAAGGCGGGTTACAAATTACTACAAGATGCATCCATTTAGCATGGGTTTTGAACTTAAAACTTTCCAAGTTTCCCCAATTTTTCTCGTGTCCTCTTTGTGAGATTGAAATGGTTAAGTGGAACACGCATAGCAGATAATATTTGGGGCGGAACAATATGATCCATGAAAAACGTGTTGGGCATGCTATCCAAAGCCTTGATCTACCTTTGCCTCATATGACCAATCTTTGGAAGGTATCAATTATTGATACTTGTTCGTGCTTCTACTTCTTATAATTAGTTGACCTCACAACTAAAAACGAGCCCTAATAAGTTTTGTAACATGTGGTCATTGCAGTCCGCATTTTGAGATTCTCCATCAACAATTTCATCTACGTCTTCCGAAACATGAGTTTCCTCCTTACAAATGGCAAGCATGTCTTGTACTTCTTAGACAGTGTATTCTCACGCTGCCTCCTCCAATCATCTTTCCTTTCCCATACACTTCTCCCCCCTCAAACGCCTTTTGCTGCACCCCTCTTCCTCTCCCACAATTTCTCTTCATCTAGTTTCACTTCTTCTCTAGATCCCTTTCAGTGTTCACATTGTACATTTCACGAACGATTGCTAGTTGGTAAAAAAATTGGGAACACTTCGAGAGCGACAATAATGCCATTTACTTGACCTATGCTTGTTTGAAAAGCTCAAGTAGTTGCCGCCTATAGTTTTTGCATTCTTTCTATTTTTTCCTATTTACTTCACCCTAGCTTCATCCTGGTCATGGATACATCACCCAAGTTCGTCTTTGGAGAGGGGCAGCCACCATGGAAAAGGATATGGCATCTCAGAGCAATGGAGCAAGTTCCTGGGGGGTGTGTGGGTGTTTGGTAAGGCATCTGGATGCCATGATTGCAAAATATGCACCAATGGGCGAGCAGGAAGGAGAGAGGAGGCTTGATAGAGAGAGGGAGAGATTTTCTTATTTATTTTTACAGGCATGTTTTCTCTCTCCATTTATTATTAGTTTTGTTTACAAACCTATTTGATTTGAAATTTCCCTATTTTTGATGCTAATGGATTCAATATTTATTTATTTTTATTAAAAAAAGACTTGGAACTCTTTATCTTATTGTAAATTTATTACATTCATGTTTATTTATGTGGAGCATAACTAAGGTAGATAGAGGATGTAGTGTTTAGGCTAGGAGCTTTCTATTGTGCATAAATGGATTGAATCTAGGATTGTTGAAGGAAACCCTACCAAATTCATTAAGATAAGTTATTATGTTTATCTATTGTTAAAAATAGATCTTGCTTTATCCTAGTCAACCGGTCTTATCAATAAACATATGCAGCCCACCATATCTTTTATCTCGCAATCTGGGCGTTTAAAAAAAAATTGGTTTGTCACTAATGAAGTTATATAAATGTTGTCCTATTTCTAACTTGACCCAGATCTTAGAATTCTAGAAAACTAGAAAACATTAGTTGTGTTTGTAAACAAAATGCATGCATAATTGATTCTATTATGCATATTAAATGCTTGGAAAAAATTTATTATGATTAGAATATGTGTTAAATTGTTTGACACATTGTTTGCTATATTAGAAAGCTTGGAAGTATTATCAACATTCTTAGAATGTATGCAAGTTGTTTGACAAAATGACTATTTGATTGAAACACTTGGAAAATTGCCAACATTCTTGGAATGTATGCAAATTGTTTGACATAATGTCTATTTGATTGAAACACTTGGAAAATTGCCAACATTCTTAGAATTTATGCAAAAAAATGTTTGACAAAATGTCTATTTGAATGAAACACTTGGGAAAATTGTCAACATTCTTAGAATGTATGCAAAATGTTTGATAGAATGTCTACTTGATTGAAATGCTTGGAAAATTGCCAACATTCTTAGAATGTATGCAAATTGTTTGACAACATGTCTATTTGATTGAAATGCTTGGAAAATTGCCAACATTCTTAGAATGTATGCAAAATGTTTGACAAAATGTCTATTTGATTGAAATGCTTGGAAAATTGCCAACTTTTCATAACTATGAAAATTCTTTGACATAATGTCTATTTGATTTAAATGCTTGGAAAATTGCCAACTTTTCATAACTATGAAAATTCTTTGACATAATGTCTATTTGATTAAAACGCTTGAAAAATTGCCAACATTCTTAGAATGTATGCAAATTGTTTGAAATAAAGTATATTTGATTGAAATGATTGGAAATTTGTCAAAATTCTTAAAATGTATTAATGATTGTACCATTGCTTACTTTAGCATACTCCTTGGTTAAAGCTTATTATGTGGTATTCACGGCTTGATATTCATAATTTTTGGCTCACATATTTTATGGAGGGGGGAGCACGCCAGATTTATGCTGATTTTGGTATGCTTATTGATTATTGCATTGTAGCATGAAATTCAATTGGAAGTAGTAGGATCCAAGATTTGTCTTATAGTTATAACTTGGTCAGCGGGAACCTTAGATTGATGTTAGTTTATTTGGTGCAAGGAGCTAATAGTGTTAAGGCATGTAATGTAAATTTTCTCTTGGTTGCAATAAATACTATTGTTGACATGTTAGAGGTGTTTGCCTCTGGGCATACATTAGTTACCACCTCTCTATAAAGAAGAAATTGTAATTCATATTTTGTATAGGTTAATTCAAATCGTGTTATAGAGGCATATAGACCTCCATTGGGATTACTTAAGATATGTTATTGATAAATGCAATCACTATACTCCTCTTCTTACCAATGTATGTGTTGGATATTATTTACAGTTATGGTCAGTTTAGAGTTGTTATAGCATCCATGGGAATTATGTTAAGGATGTTATTTTTCAATGGATTGTTATACCTAAAAGGTATACTTCTAGTATTCTATTAGACTTAACTGTGAAAATATTACATAATGTATATAAACTCTATTACTTCACTTGGAATAAAAAATAGGTTCTTGAATGTACTATTGTACTGGCTAGTATGTGGGTAGCATTCATACTTGTTATTCTATGGCTAGTGAGACCTTGATTATTTTTGTTGATTGTATACCATTGGGATAGAAGTTGTGATGATTCTTATTATCACAAACCTTCATACTTAATTGTTAAATAAACAAAATTACAATCCAGGTGAATATGGGACAAGGTCTCAACCTACTTGGTGAGTTCTCGATGATTTAATCTAGGTAATGTGAACAACTATAGACCATGTAACTCTATTGGTTGTATTTATGTCAAATGTCAATATATCACATGACTGGTAGGGTTGTGTTAAAAGAGGGATTCTTCTAGGAGATTAGCTAGGTTCTATTGTCTAAATATGGTAAGGGTAATTGCATGTACATTATTAATGGATCAAGTTTGTCATAACAAGACCTTTTATATTCCTATTACTTAAGTGTGAACTAAGCATAGTTTGTGATTGTGTCCTCTTTAAAACTGATTGAGATGTATGTGGATATGTCCCATTTTAAATGCAGGTTGGGTCAAGCCCTTAAGGACTATCAAAATGATAAGAATAAAAGTTGTATAAAGGATTTATAAATCTTTATCTGATGTTATAACCTTGGATCTACAATAAGTATTTAGAGTTATTGTTAATGTGAGGATCATGCTAAATATTTGACTATATTTTGTACCTATTATGTTAATTGAATCAAGTTGACTAATCCGAATCGCTGGAGTAGATCTAAGAGAGTTTTAAAATATATACCTTGTAAACCTGCAATTATAAGTTAAATAACTTAAGTCATGCCAAATCAGCCATATGGAATAATTGCATGCATGAAAATTTAGGCAAAAACTTATGAAGGGCCAAACACGATCCTAGATAATTGTGGTTACATAGGTAGGAAGTCATCATCCATGCATCCATCTATATTGGGTTGGCATGTATAGTCCCTTTAAGAATTTATTATTAATGGTTAATGATTGCTACAATGTCAAAATAAACTAGGTAACCCATGTAGAATGTAAAGTATATAAAGCTTGTCAAGGTGAATGCTTTGGGTTGGTAAATGATTTCATTGTTATGATTATCATAGTTGAACTTTTGGTTCAATTGTTAGGAATTGATGATAAACTCTACTAAGATAAATAATACTAAGTATGGGAATTAATGCCATAATAATCTAGAAGATAAGTTGTAAATTTTCTAGAAATGGTGTAGGGTTTCCCTGCTTGTAAAGAAGTAAAATGTAGAGTTACTGTAGTAACGAATACACTTTCCTATAACAAGGGTTTAGGTGTTGCTAGCACATCCATATGTTTAAGTTATAAAAAAATATTGTTGTGTTATTTTCATGGGTTTTGTGGAGAGGGCATGACATGATGATTTATTTTACTCTTTATTTTCAACAGTTTGAAGAATTTTCTATTTTTCATTAATTTCAAAAATTAGGCTTGCCAACTGGGTTTTTTATTTACATGCAATAAACAAAAAAATTTATAATGTGTGTGTGAGCTTATAAAGGTTGCGAAAAATTCCCAAGTGTTACTATGTAATTTTTTGTTTCTTCTCAGATATTGGACATCTTATATTTATATTTCATATTTTTTAATCCAAGCTGTCCTGTGCTATAAATATGTTGACTCCACTCAACAATATTGTTTTGGCCATAGCTTCAGCACTCATACACCCACCTGCATAACCTTCATGTGCTTCTTTCAGAATAGACTCCACTTCTACCTCCACAAATCTTCTCAAAATCTGATTATAGCCCAAGTGATACAGTAGTCCACAGATCAAATGGAATGGCCTTGATTTCACAATTATCTTTCTTCTTTGTGCTGATGGTATATCAGCTGCTAAAAAATTTCCCTTTCTGTGCCACTATGGAAAAGGTAAAACTCTTATAACAATACCTATTGAGAAATTCTCTCTTGTATGACTGGTTTATTGATCAAATAAACCAAGGCTTGATGATCCACATAAAATATGGATAAATTCGCCAATGGATGATGCCAAAATTTCTGCACTGAATAAAAACTTCATAGTACTACCCTTTCCATTGTATAGTTTTTCTCTGCCTTACTCAACAATCTGCTGGAAAAGCACAATAGACGATCTAGCTTATGCACTCCCTCCTGTGCTATTGTACAATGATCAATGATAGATCACATAGTTAGATGCATCTATATGGATGTCAAACTCTTTTTCCCCATTCAGATGGGACAAGATTGGAGCACTCATCAACATTAATTTCAGTATCTCTTACGCTTTGTCTTGTTTAGGTCCCCATTCAAATGGTACCTCTATTCTTAACAAATAGTCTAATGGGTGTAACAACCTGCAAAATTCTTAATAAACCTATGGTAATAGCCAATGTGTTGCACATGGGGCCAAACTAGCCCAAGATATTTGGAACTTTCCAAATCATTTACAACTTTTATCTTATTCAGATTTGCTTCCATACCCACTTTACAATCCACGTCTTAATAAATGCCATTTGGTGCCAGCAATTGACAATTCTTTGGGTTTAACGACACCCACACTAGCCAACACAAATGTGTACGAGTGCTAGGGAAAAATCGTTCAATCCATGAATACACGAATCACTTAAGAATTTTTAAATGTTTTGTGGACGTTTCTCAAAATATAAACAAAATAGTTCTTTGAAACGTTGTCAACATATTGAAAAATAGCCTAACCGGCATTCTATTATGTGCATATTTTCCAAATTGCAACACAGTTGTGGTCTATGCTTATCTTCCATGGCAAATTCAATTTGATGTAGCCTGAAAAATCATCCAAAGAAGAGTACAGTTCACTTCCTGCTATCTCTTCCAAAATTGCACGTGTGAATGGGATTGAAAATGATCTTTCTTTGTCACCACATTCAAACATTTAAAGCCTCAGAATAACCTTTACTTACCAGCACTCTTTTTGGGGACTATAACTACCGGAGACACCCAATCACTTGTAGCTACCTTAAATACTATACCATCCTCACACATTCTTTCTATTTCCTCTTGCGATTTTGCAGCATACCTTGGATTCATTTTATATGGGCTCCATCTCACTAGGATTGCCCCAAGTATGAGACAAAATCACAAATGTGATGTTGACATAAGTCCAGTGATACTCCCTTTAAATCTTTGTAAGTCCATGCAAAAACTTCTTTGTTTTCTATAATATTTGTATGACTACTTTGGCTCACTCAAAACTTAGATCTGCGCCCATTGTGGTTATTTTTGGTTCTTCATCAATCCCTAAGTTGACCTCTTGTATAGTCCATCCTGCATATTAGATGGTTCTTACTTGTGGGAATTCTTATGCATATCCAGTTCGGCATCACAATAAGCCGGGTAAATTCATATGCAGGATGCATATTCAGATCAGCATCACAATAAGTTGGGTACTCAATCTGTTCTATTGTATGATTTTGATATACTAACAGATATTTTTCTTACATCCGTGTTGGTGCCACTTGTGATTGTGCCAATATTTGGGCTAGGGCAAATTGTGGCAGATGATCCATTAATAACTTCCTTGAATTGTGTAATGTCCCTTTTACAAGGACTTCCGGAAATAGCTAGGGCTGAAAGTGAGATGACTGACATTAATTTTTAGATGGTTGTAATCAGATTTCAGAGCGCTGGATATGACTGAAAATGCACCCTAAAACCTGCAATTTTTCCCTTCCTATGGCAGCGACCTGTTTTGAGAACTCCCACTCACTTTTCGATGCCCTAAACTTGCTAAAAATGTGCCCAATCAAGCTCAAAAATTCTGATTAATTACCAATAATCAAAATATGAAGGAAAACTGATTTTTAGTGCCCCAAAATTGAAGATATGAATTTTCTATAAATCCTTTGTCTGCAGAATTTATACATTACTTCAAAAATTCATAACTTTACCTAGGAAGCTCCAAAATTCACAAAACTTGAGATCTTGAGGTTTAAAAATATGAAGAATGCAAATATCAAATCAGCTTGCCCAAACATCCACCCACTAATGCCAAACCTGTCTAACAAGCAATTCGCCCCTCTTGGAAATGCTAAATTAGTGGCTCAAAGATGCAAAGAAATGATTGATTTCACCTTTAAAAATTAGTAAAAATGCATCCATGCAAGAATCATACCATACATCCATCAAAACACCTCCAAAATGCTCATGATGCAATTCGCCTAAGGCCAAATAGAAAGATATCAGCTCCAAATACCTTCAAATACTCAATAGTTCCAAATATCCTTCCTTGAGAATTTTCATCTCCAAGACAAGTTCCACAATCAAGGCTTGAAGTGGTCTCAAACAAGGGTTTCCGTCCTTGATGAGAGAGAAAGGAAAGGTACAACCTTTACCCAGAAGAAATAATAAGATTCAACACCCCACATAATGATCGAGCATCCTCCTTTTATAACATTAGGGGTGTTATATCATAACTTATGGCCGGCCTTATAATAAATACCTTTTAATTATCGAATTTATATTTAGAGGCTACACACTTAGAATACTTTATTTTCTAATTAAAGAAGTTCTTCTATTGGAGCGTTGGGATTCCCAATAGGAATACATGATAATAATAAAAATGTTTGCTTAGATAGTAATTAAAATGTCATCCAAGTCTTCCCTTTGTTTCTTTCCTTAAACTCGCCGGGAGGAAAATGAATTAAGGCCTTCAAATCCACTAGTCTCCAAAAAGGGACATGACAGTCCCCCCTTCCCAAGATTGTTTGTTCCCAAGCAATTACAAGTACCCGTATCCCAAATAAAGCTCAGCTGCTCCTTTGATGTACCTACACATGAAGCAAACTCATTAAAGAAAAAATGTGTCCCCTTCTTCATCCGCTCTTGCTTTTTGGATATGATGACCAATTCTTCTTCTTTGCTTGTCTAGGCCTCATAATTACCATCCAAACAATAGTTGTTCCCAATTTCCTCATGTTGTCCCAAACACCAATGTAATCTTGTTTTTCCCTCAAAAAGCATAATGAAGGTGGTTGTTATTCCACTGTTGCTTGCATAGAATAGTACAAGTATGTTAGTGTGTAGTGAATACAACTCCCAACTATTAAGATGTCTCTTTATGCTCCAAAACTTTGAAAAGAACAAACTGAAAATGCACCAAACAGCAGGCCTCCTCTGTTGGACAGCCCTCAAATTGACCCTTGGATCAAAGTATTTGTCATCCCACATTCCCTTTGATTCTTTCATGGAACCATAGATTGAAAAATCAGAATTACAATCCTTACCTTGATGACCCAAACACATCAATTGCATGGCATAAAAATGATGCAAACAATCTCCTATATGAAGATGATCATATTGCTTGTGTTCCCCATAAGATTTATTTGTTCTTTCCCTCATCCCGACACTCATAATGAAAAAAAATCAGTAGTAATGATCTTGAAATCAAAAGTTTCTCCTTTTGCAAGTCTCACAAAAACACCCATATCCCACATGCGAAAACAAACTTGAAATTAAATCAAAGATGTGCTTCTTACCTCGTCATTCTTTGTGAGATGCATGATGATACCCATACCAAAGTGATTTAGAAGCTGGAAATAATCATATATTGATTGCCCACAATGCTATGAACTGAAAACCAACACTTCTCATGACTGAATCCACCTGTATGCTTATAAGTATGTCATTGTGCAAGTCCGAAATGCATATTACAGCAGTGTTATGATCAACAACCAAATGATTTTTGCCATGCTTACCATCTTCCCGTGTCAAACACCTTGTTGCCCTTGCAATGATGAATGAGGTGAGAAGGGATTAATCCCCAATGGCTGAAAATGCTTTGGGAATTTAGAAACTATCTCCTCTCATGGCTGTCCTCTTATTGATGACAGCAAACATATTGTAGGGCAAACTAAATAGTTGATAACAGCAAGTTCAAAATCCCAAAAATCAATTTTTGCAACCTTCAAAGTCATACCTTCTATGAGGATAAGCAGCTGGAATATCTTATTTGTGCATAGTGCATACCTCAAGAAACATAGACCGTCAAATTTCCCTATGTCTGAAATATGTACAGCTGCAATTCCATCTTGAATGCTCCTTTTTTTCCACCTCTCCAGTCCTTCCATGGAACCATGGGTTAGCAATCTAGAGAAAGGATAATCAAAAATTTCATCATGTCCTTGATCCCCAAAACATACCATGATAAAATTGTTCCCCATACTGATTTTGAAATCAGCAATCCTTCTTTTTATAGGGCTCAACACATCACTTATATTTCCTACGTGAAAACAACCTTGTGATTGAATCCAAACATCCATACGCTCTTTGCCACAAGAAATACTTCTCACCTCACCATCCCTTGACATATGTTGTGTATGATGATGTCCCATTAGCGGCCTCATAGGACACAAGCAGCATGAATTATGATCACTCCCCCATATTTGAAATGACAAAGTGGTAAGCAGTGAATCTAAGACACTCACATGCCTTGGGTTGCTTACAACAATCTTGTAACTTAAAGATTCCAAGTTAGGTGCAACACTCTTGTAGGGAACATTTTTGGGCTCCTCTCCCAAGCTGAAAATGTCAATAATTTGCTTGTTATTAACCGCTATCAGGAACAGTCCAGCAAGCTGAATGTTATTAATTTCAGCTCCCAATTTTTGTAAACCAAGTTCTTTCTCTTCCCACTTGGTGCCCTTCATCTTCACAAAGTGGTTAGAGTATTCTTTATGATGACCAAAACATTGCAAAGACATAACATGAAGGTTATGTAGCAAATCCTTGCTAAGAAGATGATGAAATTGCTTACCAGAGGTTGCTGTCCTGAAATTTCCAGCGAACTTAAAGTGATTATAAGCACCCGGAAAAAAACTCTCTTCATATGTGTGGCTTCCAACAAGGTCACCTAAAGGTCTTGGCCCATTGACCCTTTGCAATTTTGATTTGTCTCCATTCTTAACATAATGACAACTACCCATTTGCCGTGATTTACTATGGAGGATCAAACTTACCCCAAGGTCCTCTTTTTCTACAAATCGCCTATGAGCGTGAATCTGAAATGGCATGATAGAAAGCAACAAATTCGAATTACCATCATACCTTTGATGGTCTTCATGAGAAATTTTTGTAGCCTTCTCCTTATCCTTTGGCAATTGAGCTTCGTCAACACCTCGTAAATCTGATTTTTCTTCAAACCCTTGTGTCTTCGTGGTGTTGTCCAGAGAATCCGTCAAGAGATCCAGTTGGGCAAGCGTGTTGGAGGTTTCCAGGACTCCCAAGGGTTGCTCCATCTTGGTAAGCAACCGTTGAGATATATCTTCTTCCTTCTTTTCCTTAGAAGGATGGCCATCCTCTCCATCATGCAGCTGATCTGCCACATCCTCTTTGACTTGCTTCTTCATGAGGGAAGGGTTTTTCCCTTCTAGGTTTGAGTCTTTTTTATCATGGCTGCTTGGTGTGATTCGATTCTTAAGCCTTGTGCCAGTGCCCACTCTCTTGTTCTCAAATTCCACGAATTCCTCAAAGGAAATGGCGTCACACATCCCTTTCGGAAGGGCTTGGTACTCTTATGTCAATTTGTCAACCCTTGAAACTCTTTTCTCCTTGAGTGAACCACCACCCTACATATTTTAGATGGCTAGGGTAAGCCTCTTCAGTGCCTCAACTATCCCTTCTTGTGTTTTTACGATCCTATCTAACTTGTTTTCCATGCTTCACAAGTTGGGAGGACGATGCTTTGATACCACTGTAATGTCCCTTTTAGGGGGACTTCCGGGAATAGCTAGGGCTGAAAGTGAGATGACAAAAATTAATTTTTAGATGGCTGTAATCAGATTTTAAAGGGCTGACTATGACTGAAAATGCAACCTGAAACCTGCAATTTTTCCCTTCCTAGGGCAGCAACCTATTTTGAGAACTCCCACTCACTTTTGGATGCCCTAAACTCGCTAAAAATGTGCCCAATCAAGCTCAAAATTTCTGATTAATTACCAGCAAACAAAATATAAAGGAAAACTAATTTTTAGTGCCCCAAAAATAAAGATATGAATTTTCTATAAATCCTTTGTCTGAAGAACTTATAAATTACTTCAAAAATTCATAGCTTTACCTAGGAAGCTCCAAAGTTCACGAAACTTGGGATCTTGGGGTTTAAAAATATGAAGAATGCAAATATCAAATCAACTTGCCCAAACATCCACCAACACATGCCAAACCTGCCTCACAAGCAATTCGCCCCTTTTGGAAATGCTAAATTAAGGCTCAAACATGCAAAGAAATGATTGCTTTCACCTTTAAAAATTAGTACAAGTCCATCCATGCAAGAATCATACCATGCAACAATCATACCATACATCCATCAAAACACCTCCAAAATGCTCATGATGCAAGTCTCCTAGGGCTAGATAAACAGATATCAGCTCCAAATACCTTCAGATATTCAATAGTTCCAAATATCCTTGCTTGAGGGTTTTGGTCCCCAAGACAAGTTCCACTATCAAGGGTTTTCATCCTTGAGGTGGTCTCAAACATGGGTTTTTCATCCTTGATGAGAGATAAGATAAGATAAGATAAATATATTAATGTCCAACGAATGACCACAAAAGTAGGTCAATGGGACTGCAGCCCAAACAATATACAAAGTGCGAGCCGAGACAACTCAAAACGAGTTCCCAAAAACAAAAAAGAAAAGAAGAAGAGAAAAGACAGCAGAAAGGAAACCCGAAGCTAATACCCCCACAAGCGAGGGCAATGGAGCAAGCGGGGAAGAGAAACGAGGGAAGCAAAGAAGGGAAAGAAGGAGGGGATAAACGAAGACCAATGGTCTAATCAGGAATGGTAGCCACATCCCTCCTAACATTAGAGGCCGTCGGAAAGAAGCTCCTAATGGACTGGCAACCCGACAAAGGGGGCGAAAACCTCCTTCCCTGCTGAGAGCTGAGACTGACACGATGGCCAAGGGGCGAATGGAGCTAAACTGCCCACTGCTACGTGTGTGCAACCGATTCTGCTGGCGGTGATCGAGAGAAGTGTGAAGGTCCAACCGGGGACGAACTGATCTATGCACTGTATCTGGGTCAGAAAGGCTCTGTCGTTTAGTACCTCCACCAATGGGTAGAACCGGAAAGAAGGCTGTAATCTGTCTCGTGGGGACGACTCTCGGAGGGGGATGAAGAATCTGGTCTCGTAACAGCAAAGACTCACGGATGTAGAGGGCAAGGCATCGTTGGTCAATATATCTGAAGAAGACCGGGAGAGTCTGAGTCCCTCTGAAGAGACAGTGAAATCGTCCTCTGATCTCATAGTATATGGGGCAGCGGAAGATGAAATGAGTCTCTATCTCCACCTCATGAAGGCTACAGAGCCTACAAAGTCTATCCTCCCGATCAATGTGGTGATCAGTCTTGCACCGAAGTCTGTGGGAGCCGACTCGAAACTAACCCAAAGGTATACAGAGGGTATGCATCCAGTGACGAGAGGTGTACTGAGGGCGGATGATGAGTCCATCTCTGATTTCAAGAAAGTGCTCTGCATAAAAGGACATCTTAGGGTGCAAACCCCCAGGGGGGTTCACCCAAGTAGTCTGAATGAAGCTCCTGTAGATATCCTCCCGGATGGACCTGTTCAACACTTGCTTGGTGGGTAAGAGATGACTGGGGGCATTCAGAGAGTACTGGAAGGGGGGGAGACGATCAATCTGGATACCAACTGAGTCCAACAAGGCAGAAGTCTCAGCAAACCAACACCGGCCCACAGCCTGGGCAATAATCACAGAGGAACAATAAGCGAGATATGGATACCTGTCCTGCTCGTCGGAGAGATCGCCAAACCTCCTGATACGGTGAAGAAAAGATGATATGTCAAATATAGTCTCCAAATGGAAAGGTCGAGCTCCGAACTCTGCCAAAATAATATGCTGGGGGACCGTCTGTTTGCATCTGATCAAACGTTGGAGGAGAGTCTGAATCCTCTGGGCAGAAGCCCAATCTGTGTCCAAAAGGGTGGGCCCCCAGACAACAGACCCATAGAGAACAATGGGGCGGATGAGGGAGTTCATAAGAAGCATCTTGGAGGAGACATCCTGGAAGTGGTGCCGAAAACACTATCTCTCGAGAATGGCAAGAGATCTGTACCCTTTATTCACCCTCGGCTGAAGAGCGTGCCTCATTCTGAATCTAGGCCCTGAGAACTAGACTCCCAGGTAGGTGTATGTATTAGTAATTTCAACCTCCTGTCCCTTGAAGAAGAAATGGAGGTGTGATGTCCGCAACCCGTTGAAGACCATGACCTTGATCTTACCCAGATTGACCGTCAAATGCCGAAGATCACAGAATAAAGCAAGAGCATCAAGCTGTCTTTGAAGCCCCTCAGGAGAAGAGGCGAGTAGAACAATATCGTTGACAAATAGGAGAATAGAGATCAAGATGTGGTGAAGAAGGCAGCCATCCCCTTCCTAAATATGATCTTGAAGAAAAGATTCCAACTCATCAATGTAAATACCAAAGAGGGTAGGAGACAAGGGGCACCCCTGTTTAACCCCAATGGTGCTCCTAATGAGATCAGACAATCCGTGTGCGGTACAAAGACGACCAAGGATGGACTCATAGAGGCACATGATGGCAATAACAAGAGTCTCAGAAATACCGATGTCTCAGAGTCACTGGAAGAGGGCCATGCAGGGTACAGAGTCAAAAGCTTTTCGAAAGTCTACAAAACAACAATAGACTTTCGAAGAGTGGTGACGAGCCTCCTCAATAATAGCCCGAAAATGAAGATGTGGTCGATGGTGTGGTAACCAGGGAGAAAACCACCTTGATCTCTGGCTCTGAGCTGCTTCGGCTCCAAAATCTCGGACAACCTGTGGAGGACTGTAGCATAGAGTTTAGAGAAAGAATGGCCCACCATGATAGTCCTGTAGTTGTTTGGATCAAAAATGGACCCAGATTTGTGGATCGGGTGAATGATATGATGAGACCAGGTAAGAGGTAAGCCACGTGAACCCCCTGATTAAAAAGATCTGTCAAATAGGTACCAAAAACCTCAAAACCCTGCTTGAAGAACTCGGCCTGAAAACCGTCCACATCAACTGCCTTGTTACAGTTCAAAATCCTTATTGCCTCTTTGATATTACGGTGAGTGAAGGGATTGCCAGGCGGCGGGATGCCAATCTAGGTAGACTGCTGCCCCAGAACATCGTAGAGGGTAGAGGTGTGGGAAAAAATGGAGATAGGATCGATCGTTGGGGAGGAGGGGGAGTGGCGGGGAAAGACAATACGCCAGAAGGACCGAGGGTTAGTCCTAAGGGAGGTGGAAAGCATATATCTGCGGTGGGAAATGAAAGATCGCTTCTTACGGAAAAGTACAACCTTTACCCAGAAGAAATAATAAGATTCAACACCCCACATAATGGCCAAGCATCCTCCTTTTATAACATAAGGGGTGTTATATCATAACTTATAGCTGACCTTATAATAAGTACCCATTAATTATCTAATTTGTATTTAGAGCCAAAATACTATATTTTCTAATTAAAGAAGTTCTTCTATTGGAGCACTAGGCTTCCCAATAGGAATTCATGATAATAATAAAATATTTGCTTAGATAATAATAAAAATGCCATCCAAGTCTTCACCTTGCTTCCTTCCTTGAACCCACAAGGAGGAAAATGGGTTAAGGTCTTCAAATCCGCTAGTTTCCAAAAAGGGACATGACAACTTGTCACCATGGTACCATTATTTAGAGATAACAATTGTTGTAATGGATTTGATCCTTCCATCTTTGCAACTTCAATATCTATTTTTGTTCTGGATTTGCGTCATTCTAATTTCTTGTATTGGTGTTGGTGGCAGCATATACTCTTATACCTGCCCTACATTATTTGATTGTTCATTCAAATCTTCAACAGCTTAGACTGTATATTTCATTTGTTGTTCTGTTAACATGTCTAGTTCCTTCTTAGTTGTCCTTGTAACCACCAATAAGTACTCATTATCTTCTTTTTCAATCTCAACCATACTGGCTGATTTTGCTTTTGGCAATTGTCATCATCAAGGTCACTAAAACTACATTCTGCACATAACTTAGAGAGTCAAGCTGGTGCAATAGGACATTTCTTTGTAAAATGTACCCATTTATCACACTTTTGACATTGTGAAACAATGTGAAACAAGTCGTCCCTTTTTGTCACACATTAGTGGTGTTTTTGGTCCTCTACTACCTTCTGTTGTTACTCAAAAAGACCTCTAATTATGTTGATTTCTATAGCCTCCCTAGATGGTGTTTATTGTGCCCTCATACACTGTTCATGTTGAATATGCATTCACTGGCAGGGTGTGTTTTCACATTGCAAATCATGCAATACTTTTTAGTATTGGAATATAAGGCTTACCTTTTATTTTTAAGTCACTCTTAGTTATGTATTAATTAATGTTCAGTTGTAACCTCCTCAACCATTTTGTAACTATCTCTTACATGATAAAGTGACAGACAAAATCTACAATGTGTGCGTTCATTTTCTCTTCATTCTTTCTCTATTCGCATCTTCTAACATTGGTATCAAAGCCATTAACACTTGACGTGACAAAGATTAGGCAAGTTCGAGGAAACCCTGAATTAGGGCACAAACTGAAATTGAAGAGGACGTGAATATACAGTCATTAGGGAACATCAAAAATATGAAGCTCGTGGCGATTTCAATCGGATTCATGTGGAGCAACATAAG
Source organism: Taxus chinensis (assembly GCA_019776745.2). NCBI lineage: Eukaryota > Viridiplantae > Streptophyta > Pinopsida > Cupressales > Taxaceae > Taxus > Taxus chinensis. Next base: position 114,541,240 of record CM034151.1, read on the forward strand.
GAATAAGTCAAAAATACAATGTAAATTTCTGCCATTGCAAAACCGCCATTAATTTACGCAAAAACACAATCGAATCTATACCATCGCCAAATGCCACGGGTGATAGCATTTGTGTTTTCTGGAGAGAAAAACAAGCATCAAGGGTCGAGGGTGTGTGAAAGCAAAAACGCAAGTTGCAAATACAGTTAACCAATGCCAAGGAGCAATAACAAGGACAATACAGTAATGAGGGTCATTCACAAATTCTGAAGGCACGAGAGCAACAGTTTGAGGTGTTAAAGACGTCTAGGACATGGGACTACAATTGAAAAATCTGAATCAACAACTAAATCGTGATTGCAAGGGCACGTCATTTAAGGAATTGTGGATTTGCATGCTTGCATTGTTCATAATGTTTATGCTACAATTCATCTTGAAGTTTAGATTTATACACATTCATAATATACACTGTGTATTTCCCTACTGCATTTACTTGTGTCTGAAGTCTGTCACTTTCATGTTGTTGCATTGTGGGTACTACTACATAGATTTCTAAGATATTATTTTTCCCAAGAATGGAAATTCCATAAGACAAATATTTTGGCCTCACCTTTCACACCTAGAAAGTAAAAATATGGATGCAACTGATGAACAAGAATTTGTGGGAAATAGTAACTGGGAATGAGAAACCTGTGCTACTCGTTAATTGGGAAAATTAGAAAATTCTGAAAATTCACAAAAACCCTTACTGCAGGAAATAAAATGCAAGAATTACCCCCAATTTCTGAATTTTTAAACAACACTATTTATGGCAGTAACCCAAAATTTTATTTTATTTAATTTGCAAACAGCCAGGTACAATTTAGAGAACTTTTCCACATTGAAACCCTAGTTGGATTTGCAATCTATTTTACAGAAACAGAAGTCTTAGCTAATTAACTGAAAAACCACACAAAAACCAACCCGAAAGATGCCCTGGATGTCGAATGACAAATGACTGAAATTCCCAAGGGTGGCGTCCAAGTTGTAAAAGGTTGTGAGTGATGATGTTAAACCTAAAAATCCCCTCAAAATGTGATGTTAGCCTTCTAAGAGGATTTCCAACCAACAAAATTGTGCCCTAGTTGATTCTGGCAAATTTGATCTTCCCTGATGATGCCTTGATTTATCCGTGAATGCTAAAATTCAGTTATTGAAGCCCAATTGCGGTCCCTAATTGGAACCACCTCACAAGACGGGAGGGTTTCCGTCCCGAAGTCTCAATCCGCCAAAGGGTTTTTGTCCTCTAATGATGAAAGTAGAGGCAAATGCTCAAACTCCACAAGATGAAAAGTTGAATGCCCAAAATAGAATGTTTTCCAAATGAGCCCCAATGTCCTTTATAATTTTCCTTTCACTTTTTCCAATGAAAAGCCCCCAAAAGCAATGTCCCATCTTATAATTTGATGTTGACTTGTTTTGTTAAAAGTCACCTTTATTTTTTTAAAATAAAACATAAATTGTCTTTTATAATATAAAATAAAGTTACTTTTGGCCAACTTAGTTAAATTATTAATTGTATTCCTCATTTACCATCCCATTAGCCTATGGGAAATAGTGGATAGGCTAAGGGTCTTCTAGCTGAATTATTTTTGAGAAAGGGACGTGACAGAACCACCTACAAATGTAAAAAAATTATTGGATAGGCAGAGCATAAACGATAAAGCCAAAGCCATTGTTGGTCTTGCTCTCTCCAATTTAAAGTTACATCATATAGACCTAGAAAAATCATCCAAAGAAATTTGGGATAATCTGAATAAATTGTTTGGAGCAAAGCGGTTAATGCAAAATTTTCTCTAAAGCTTTAACTATTAAGATTCTAGATGGACGATGGAGTCACTATGTCTAGTCACATTAAGAAGTTGAAGTCTCTCATCGAAAAACTAGTAGAAATCAATGCTACGGTAGATGACAAGGATGTCAACGCTATTTCGTTAAACAATCTACCTTCTAAATACATCAATGTTTTTTTTACTCTCAATTAGAAACATTCTTAAACTCCATAAGATATGATTTCAGCTCTCTTACTTGAATAGAAGAGAACAACTGCATTAGATAAAGAATGAGATCCTAAACATGAGTGCATTATGCTCAAGAAACTATCGTAGAAGATCAAATAAAGACAAAGGAGAGATTGAATATTATTACTGCAAGAAAAAAGGTCACACATCGTGGAACTATAAAATTCAAGTCAAATGATGTTCTCAAGGGAAAGCTCAAAGACAAACCAAATGAAGTTAATATAGTCATTGTTGAAGATCCATCGGATGCTAAAAGTGGTGAAGAACTCGTCGATGAAGAATATGTATTTTAAAGAAGCCTTGTACTTTCAAGACAAAAAGGGATCTAATGTAGATAACGCTCAACATGGATGGTTGCACGTTTAGTTCTAAAGTTTGTGGATCTTGGGAATGATACCCTTATGAGGGTCGCAAGATAACTTGATGGCATTTTGAATGTAGCTCAATATGGATTGTTGCCCAATAATTCAAGAGGTTCATTATTTAGGATTTTAGAGAGGTGGAATCCAAGAACTCGGGAATTCAGCTCAGGAACGACAAGGTTTATGAGGGAGCTTGATGGAGTTATACTTAGTCAAAGAATTGTTCAAAGAGAGGTTGTGAAGAATGTGTGGCTCTATTTGGTTTTGTTTTTGCAATTTTTTATTAGTGTGTTTGTTTTTTCTTTCTATATTGTAATCCTTAAGAGGGCGTATTAGAATATAAAGCTTACCTTTTATAATTAAGTCACTATTAGTTATGTATTAACTAATGTTCAGTTGTAACCTCCTCGTCCATTTTGTAACTCTCTTGACTGATAAAATGATGGACAAACAATATATGATGTGTGCATTCTGATTTCTCTTCGTTCTTTCTTTTCCTTATGCCCTTGAGTTCAACATACCAAACACCATGTCATTGTTCTTTCCACATATTCTTTATTTCATTCCTTTTTATTTTAAAAATTTCAAAATATCTTCTAATTTTGAATCACCCTTATCAACAGCCATGTTTTGTTTTTGTAAATATTGTTGCTAATCCACATCCTCTTATATGTATCCTGATATTTTGAGGTTGGTACTATCTTGAGACTTCCTTTGAATACCTTCCGCAACATATTGACAAAATATTGTTGTTTTAACTCTTCTCCTAGTGAATTTTCTTACATTTGAATTAGATTCAGCGATCTTATGTTATAATCAATGTATTATGGGGACACGTCCCCAAGCCAGGAATGGCATCTAGGATGTCCAAAATGCCCTTGGGAAGGGGGGACAAACATCCCCTTGTCGTCCCCAAGGTGTCAAAAAAGGGAAGTTCCCTCTGGAAAAAAAAAAACCTATTATGGAAATGGTCCCTGGTGGTTTATCATATTTTTATTAAAAACACAAAAAAAAAAACTAAACCGAAAAAGGGTTCTCACCAAGGCATCCACCCCACCCAAACCCTAAACCCATTTCATTTTGAAAAACAAAAGAGAAAAGAGACATAAAAAGAAAAGGAAAGGAGGGGATGAGAAAGAGATATTTGTAAACAAACAAGTCATCATATTTTCCACGTTAGTGTTTTCTTTGTTTTATTTGCAATGGCAAATGCATTATGCATTTTTTATTTTTTACAAATTTAAGTTAGCAAATGATGTGACAAATCTGATTTTTTCAACTCATTCAACCAATAAACAATGAAATTTACCACATCGTTGATTCAATGTGTTAAATATCATATTTATCACATTCATTTTTGTTTTGTTTTGGTTTTTCTTTATTTTGCATCTTAAATGTGCTGGAAAATTACTACTTTTTTCCATTTGTAATAAGACTAATTAGTAATAGTTGAATATACATTTTGTAAATTTTTTTAGAATTAGTTTTTGTTTTGTATTTATTTTCCAAAGCAATATGAGTTTCATGAGTGACGAGGATGACAAGTTGGATGAAATTGAATAAGAAGGTGGAAGTGGGGAAAGAGTTGAGGGCAATCAAACTGCAGCTCTCGGGGATAGTGGAGTAGAGAAGGGAACATCCATATGTCAGGCCCTTGTGTCTGCAAATGGCAAAGGGTTGGGAACCAGACAACCAACTAATAGGGTCTCGGCCTGTCGTCCTATATTAAGCAATTGACAATTCATTGCTGGTTTGGCCTTGTCTTCACAAGTGACAAAGGCCCTTACCCAACGAGACAGCATAGAAGATTGGTTGTGAGTACTTCATCCTTTGGTTTCCCATCAAATATATTGGCCAAATATGCAAAAGGGCCATTCAACAAAGAAATTCATTGCAGAAATTTGCAAGGACTTTGCGCCAAGTATTTCAAGGGGATTCGGCATTGGAAATGCAATATTTGCAGCCATGAGAGGAAGGGCGGCATTACTAGGGTTAATGCATGCTTTTGGCACAACCCCAATAAAGGGGTTGGTCTTTGCACTATACTCACTTGTGGAAAGGACTGAAAGTTGAGGTTATTTAATGGGGAGATTTTAAGGCCATCCACTAATGGCCCTTCCTCTACGACTTCCAAGTATGTTTGTACTACAATAGTTCCTAGAGCTCCTACTTTTGAGGTGAATGCAGTGAAACCCAATTTCATGTTGTTGAATCTCCTTATTAAAAGGAGGCATTCACCAAGGCACACAAAGTAGGTTCATCTAATGTGCCTCCTACAAACAAATTACTCCAAAATTATCTCTCGAGGGAGGAGATGAAAATTACATTGGTGACACATAGGTGTTCTATCATCATAGATGGGTAGATGGACATTAACTACCACCCCACTCATCAATTTTATATTTATCCTTATGTTCGTTGATTGTTTTGGAAGATACAAGGATGATAAATTTTAGTTTCAAATGTTGTGGGATGCTTCTGAGGAGGTTGGCCCTTCCAATGTAGTGTAGGTGGTTGCAAATGCAACATTGGTGTGCAAGGCAACAAGGAAATTGGTTGAGACCAATGTTGCAAGGAGACTTGTCTCCTACCACTAGAGACACATCTTGGAGAGCGATACTCATCTTAGAGACCGGTATGTGTCTCAAAGACTTGCATTTAAATGTTTTTTTTAATATATTGTGCACTCTCGACCCTAAGTATGATGAGATATCAAAGAGAAATATCAATATATATACTCTTGTCTTGTGTCAACATGTGATATCTTTACATTTTTTCTTAGACCATATTAGATTGTATATTATTGTTCTCTAAAATTTACATACATTTTTTACTAAAATTATATATGCATTTTTCACCGAGTACTTGTCTCGTATTTTTCTAAAAAATGGTGTTTGCATGCAATGAGCAATAAACTAAAGGACATTGGAAAAATGAGTGGGCCAAAGAGGTTGTGGCAAGTGTCGCAATGGTGTGGATGTACATATGCAACCACCACTAGTCATTACAGTTGTTTCAATCTTTTTCAAGGAAGAAATTCCTCAAACTGGTTGAGACCCGATTCGCATCCTATTTCATTTTATTAGAGAGGATGTTTGTGTTGCACCTTCACAACTAATGATTATGACACAGGAGTGGACTATATGGGAAGTGTCCAAGACAAAACAAGAGAAGAGTGGTAATGACATTTTTTTGAGTAAATTTGAATACATTATATCCATTGTCTCCCCTATTTTTACCATCATCAAATATAGTGACTGACAATCCTATGCTTGTAGAGTTCTATGAGTGCAATACAAGCATTTGGCAAGATGAAGGTTTTGATTAGTCATAGAGACCCCACTTTGGCACTCTCTCACAACCATATTCAGCCCATCATTCAACAAAGGTGGGAGAAGCTGAACACCCCTTTACACATGGTTGCATATGCAATGAAACCTAAATGGTTTGTGGAGAGCACTAGGAGACTCGTTCCTATTGATGAAGTGGTGAAGAAGGGCTTCATGAAAGCCCTCAATAAAATGTACAATGAGGAGGATGCTGCAATAATCAGCATTGGACCAAATGTTTTGAACTCAACTGCTACAAGACTGTGGCTAAGTTAGATAGACCCACTATGGCACAGCGAAAACAGTAAACTTGTGGCCATATGGGCATCCGTAGTTTCTACAAACACTTTGCATTTGTCCTCTTTCACATGTTTCTAGTTCCTCTATTGCTGAGAGAAACTGATCTACATGCAGCTTTATCCACCTTGTTAATAGGAACCGGCATACCTAATTGATTGCAAGACAGATGTGTGCAAGGAGGGTCCCACATCATACTGGGATGTAGAGACCGAAAAGCTAAGGTTGATGAGGACCAGGATGTGCAGCCATGATTGATTAGGATCCCATTCTAGGAGCTAGATGAGTCTAGCAATTCAAGTGATAAGTAGTAATTCATGGGATTTCCATTTGATGATGACTCCGATTATTTAGCTTCTTGCTCAATGTAGCTAAGCATTTTTACTTTGGCAATTTGATTTTAATTTTTCAATGTTTAATTTGTAACTTCAGACTTGTAGTTGATGATGGACAGTCATTTGATATGGTTTAAAAATATAATACTAGCATTCGAATTTTCAGCCCTTTGTGGTCATTAATGATTAATGTGACAATACCATTCAGTGTTGAATCATGGATGTTATTTTAATTAAAAATTTCAGCTTCTTTCAGTTTATAGTAGCTGTCTTCAAAATCAGAGTTAATTAACTCTTCTTTTCCTTGTTTCAGACTAGTTAATTCATTAATATCCGAGCATTTGTATGCCACTTTTAAACTCATTAAATGTTGTCTTCACTTTTTCCCCTCTTTTTCTTCAGTTTTTAGCTGATCATACCATGAACTGGTGTAAACCTACAGTGTTTCTGTAAGCACTCCATTTAGCACAATGCAACATTCCAGCCCAATGATGAACACAAGACCGCCACAAAAACACGCTCTATCTCCTTTCCCGGATACCTTTTCAGATGTCTAATTGCCCATGTTTTGTATTTGCCTTCATTTAGTGGCTTGCTTGTGATTTGCGCCTTCTTCAACACCCAAACTTCCTTTTGCCGTGGCAGGTATGAAACCACCAATCTGCATTAGCCAGGCGTTTTGCAATGTGTGACCATACAGGCAAGTTAATGGTCAGGAGTTGGAAAAGAAACATTTCACATGCATTTGTTGCGTCAAATGCTCTTCCAGATCCTTTTAAATCTGCCCAGCAAATGGTCTTTGTTTGCCACCCCTATGATTGGAAAAATCATGCATCGCAGCCCGTTCTCTGCCATACAATGATCATCAGCCTTGGTTTAGCTATTTTTCGCCACTTGTATCAGTTCACTTCAGTTGGTGGTGTTTGCTCAATTGGCAATGCAAATTTCCTTGAGGTACCTGAGCATTAGGAGGCTGCAATCAGATGACACATAATCTCTTCCTTCTAATCTTGTTTTGTCATACAACAGTTGACAGGTCAGATGTTCTTCATCATTACAGATTGCTTTCATATATTAGTATAGTGTTTTGATAGTACTAGTTAGCATGTGTGTGTTGCGTTCTTGTATGTGTCTGTGTTTTATTTATTTGTTTCACCTCAGCTCTCAGTTCTAGCTGCTATCTTCTCTTTAGTCGGGTTGCGTAAGGTTTGGGTGAGACTTCCTAATAGTCTTTACCTCATACTCATTAACAATCCCTGCATTAACCTTCTCAAGCTGCTGAATTTGAACAGTTGTGCCACCTTTGTTTTGAGTTTCTCAAGTGCTTTCTTCTCTTTTTTGACATATTTCCTCTTAGGCTGTAAGAGGTTCAGACTACACTTGTTACAGTGTCAATCTCAAACTCTGCTAAAGCCATACACCTCAGCATTTCCATGTTTGTTGGTTTCTCTCTTGCTTTCCAAGTGAGCTTATCGTAAGACGATTACTCCCAATTTGTTCTTGCCTTGCAGTTGGGTTTTCTCTTTCTTCTAAGTTGCTGCTTGCAGTCATTTAAGTCTCCATTTCAGACTTTCTCTTCACTGTTTTTGGGTTTCATTAGTGTGTTTGATCACCCTTGTTGCTGGTTCTTGGCTGTTGAATTGTTCCTTGAGTCAAGACCTCATTGCGTTTCTGCCCACCCCCCTTGTTCAGTCATTTCTAACATGTATTGTGCCTTCATTGATTGTTGTTTGAGAACAGTTTGCTTCTTTCAATTCTGTAAGCGCTATTATACATCAAAACAAACAAAAATAATGTTCTTAGCATTTTTCATTACAAGGAAGACAACTTCCTTGTGAGTTACTTTAGTTTGTTATCACATTGTTTTATTCTTAGATAAAATTGTGAGGCATTACACTACTCTTTACTTTGTTTTGTTTCTTTGCATGTTCTTTGGCCAAACCTTCTTAGTCCATCTTTTGAGTTGTTTGTTGGCCTTAGTTCCCTTCACTTTGTCCTTCATTATTTAATGACACTTTCAGGACAAATTCAGCCCCCATAGAGCCGAAGTATTCCCCGTGTCATCATTCCTGTTCCCGCAACTTCTATCCATAGTAGTATTGATCAAGAGCTTCGCCAATTAGTCTTCAAGACCACCCATTATCCCCATTTTAGCATCCCTCAGCTGACCGCACTCAATGAAAATCTTGAGGTAACCTCGAACAATGTGTGCAGAAAGATCACCAACAAACAAACCAACCCAATCCTTGAGGCTAAGATTCTCAGCATTTGGCTTTAGCTATGGTTGTGTTGTCTTATTATTGGATAACACTATCAGAGCAGTACTAACCTCTCAGAGCTGGGAGAATCCCTTGGATTATTCAACCCAATTTTGGCCCATTTGTAATGCCCACAAAATTTGACACACAAATACAACAGTAAAATTATCGGAATAATTTTTTTGTCTTTAATTTCTCGCTACACAACACCACAAGGGCTCCAAATAGAGAAACTCAACATTACATAGGACACTTACATAAACATGAACCCACTCATACAATAGGATAACATAGGGTACACATCAATGTCTTACTCAAACGACGTAAACCAAGACAATGACCCAATTACAGTAAGAAACACAAGATAGGCATACTCCATGACATGGCCTTTTCATGGTTTACATATTCATTACATTTAGGTTTCCATTGTATGACCTTATAGTTTTCAAGAGAATTAAACACATAAGGTTTAAAATTTCCTATTTTTCAAACTTCAATTACTTTATTTTGCAGAGCATTAGTCTTTAACGGAGAATGCGCGGTTGATTCCTTTCTCAAATTCCATTAGTTATCCATAGCTCATTTGTTAAATAAATTCATTTTAAACAACTATGAGTCTCCTAATATTCATTCTTATGTTAAAGGTTTGTTTCTCAAAAATTGTTTAGTTGACATTTAATTTTACCCCCATTACGCAAGGGAACCAACATGAAGTTGACAGGGGAAATCTTACGATTCAAAGGAGATGAAGGTTCAAGTTACCCCTTTCCTTAAACTTCCCTCTATAAAAGCACATTTATTCTCATACTATAGTTGTTTTAGTTCCAAAGTTAGTTTGAGTCAATTTAGCATTTACACCTCATAATAATTTTTTTAATGCACTCTATGTTGGCTCAAATGCCTGATCCCACCATGAACAATTTTTTATCATTCTTAACAAAAAGTCAATGCTTAAATCAGCTATAAAGACTTCAAGTGTAATTTTGTTCCTAAACCATTATCACATTTTCTCTTATTTTTTCACCACGTTTACATTGTTTCTTAGGTCTCTTATTGGTGTCACTTTACAACAAAATGAGTTACGAAAGTAATTTCCTAACATCTTGAAGAAGTACATGATTGGAAGTATTATAACTACACACGAATCACAAGTGGTTCATGTTCCAGGTAAGAGCTCATGTTTCCGTATTTCATGATCCCACATGGGACCTTTATTTTATTCTTAATGTCAGGAAAGGACTTGGCTAGGGATTAAGGGATCAAGTTTTAAATTTCCTCTTCTCTTAAGTCAACAATTTTCAAAAAAACATTTTCGTTTGCTAAGAGCTAGTTACGATTTCCGTCCAAAAGTTAACCTCATAATGGGCATAAGATGAGTTTAATTCCAATATCACTCAGATATCTACACTCAACTATAGATCAGTTTAAGGTGTGAAAACATGTTTATTCCATTAAATCTTTATAAAGGAAAAAGGTGAAAAGTTGTTACTAGCCAAGGTGACTCATTTATCTGTGAGGAACTAAAGAGATCAATAACAAGAGTTTAATGCATAGTAAAACTATTTCACTATTTGCATTTGTGTCATCTGGATCCCACAAAGAGTTCATTTGATGATGAAGTTAATCCTAGGTCTAACTTCGTGAGACTTTGGTGGTCCACTAGGATACTAAGGAAGTGTTAGTTCTACTTACCCCATATATGATAAGGTTACACCGCATAGTAATTGCTTCGAACAAAGACTCTTAAGTTATAGAAATGATTCTTTGAAGACTTTTCTTAGGAGTAGTAAAAGAAGTCTAGTTGTGAGGATTAATTATCTCTTAGGACGATAGCGTTTTGCAAACTAATGTGGCTAGAATGAGAGGGAGGGTACAACAAGTGTTAAATACTAACTTCATTAATAATCCCAACTGCTAAAGGTGACTTTCAAGAGTAGTTGGCGATCTTTGCCACCTAACACCCTTCACTCTACACGTGTGTCGGGCCAAGAGGGTTTTACATTATGTTAAAGGTTGGTTTCCCATGGAGTACTATCTTAAGAGAACACATTCTCCTTACTACACACACGACTACCAATCCTAGGAGGGAACCCCATACCCAAGACAAAGTTTAACCATGTCGTTCCTAACTGTCGGGTTCACGACAATGTCGTTAAGCATACAGGCTAAGATGATAATCTCAAACTTGGGCTTTTATTTCCTTAAGCTAGAATTTGTCATCGAGTTTAATGATTCAGGTTCACCCTATGGTTTTAGTTTTTCTGTGTTAAGAAGGATCACGCGAGAAGGTAGTTATGCGAGAGTTTTATACCAGGGTTGAATGTTTTATTTAGATTTTCTTTCTACATTATCAAGGAAAATATCACAACACACCAGAGATTTAGTCATCAATTTCACCCTAAAAGGGCACTATAAGATGTCAAACTCAATTACATTTAACATATATATTAATGTGTGATTTCTCCTAATTACAATCATATATGCAACTAAGTTTAATAAACTACCTTGCAACATTTGATGCAATTTAACACACAGTGATTATATGAAAGCCTCTTATTCATTTCTTTAAAATCAGATAAAACATATTTGCCTTAATACAGTGTAAGTCTTACAAATTTCATTTTTTTGGAATTGATACATATAACTAGGCTAATTGGCCCTCATAAATCAAAACAATACAATGGTACTTCATTTATTGATGAATCCAATAAGTAATACAATTCAACTTTATTCAGTCAATAGAACAAATGAAATATTTAAAACTTCATCCTCCTTTCATTATTCAAGTAGTCCATCTACAAAATTTTCAGCAACTGTTAGTTCATATGAACTGACATGATAGGATCTAAATCTCCTATAAAAACTTGCACTATCTAATATTTTCATAAAAGAAATACTACAAGTTAAAATCACATAATGGACCAAAAACGAACACATCATTTTCGAACATTTCCAGAAAGCATTTTCACATACCAAGTATTTACTTCCTTTGATATGATAACTTAAATATAACATTCAAGTAGGATCTATATAATTCAATAAGGTCATTCACCCATTACCATCTACAAGAATAAGTATACATGTAGTATTATTACTTCATAAGGTTCCTGCTACTATATACTTCCACATATCATGAGTATGATTCAGTAGTACTTATTACTATCAACTAGTTACTAGTATTATATAATATTTCAATCAATATTTAAACACAAGTAAAATGGTTCTTGCTCTTCAGAGAGCTACCAGTACTGAATAATACTCATGTACTAAAGCTTATACAAGTGTCCTACCCCCTTTAACTATCATTTTGGGACTCTAAGGAGTAAACCTTATTTCCCATTAAATGAATATCATTGTAAGAGTTAATAGAGGACACCCTTTTCGAAGCAACATTATCCCCTAGTTGTGGGAGAGCTAAACCTCCCGTACTAATGAAACATAAGTATATATCTTTAACTAGTAAATCCACGATCATTCAAGAATCGCAGCAAACACAGTTTTCATAACTAGTAATCTTCAGAGCCCCCGAAGGAACGTTATCATATACTTCACAACACCCAAGTAGTGAATACCAGTTCAGATTAAAACACAGGTATAAGTTTTTTTACCTTAATATTCACGAAAGGTCTAAGTGACAAAGTCACCGTTAGGTTATTACTAAATCATTATGGCACAGATATACCTTAATACTCTGCAATATTGGTTAATACCAATCAACTCTGGTAGATCACAAACCAGAACTAAGTGAGATTTAGGTGACTCGAAGAGGTAAGATGTCGTCTATTAAGTATCATTCACAGCCATCAAATGGATACAGAACTCACGGAGGTTGCCAGAGATAAGAGTTCGGGGGTAAGAAGTCGATATGATTTCATTGTATCTAAGTAAGAACAACCCAACCCCTCAGTGTTAACGAACCATATGTTACATCGATCTAGAACGATTAGAACTCCATGTCACGATATTGCCTAAGTCAAAGACCAGGGGTTTCATTAATTGGTATTACAATGTGATAGTCGAGTAACATAAAAGGAAAACCATAATAAACTTGGGTTTATGTTCTAGGACACCCCATGATAACAGAGAGGAAAAATATACAGTCGATAGTAGAAGTATCGAATACCTATACCTCTTCAGAGGTATCACCTACTACCCTAAGGCATCATATTTATTAAATAGCTAAACCCAGAATTCCATATATTTCATAAGGGCGCGATAACACGATAGCACGATACCCTTTTTATAAGAAAACCCAATAACACAAATCGTCATACCGTCAAATACATATATTAAAACCCTTCTATGCATTTAACAATACAACTGGTTTAGATCAAATTCACCTCCAAGTATTACTTCATGCCCAGATCTAAATATTGCAGGAAACACGAAGTATAACAGTTTCGAGCCAAACAACAAAACTTATAACCACAAAACATCAATAAAACTTAGAGCAAGATTTCATTTATGCGAGTAATATATAGAGCGAGTTATCAAGAAGAGTTAGAGCCTATCATGCCTAGTAGAGCTCCCTTCTTTCCTTTCTTTTTCTGTGCAAGCTCGACCAAAATATTTCTTCCTTTGCAACAACAAACATAACAGCAACAGGCAGAATCTCCTTCTTCTTAGAGGCAATAGAAACGGGTGGACTGATTTTGGGATAGCTATTGGCGAGAGCTCTATTTAGCATAGTCAAGGAGGACACTGGGCAGTTAGATGTGGCCCTAATGCTTTTTCATCAAGCCCCTTTTGTGCATACCTGCAACCTACACACTCTATGAAACCAAATTCTTTGGGGCATTCTGTCAAACAGTTCACGTGCCATGTGCATGCTCCCACATTTTGCATACATGTCAACCAGGGCACTTGCAATTACAACATCTGACAAAAAAACCCCTTTCCATTATGTTGTGATGGAAATCCACGCATGTTCCAAAGCTCTTATTTTGGCGCAAGGAGGGGGCTGTTGGAAATAGGCCAATAGAGGGTTTCACGTGGAGGAAGGCTGAAAGATACAAGTCTTGCAGAGCCATACATGGAGCAGTAAGACAGGGCACTTTCAAAGTATGAGTCAACACAACAACTACTCGAAAAAAAAAAAAGACCTGGAGCTGGAAAACGTGCTGCACAGGTTACAGTGCACATAGCACAGACCATCAGAAGCCGAAGGAGCCAAAACATGATTGAAGCGCCACCATGATCCTCAATCTCTTTCTGCAAACAGCAACCAAAACAGCAGCAGACAGTAGTTTCCTTCCCCTCAGAGACAAATGAAACCACTAAAAGCATAGGTACAGATCCAGAGCAGTCGATTTGCATATGGAAAAATGAGGAGATGTTACGATTACAGATTAATTTCTGTGTGCAGGATTGATTTTACCCAGAATTGGACTGATTTTAGGCGGCTATTGGCAGAGCTCCAGTTAGCAAGGTTCCCTGTAGATTCTGTTTGTTAAATGTTGATTGCAAGCTGCACTCGCTGGCACCATCCAATTACTATTAAATTTACAACGTTAACTTGGGTTCAGCATGGTTAATGCCTCGGATCCCCAATAAAGTGCTTGTATTCTTATGCCAGGAAACGACAGGTCTGAAAGGACGTTGAGGATGCCCATGTGATGTCTACTCTCCTGTTAGCCCACATCCACTTGCCCACCAAACGTAATTCTTCATTTTTATTTTTTTTTGGCTTTGTTTTAAGCAGGTCACTACACCATTCAGATAAAGTAACAATGATCGGGATTTGCATTATCTGATCTTAAGATCTTTGTCCTACCAACAAAATTTCTTAATCCCTCAATTTGACGCACCTAACATTCTTTACGAAGTTGCTGAGGAATATTGGCTAGAAAGAGTCCAAAATCAACAAAGACTCTTGCTCCAGCAAGAGAAACCTCAAGATGTTCCACCCCGCCAACAAGACCCTTCAAATCCCATCCCGCTTCCATTAGTTGTCTCAGCCTGACCCTGTGAAGTCTAGTGTCAAGGCAGACGTGTAGTTTTTCTTGTGTACAATTCCTACAAAATATTCCAATATATTCTCATCATCATTAATGCCATTTTCCTTCCAGTAATATTCCGAGTTAAGGAAGTGCATAGTTGGGTCATGGTTTTTCTCACAGCCAAACCTTTCTGGAGCTGAGATCGGTGATGGCTTTGGTTTCATTATCTTCTTTTTAAGGGTTGAGGATTAAGCTCTAGTAATTTTGGAATATGTGGACACAAAACTGGTTGAAGTGACATCTTTTTATTTTTCCCAATATAGACTCTCAGTTCAGCATCCTTCTTGAAAACAGAGGTTTCTTCTTTACCTCTTTGAATGGACCTTCTTGCAATACTTCAAGCTGTCCTAACTTCTTAGATGATGTATCTACATCTGCTTCTGAAACTGGAATCCAGTTGATAGTAATATCAACTGGTTGATTCTTTTGTAACAACCTTGCAGACCTTTGGACTTCACTCACCTGCTGCTTGGTTCTTTTCTTTTTACCGTCTGGGGTTGAATCACTTGCCTGGCACTCGTAAATACCGTCTACAAATAATGACAAAGTTTCCTAATACTGCCATGTCAGGTTCACCAATGATAACATATATTTGGCCTAGTCTGTTGTTCTCAACAGCATATTGCAAAAATACAGCAGTAAGCGATTTCATAGGAGCTACAACAGAAATATGAAAGCAAGAGCAGCTAATAGATAGATATAGCTGGACAATTTCGTTATTTGCAACATGTCCATATACATTTTGATAATGCCTTTCATGCTAAATAGTAAAATACTTGAATAATATTAGATGTCCAGCAGCACAACACCCAAGTAACCCTCATGCTGCCTACACCTTACCAGTAAAAGTTTGCTACTTTGATTGATGCTCCACATTAACCAGCCAAACCATTGCCAGGTCCCCTCTTAACACCTACTGCCTCCAAAGGATGATCTTCATCTCTAAACAATTTCGTGTTCCTTTCCAGACAGAGATGCAAAATTATGAGAGCAGTTGCTACTGCCACAACAGGTCCACTCCATTACTCTTGCTGCAACAAGACCATGAAGGAAAGGCCATTCCTGGTGATCCAGGCTAAGCCCAAGAAAAATTCCACTATTTAGTGAGTGCGATCCAAACCCCTTGCGTGTGGGTGCAGTTAAGCAGAAGGGGATTTGTGGCTTCTTCGTGTTTTTTATAAGCAAAGGCCATTCTACTACCACTGAAGGATCTTAAATATTTTTCCCTTAAATTAAAAGCTTTCGAAAAAATAAGAACTGCCAATGATCTTGCAATCAATGCTGTCCTTAATTAGCATTTTCCACGTTATAAATATCTTTTCCTTCAATAACAAAACAGTAGTCCAATTCAAGAAAACTAACATTCTCAAATCTCAAATAATAAGATTCAGATGGTGCCCTTAGAAAACAAAGCCAGCGCCATTTAACTTGCATACAAGGATCCCAGATACTTTTCCTTTCAATACTTGAGCTTTCAGAAAATAAAAACAACAAATATTACTGCAATCAACCCTGTCCTTCAAATCTATCGCATGATCAAGTTTTTTATGCTTTAAAACTATTCACCGATTGTAAATAATTTACCCTTAAATAACAAAAAATGGAAGAAATTCTTCAAAAACATTGAACAACAATAAATGAACTTGCTATCCACGTTTGTCCTTGAAATGGCCCAGAAGCATGACTGAGTGGTACGGCAGAGCAATTACCACGATGATGACCTGGGTTTAAATTCCCCGGGAACCATTGGGCCAGTTCCCCATGATAACAAGGCCATGATCACTGAAAAACCCTCATTGATCAACTAAAAATTGTCTATTACATGCATTTAGGATATAATTTATTACGGCAAGAGTTCCATTGAAGGGCTACCATTCTGATTGTCATCGATCAAGCAATTCCATGCAAACTTTTTAGTGATCTGCTGAAAATTGTCGTCGATGAAGCGAAAATGCATTTTATAATATACTTTATTACAGCAGAGTTCCATTGAAGGGGATATCACTCTGATTTTCACTGATCAAGCAATTCCATGCAAACTTTCTAGAAGTGTGCTACAGAAGATTTAATAGATATCAAATACAAATAAATCTTCTGCAGAAGGGCGATTTGTTTTGGCTGTAGACTATAAGCATGTGAAAAGAAAGGGTACTGAATCTTTCTCGCTTCATATGTCTTTTCCAAGTCGAAACTCCTGTTATAAATCATTTTTTATTTGAATATTTTTCCGACTCTAATTTTTTTTATTTTAATATTTACTAGTCATAACAGATTCAGATTTTCGCTCAGCAACATCAGAAAATGGACATAAACATTCCTAAGAGCTTCAACATTCCACCAACCCGCCCTACTGTATGAGACAACTAGATCATGGTTTGTACTTTGTGTAGTAAAAGTGAACCTAGTAGATGAACAGAAAGACACTTTGGACACAAAAACATTGTACTTAGTGTTTTCAAGCTTCGGTCCAATACACACAGAAAGAATGCTTATGGAGGAGCTGTGATAGAAAAAAATATATCAACGTTTCCCGGTTTGATCCATCGTCCAACAATACTAGGCGCAAGAATCTAAAGTTGGAACCTAAATTGAAGCAATAATTTGGAGAACACGGATATATTTTTTGAAAATGAAAAGCTGAGGAAATAATCTCAAAAATCTAAAACGTTTGAAAAATTCATTACGCCTGCAGAAGTAATTTTCTAAGCCACAGATGGAGAGAGCGAGTGGAGTACAACTGACCGTATTCTTCATGGAATCGGTGGCAACAATGTCGGAATTATCGCCATCCGTGTACGCAGGAATGCAATCGGAGTAAAGCGAAATATTGACGTTCCATTCCACGATTGTTTCTTTTCCGCCAGGCTGCCTCCATACTCTGGCGACTCGAACCCTTGACTTGCCATGTTTTTGCTCCAATAACAGATCTTTCTCCATACCTAGTTTCATTCACAGGTTAGAGACGGTCGAAAAAAAAATTCTAGCAAGCGTTAAGGCTTTACAAAAGATTGCGTATGCAAGGAATAAATTACAATGACAACTGTGTCATCGTTTTCCTTTCTTTTTATGGGGGAGATGACCCAGGCGCACCTTAATTTTAGGGTGCGTAGAATTATGTAGAGGTTTCGTTAGTGAGTGAAAAAAATATATCATTACGTAGTATGTGACTCTGTCACATCATTATTTTGTTTCTTACATTTATTTAGAAGGAAATGTGGATTTTGAATTGATTTAGTAATAATTTTTATAAAACATTTGAAAATTGTACCAATGACAGTCCTATGTGTCACATTGTGGTTGGCACTTGAAAAGTACCATTAATGAAAAAGTGAAAAATTCCATCAAATTATGGTGAAATCCAATGTACATATTTTGATACATGCACAATCATAAGGTCATCTCATTTAATGGGGAGAGGTTTATGGAATTTTAACAAATAATAATGGATAGGAATATATCTTAAAAGGAGGTACACTTACATCACATTTAAGTACAAATATGGTGAAATTATTTATATGAAATAAAAGATTTGGAGGAGAAGTGGATTTAAATCAACAAGATGAAGAGTAGTGTTCTATACCATATCACTAAATTGGTAAATCTTTAAATAAAATAAAAGATTTCGAGAACTAAAACCATAGATCCCTAAACCTTTGTAATAAAATTAAAAAGGATTTTTTCTTTAAAATTGAAGATGATGTCTTTATTTTTTATTTTTTTGATTGAATCAAAAGCTTGCACAGGTTAGTTGCACAAAATTCTTAGGCTTCGCTTCCAAAGATTGAGAGGATTCTAATACACCAAATTCACCCAAGATACATCCTAGTCTTTATCCCTTATTAATTTGTGTCTCCTGAGATTGGAACCTTTGTTGATGGTGTTGTTATTTTAACAAAATAATGATAAATGAAAGTACAAGAGTCATAACTTTGAAAAGAATATATGAGTTTAAATAATTATTATCATTTCATATTTTTAACTAATCAAAGGTTAGTATCATTTTTGTATGTTAAATTTGGTATGTGTTAAAGCTTGGACTTGTATATTTGTTATCTAAAAATACTTTAAAATACATTTATCTTCTTCCTTAT
This sequence comes from Taxus chinensis, assembly GCA_019776745.2. Taxonomy (NCBI): domain Eukaryota; kingdom Viridiplantae; phylum Streptophyta; class Pinopsida; order Cupressales; family Taxaceae; genus Taxus; species Taxus chinensis. The sequence continues at coordinate 114,559,950 of CM034151.1, forward strand.
TAATTAACTAGGGGGACATTCCTTTAAAATTTATTTTGGAATATTCTTTTTTAATTAAATATAATAATCATTCACTATTTTCAATATATTTATTAATTCACAGATCAATAATTATGATGTGAGATACGATATAGAATTTTTAAACAATTTACTGAAACATGACATATTTACTTATACTTTTTTAAAACAAAATTAGCACCAAATGCAACTTCGGCATATATTATATGACCATGATGTGACATACAACATTGAACTACTAAACCTTTTAATATAATATCACATATCAACCTATATTTTTTTTTAAAATGACATCCCAACCTTATTAAACAATTAAATACTACTATTAAACTATGTTCTCAATATTTTTGCATTATTTTCTATGAGACTTCTATAACATGTCTAAAGCAATTTAATGTCTCATCATCACAAATATTTCATATAACATCGTCTCTGAGGTTACAATTATAGTTTATCATTTCATCTTATAAAGCTCTAAATTATATTTGCTACACAATTAAAAAAAGTGCTCAAAAATATTAACTTTAAATTAACTTTTCTTCACATTACGACAAGGACTAGTCACATTGCGACTTTTGTTATCTCATATTTTTAATCAATTAAAAGTTAGTTTCATTTTTTGTATGTTACAATCCTCGTGTCTTAAAGTTTGGACTTGCAATTTTTAACCCAAAATTATTGAAAAATGCATTTATCTTTTTTTATCGGTTAACAAGTGGAATATTCCTTTTAATTAAATATAATAATCATTTGTTACTTTCAATATTACTTTTAAATATATTTTTTATTCACTTATTAATAATATCAAAAGACGTGGGGGAAGCATAGAGAGTCTAGGGTTTCCAAGCCATCCAAATGATAACAATGAGGTGGTGTGTCTCCTACTACCTCCTTTGTTGTCGAATCCACAATGTTGTGTGGATCTTGATGATGTGTGCAGTCTCGAATCTAATGTCGACCTCTACCTTAAGAGAATTATTTTCGCTAAGCTTCACAATCGATGGCTTTTCGCTTCAAATATCTCCAATTGGTGTAAAAAATAATGGGGCAGCAGCCTGCATATTCACTTCCTCACCAAAGGTTTTTTCCCCATCTTGTTTCGTAGCAAAGCTCAGCGGCTAGAGACATTACAGCTCAAAGAGTGGTATCGGGTTGAGCTTGGTTTATTTTTACGCCCTTAGAGCCCTAACTTCAACCCTATGAACGTTGTCTAAGAAAAATGCCTAGTACGGGTTAATCTTTATTCCCTTCCCTCTAAATATTGGAGCCCTACCATTCTCTCTAATATTTGCAGCGGTTTGGACTCTATTTCCAGGGTTGATCCTAAAACCCTAGATGGCACGTTGGTGGCCTTCGCTCAGGTTTGCATTTCTATGGATCCTTCTTTTTCCATTCCCAAATCCATCAAAATTTCTTCTCCCTCTAGTATTTGGGTATAGTCAGTTGAGGTTGAGAAGGTTCATTTTCTCTACTTCAAATGCAATCAGAATGGACACTTTCGTAGAGACTGTAAAAGTTCTTCCATCTTGGTTAATGAAAAGAAATGGATTCCTAAAGTCAACCCTTCTTCCACCTCAATCCTCGATGCTCCTCCCATTAAGGGAAGTCCCCCAATCTCCTCTTCTCTCCCATCCTCCTCTAATACTCCATGCTTGGATTTTGTTGCCCCTCCACTTTCTTCTCCTAACTCTCTCCTCGCCACTACCAGAAAAGTAGCTCAGGAATCTTCTTCCCTCCTCGATATGCTCCAGTTTGGGGTGGAGGATGGTTATGGAAATACTCTTAAGTATCTAGAAATATGGATTACTGATTACGAGGACATTCGGGCTATTGCACTCTCCCACAATGATCCTTCTCCTTCGACTTTGTTAGAAAATGATGGCTTTGTTGTGGATGCTTCGGATACTTTGATTTCTCACTCACTGATTTTGGGCAAGTCTCCCACTTGTGGCTCTTAAAACAAGTTGGGTCCCAAATCCTTTATCACTAAGGCCAATGATGGAGTGGCCGCACGTCACCAAAAAAATTAGAAACTTCTTTCATCTTCAGGACAGGGATAAGATTATCCCTCCGTCTTCATGAAAATCATCTCCTGGAATGTTAGGGGTACTAACGCCACTAACAAACAACGCCTGATTATGCAGTGTTATTTGGAACAAGAAGGTGATATTTTTCTTCTGCAAAAGACAAAAATGTCAGGCTCAGATATTTTTGCTTATTGGTTCAAAGGTTTGAAAGGATGGAATAATATAAATTCTAACACGGTCAGAGCCTCTTAGGCCCTTCGGATTTTATGGAGAACTTATAAGGCTGATGTCACTTTCCTATCCAAAGGGAAATTTTAGATTTGGTGCAAAGTTCAGGTTCTTCATTCCGATGTCAGCTTTCTCTAATGCAACGTCTACGGTCCCAATAACATTCCAGATAAAAGTCTTTTATGGGATTCTCTTTTTTCAGACCTTTCCTCCTTCCCTAATGACATGGTTCTTCTTGTTGGGGATTTCAATGCTATCCTTTCTCCAAGAGATAAAACAGGCGGTTTGGTCAGGCAACAACAATCTCTCAATGATTTTCACACCTTTATGGATAAATCAACTTTGGTGGATCTTCAGCCTTCTCATGGTTGGTTCACCTGGACAAATAGGTGTTTTACCATTAGCAACATTGCTGGAAGACTTGACATATTTCTTATTAATGAAGATTAGCTGAATAAGAACATGTTTCTGTAATATCCCCTTCCTAATCGAAGACCTTTGGCCTATTTTTTCAACCCGACGGCCAAAGGAAAAATATAAGGGTGACTTAAGTTTTATTAATTTTATTATATTGTGCAAAAAAATTAAAATATAATAGCACATATAATAAATTAATAAACTTACATTATAATAGAATATAGAAAAAGTAAATACATAATAAAGCACTTAGCAAATTGTATTTTCTAAAGGAAAAGTGTGACTTGCCCAAGGGGGATTAAAAATTAGAATAAAAGGTAAAAAGCTCATGAGTCATGGGTGTTCCCTCTAGAAAAATGCGATTAGGCCTAGAAAAGAGAAATGGAGGGAAATAAGTTGATTGTTTGTAAGGAAGGTCACTTTGGGTCTCTTCTTTCCTTAAAAGGAGAAGTTGACTTGAGGAGAGGCATTCTATTCCATATTCACTTGATAATTTATGATTTGTGTCTTAAGCTTGTAGCTTTCGCATAAAAATATATAAGGATGAAAACCCTTCGTATTTCCCTCTTGTAGATGAAAACCTTCAAGAGTTTGAGAGGAGTTTCCATTCAAAAAATTCTATTGGGTTTTCACAGATTTCTACTATTTTCAGCAGTGTTGTTGAAGAATAAAATTGCAGCAGTTGTATGTTCATTGTACAAGCTGGAGCGATCCATATTTTGGCTGGTTTGCAGTGTATTTGAGACATTCCAGGTCTGAAATTTATTGTTGCTTATTGTACAGAATTTTGGGAATCAAAATAAATTAATTTCATAATTTTTGGAGCTGATTTGATGCCCTAAATGTGTTGGGTGACCTACTTTTAAGGGAAAAATTAGGGTTTCATGTTTGTTGTGTGAAAACTAATTTTGGAATATTATTCTTCATATTTTTGTGGCCCAAGATCTAAAGTTTCAGCTCATTTGGACTTCTCTAGCAAAATTTATGACTTTTTGAAGTTGTGTTGCAGACAGGGTTTTTAAATAATTTATTTCAGTCATATTTACATCAAAAATTTGCATATTTTACCTGATTTGGGCCTTATAAAATTAGTACTTTTGTTTTGAATAAAAAAACTTAAGTGTAAGGGCTGATTTAGTGGAGTTTCATACTTTACCCTATGTTAGGAAATAAGAGATAAAATATGCGGAATAATCCCTTATAGAATCGCAACAGTAGAAACTAATATGTAGAAAATATTAAAGATCTCAAATAAAAGTGCAGAATAAATAACACAACACAAAGAGACAAGATTTAACGTGGTTCACCCAATTTGGGCTATGTCCACCAAGAATCACTTGCTCAGATTTTATTACAAGCCTCCACTCTCTCAATACAATACCCAGATCCGTTTGGAGCTATGCTCAACAAACTCTACAGAATTCACACCTGAATTCAAAACACATCTGCAATACATTTGCTTTTCCATCCATTATATGCATAAGACCATATAAATAGACAACTGCTTAAGCAGTTTTACAAAACCGTGGGTATCAAAACAATGGGGAAAAACAAAGCTGTCCCATAAACCTATGGGTAACCAAAGAGGCAGTTTTGCAAAACAATGGGTACCGAAAAAACATGGGCCCAAAAACAGCCCATAACGGTTACCCATTACCCATGGGTTAATAAACCACCCATAAAAATTTGCTTCGGGGGCTTCACCCCCGAACCCCCCTGACCCACTCACTGGTGAGCGGGACCGCCGTAAAAATACCCGAGTGTAACACATAGAAGGTGTACCACACTCTAACATGAAAATAGGCTCCACAAACATAACAATCTCCCACTTGGAGACTGATTTCCACTGAACAAGCTTCTCAACCCTTCATTATCATCCGCAAAGGCTAACCAAAGTTGAACATAGCTTTAGTTTATCCCTTGTGACCACCTTGGTCATCATGTCTACAGGATTCTGATTGGTATGAATCTTCTCCAACTTCAACTTATCTTCCTCCAAAGTTGTCCCGATGAAGTGATATCTCAACTGTATATGCTTCGTCCTAGAGTGGAAAGCAGAGTTCTTAGCTAGGTGTATAGCACTCTGACTATCACTATGCAACTTACATTCCTCCTGATTATGCCCCAATTCCTCAAGCAATTGTTGTAACCAAATCATCTCTTTGCTTGCCTCTATGGCAACAACATACTCAGCCTCCGTGGTTGACAAAGCCACCAGCTTCTGTAGTCGTGAAATCCAGCTCACTGTTGTCCCACCTACAGTGTAAATATAACTTGTCGTGCTCCTCCCGCTGTCTACATCTCCAGCCATGTCTGAATCTACATAACCACGTAAAGTGGTGTCTGATCCATTGTAGCACAAAACTGTCCCCATGGTCCCTCTCAAATACTGAAGGATCCACTTTACTGCTTGCCAATGCTCTTTACCTAGATCACTCATAAATCTACTCACAGCTCTCACTGCATGGGAAATATCAGGCCTAGTGCACACCATAGCATACATCAAACTGCCAACCGCTGATGAGTAAGGTACCTTGGACATCTGATTTCTTTCTTGCTCTGTCATGGGACACTGCTCCTTTGATAACTTGAAATGGCCTACCAAAGGAGTCACAACCGGTTTAGCATCCTGCATGTTAAACCTGTCCAATACCTTCTTAATGTACTCTTCCTGAGATAAAGTCAACTTTCGTTCCTTCCTATCTCGAGTTATCCTCATACCAAGGATTTTTTTGGTTGCCCCCAAATCCTTCATATCAAAGGATTCACTTAGCTGTTTCTTGAGTACTTTTATTTCCTGCATGTTTTTACCTGCAACCAACATGTCATCTACATATAAACACAGGATAATATAACTTCCATCCTCAAATTTCTTTGTATACACGCAATGGTCAGAATTAAATATAATATAACCTTGCTCCATCATGAAGCTATCAAACTTCTTATACCATTGACGTGGAGCTTGTTTCAGGCCATACAAGCTCTTCTTCAGTTTGCACACCATCTCCTCTTTACCTTTGACTTCATATCCTTCTGGCTGCTGCATATATAGCTCCTCCTCCAAATCACCATGGAGAAATGCAGTATTTGCATCTAACTGTTCTAAGTGCAAGTCTTTTGCTGCCACTATTCCAAGAACAGTTCTGATAGAAGTCATTTTTACTACAGGGGAAAAAATCTCATCAAAATCTATACCTTGTTTCTATGCAAACCCCTTGACCACCAACCGGGCCTTATATCTTTTCTTTCCTCCTTCTTCATCTTTAACTCTGTACACCCACTTGTTCTGCAATGTTCTTTTACCTTCCGGTAGCTTCACCAAATCCCAAGTCTGGTTCTCCATGAGAGACTTATGCTCCTCATCCATGGCTTGCTCCCACTTCTTACTGGCATCTACCTGCATTGCTTCATCAAAGCTCTCTGGATCTCCACTATCAGTGAGTAATAAATAATAAAGAGAAGGAGAAAAACGTTCAGGTTCTTTTCTTACCCTAGAAGACCTCCTCACTGTAGGAGTTTGGGGTTCTTGTTGAGTCGGTTCCTGAACTGATTCATAGGTCACTGTCCCATCTGGAAGATCATCTACCACTATATATTCTTTCTTGGATTCTTCCCTGTTTTCCTGCAACTATTTCTTATACATGAATTTCTCATTAAAGACCATATCCCTAGACCGAATGATTTTCTTGTCCTTAATACTCCAACATTTAAGTCCAAAGTCATCACCACCATAACCACTGAAAGTACATTTTTCTGATCTATCCTCTAGCTTGGTCCTATCATCCTTGTCTATATAAAAAAACACCTCACATCCAAAGACTCTAAGAAATGAATAATCATCTTTCTTACCATACCAAGCCTCCTCAGGTATGCCTCCATCCAAGGCACTTGAGGGTCCTCTATTTATCAAGTACACAGCTGTGCTCATCGCTTCTACCCAAAAAGAAAGAGGTAGTCATGCATTTAACCTCATGCTCCTAACACGTTCCATTATTGTTCTGTTCATCCTTTCTGATACCCCATTCTGCTGCGGAGTTCCCGGAACCGTCTTTTGCCTGCAGATTCCATTCTTAGAACAGTAGTCATTAAATTCATGGTTGCAATACTCCCCTCCATTATCTGACCTAAGACATTTTAGCTTAAGACCTGTTTCATTCTCTACCAAGGCTTTCCATTTAACAAAAGTGTCAAATACATCAGATTTGTTTCTAATACGATAAACCCAAACTTTCCTTGTTGCATCATTAATAAAAGTAACATAATAACTTGAACCCCCAAGAGATGATACCTGAGCTGGCCCCCACACATCAGAGTGTACCAGCTCTAACTTACTCTCTTTCTTCGTAGGTCCAACCTTGAGAAACCTTACTTGCTTTTGTTTCCCATATATGCAGTCCTCACAGAACTCCAAACTTGTTTCTGTATATCCAGGAAAATTCTTCTGTATGATGTCCATGCCCTTATGGCTCATATGACCAAGCCTATAGTGCCATAATGTTGTATCTGCATCTGAAGCCACAAGATTACAATCATTAGTACTATCAGTGGTTAAATACAAGGTTCCAACCTTCTTACCTCTTGCCACCACAAGAGCACCCTTGGTAACCTTCTAAGAGCTAGCTGTAAATATCACAGTACAACCATCACTTCCCAATTGCCCCGCCGATATCAAATTTCTCCTTAATGTAGGCACATTTCTGACATCCTTCAATATCCATGTATTCTCATTCTGCATCTTAACCTGAACAGAACCTTTTCTAACTATACTGCAAGGCTCATCATCACCAAGAAAAAAATGCCCAAAATCCCCTTGAACATAATCAACAAAATAATGCCTATATGGAGTAGCATGAAAAGAAGCCCCTGAATCTAAAACCCAAGATTCAGTAATATTATGCAAAGAAAGAATCAAAGCATCCTGGCATACATTACTCGATGCCACATTTTCCTCCTTATTTTCTTCCTGTTGTTTCTTCTTATCCCGAAGCTCCCAACAGTCCTTCTTTGCATGCCCAGGCTTTCCACAATTCCAACATACAATCTTGTTGTTGGATTTTGACCTTGCCCAATCTTTTGATTTTCCACGGTTTCCTCTATTCTTCGGTCTCCCTCTAGTTTCCACTGTCAAAGAATTCCCTACAGTAGAAGATTCCCCAGAGCTTTTTCTTCACATTTCCTTGCTTAGAATCACCCCTACAACATCCTCAAACTTCAACTTCTAGTTAGCTGGAACCGAGTTACTTACCGCCATTACCAGGCTATTCCAACTCTCAGGTAAAGAGCACAGAATTAATAAAGCCCTAACTTCTTCATCAAATTCTATTGTAACCGAAGCTAGCATATTCACAACCGTATTGAAATCATTTAAATGATCTGCTACTGAACTATTCTCAGACATCTTCATATTAAACAACTTTTTCATTAAAAATATCTTGTTAGAGGCAGGGGTTTTTCATACAACTTCCCTAATGCATCCATTAGATCTTTTGTAGTCTTTTCCTTTGAAACATTAAATAATATCAAAGATGCAAGACACAGCCAGATTGTCCCAAGTGCCTTCCTATCCAGTAAATCCCATTTTGCATCTGTCATACTCGAGGGTTTGTTCACCTTCTCAAGCAACGAAGTATACAGATCCTTCTGATAAAGGTAATCTTCCATCTGCATCTTCCAAAGACTAAAATTCTGCCCGTTGAATTTATCAACCCTAGATCTTCCTTCATCTACCATAGCTCCCACTCAAGCTAAAAACTTTTCCTGCGATTCAACACTTTAGCAAACCAAACCAGGCTCTGAAACCAATTGTTAGGAAATAAGAGATAAAATATGCGGAATAATCCCTTATAGAATCGCAACAGTAGAAACTAATATGTAGAAAATATTAAAGATCTCAAATAAAAGTGTAGAATAAATAACACAACATAGAGAGACAAGATTTAACGTGGTTCACCCAATTTAGGCTACGTCCACCAAGAATCACTTGCTCAGATTTTATTACAAGTCTCCACTCTCTCAATACAATACCCAGATCCATTTGGAGCTATGCTCAACAAACTATACAAAATTCACACCCGAATTCAAAACACATCTGCAATACATTTGCTTGTCCATCTATCATATGCATAAGACCATATAAATAGACAACTGCTTAAGCAATTTTACAAAACCGTGGGTATCAAAACAATGGGGAAAAAAAAATTTGTCCCATAAACCTATGGGTAACCGAAGAGGCAGTTTTACAAAACAATGGGTACCGAAAAAACATGGGCCCAAAAACAGCACATAACGGTTACCCATTACCCATGGGTTAATAAACCACCCATGAAAATTTGCTTTGGGGGCTTCACCTCCGAACGCTCCTAACCCGCTCACCCCCGAGCGGGACCACCATAAAAATACCCGAGTGTAACACATAGAAGTTCTACCACACTCTAACATGAAAATAGGCTCTACAAACATAACACCCTAATCGTATTTTCTCATTATATTTCAGATCTGCATATAAATAAATTGTTGCATTTGATTAAATTGGATTTGGGTGTTTGGATTTGCCTAAAATCCAACTAGGAGCAAAATATGTCCATCGAGGACATTACAGTGGTATCAGAGCGATGATTCTCCCAACCTGTGTGAGAGGAAAGAAAATCATATTTGAATGCAGTTGAAAGGAAGGATGAAGTGGTACGAAGTTCCTTTCTTTGATGGAATGAAAGAGATCTCTGCTAGGTGTTGGTTATAGGAATTTAAAATATTCTTACGTGGTAATCTGTTATGTCAAGAGGATGCTCTTGAGCTCATCTCTATGTACATGGCTGGAGAAGCACACACATAGTGGCGTCAATTGTTGAAGACCCAAGAAGTTAAATCGGTTGATTCACTTGCAGGATTCTCACAAAAAATTCTTGAGAGATTTGATGTACGGGATGAAAGCATGGAGGAGAGCAAATTGGATCTGCAGCCGAGGGAAGAGGAGGAGGAGCCTAGAGAGAAAGGTATGATTCCCATTAGTGAAACTTTTCTTGCTAATGAACATGAGAATAAATTTATATATGCAAGCAAGGATGATGTGATGGACACTCTTAAAAGGTGTGAGGAATGGAATAATAGAGCTAGAGCAATTAGGTTGATAGCCGCTCAAGCAAGACAACACCTACAAGAGTTCAAGGGAAATATGTATTCACTTAGTGGGCAGCAAGGCATGAGGGATGGCATTCCTCAAATTGTGGCAACCAAGAGTGTGGAAGGAGTAATTTTGGAGGAACAAATTACATGGGATGTGGATCATGTGATAGGTCAAGCTATCATAAAGGATGATGAAATCAACGATACTCCAAGGTATGAAGAGCATGATAATATATCTTATCTATTACTGCAAATTCAAATTTATTTGCCTCATGAGAAGCATGATAAGATAGAGAATGAAGTCTACTATATGGAGTATGTTGAGTCATTGTTTCAAGACTTTGACTATGAGAATTCCGAGAGCTATGTATGGTGGAAAGAGCTCTCACACTTAATAGGTACAAGAGCTCAAATTCTGGAGCACTACAACATGTTTTGTCTATTGTGCATGGCACTTGGACAAAAAAAAATTGGAATTGCTTGAGGGCAAGCAATTTTGGGAAGGGAGGACTGTAATATACCCTTCCCAATCAAAGACCTTTGGCCTATTTTGTCAACCCGGTGGCCAAAGGAAAAATATAAGGGTGACTTAAGTTTTATTAATTTTATTATATTGTGCAAAAAAATTAAAATATAATAGCACATATAATAAATTAATAAACTTAACATTATAATAGATTATAGAGAAAGTAAATACATAATAAAGCACTTAGCAAATTGTATTTTCTAAAGGAAAAGTGCGACTTGCCCAAGGGGGATTAAAAATTAGAATAAAAGGTAAAAGCTCATGAGTCATGGGTATTCCCTCTAGAAAAATGTGATTAGGCCTAGAAAAGAGAAACAGAGGGAAATAAGTTGATTGGTTGTAAGGAAGGTCACTTTGGGTCTCTTCTTTCCTTAAAGGAGAAGTCGACTTGAGGAGAGGCATTCTATTCCATATTCACTTGATAATTTCTGATTTGTGTCTTAAGCTTGTAGCTTTCGCATAAAAATATCTAAGGATGAAAACCCTTAGTATTTCCCTCTCGTGGACGAAAACCCCCAAGAGTTTGAGAGGAATTTCCATTCAGGAAATTCTATTGGGCTTTCACATATTTCTACTATTTTCAGCAGTGTTGTTGAAGAATAAAATTGCAGCAGTTGTATGTTCATTGTACAAGCTGGAGCGATCCATCTTTTGGGTGGTTTGCAGTGTATTTGAGACATTCCAGGTCTAAAATTTATTGTTGCTTATTGTACAGAATTTTGGGAATCAAAATAAATTAATTTCATAATTTTTGGAGCTGATTTGATGCCCTAAATGTGTTGGGTGACCTACTTTTTAGGGAAAAATTAGGGTTTCGTGTTTGCTGTGTGAAAACTAATTTTGGAATATTATTCTTCATATTTTTGTGGCCCAAGATCCAAAGTTTCAGCTCATTTGGACTTCTCTAGCAAAAGTTATGACTTTTTGAAGTTGTGTTGCAGACAAGGTTTTTAAATAATTTATTTCAGTCATATTTACATCAGAAATTTGCATATTTACCTAATTTGGGCCTTATAAAATCAGTATTTTTGTTTTAAATAAAAAAACTTAAGTGTAAGGGCTGATTTAGTGGAGTTTCATACTTTACCCTAGTCATATTTTCTCATTATATTTCAAATCTGCATATAAATAAATTGTTGCATTTGATTAAATTGGATTTGGGTGTTTGGATTTGCCTAAAATCCAACTGGGAGCAAAATATGTCCATTGGGGACATTACAGTTTCTCTCCAGCTTAGTTCTTCCCCTTTCCAGATTGGACCATTTTCCTATTGCCTTGGAGATCTCTTGTGATATGGCACCAAGACGATCACCTTTCAAGTTCAAAATTGTGTGGCTAAGAGATGGTAGTCTTAAAGGGTTTATCAAAGACAGGGGGTCTATTTTCAGCCTTTGGGAATGTGCATGTTCATTCTCTCCAAAAATATTTTTCTTCTTAAAGACAAACTTAGAGCTTGGAATATCTCTCATTCTAAATTTTTTTTTTTGAAAAAGCTCACATTGAAGCTGACCTCAAAGAAGAGCCGAATTAAAGGTTAGGAGCGCCCTAGTAGTAACTGAAGTGGATGCCCTTCTTACATATTTAGTTGGTAATTTTTCCCATCAAATAAATAAATAAAAGCTACGTACCTTATTTTATTTAAAAAGTTGTATAAGGATAATAATAAATCACTAATTTAGATAAATTGGTATTCAAAAGAAAAAATATGTATTCTGTAAAATTTTCATATAAGTAAAAGTAATAATTGATAGCTTGAGAGAATTAATTACAAGAAGTGCTCAGAATGCAACAAATATATTTTTTAATATAAGGCTCATTACTTATCTTATTTACCAATATCAAGTAGGTGATGAGACTCAAAACTGAACAAAGCATCATTTATTTGCAAATTAGTAAAACTTCTTAGGAGGTTTCCATGGTTTTGTGAAGAGTGGTATTTGGACCAAGCCTACAAATTCCTCCATAAAAAATAGACATTTCCCTTAAAACATTAAGAACAAAGAATTAAATAATTATTTCTTTCAATTATACTTGCCTGTACTAGCTACACCAATGACATTATAAAAAATACGCAAATTTTTTCTAAGAAAAAATTCACACTTGAATTATCTAGAGCTACATCAGAGAAGAGTAAAAATACGAAAAAAATTATATAAGCTTAAAAATATACATATTTGTTTTTACTTTCAAAAATATTATAAGACCTTTTTATGTGAATGCATTGAATTTCTGCTACTCTATAATAATATCAATAAAATTAAGGTAAATAATAGTAATGTAAGTTTTAATAATAACAAAAAATAATGATTTTTTTTAGATTTAGGCACCCCCTAACTGTTGGCGCCCTAGGCAGTTGCCTAGTCTGCCTAGGGCTTAATCCCCCCTTGCCTCAAAGCTCATAATCTCTCTATTTTTAAATCTAACATGAGACCTAATGAATTTCTTCACGAAAAATCTCTCCTCACATAGCTTGGTGAGCTTCTTCTTTGTGAAATTTTTTTCTAGAAAGAAAAATCTCGCAAAGCCCAATTGCACAATGGGGACAATAACAAGTTTTTTCATGCGTCAATCAAAGCAAAGCGTACCTCCACATATATATATCATTGGTGATGGTGCGGTCCTATCTAAACAAGCAGAAATTAAAGCCGAAGTTGTTTCCTTTTTTCTTCTTTGTTGGGTGGCAAGACTTCCTTTATGCTTCTTAGTTAAAATTCTCTCCTTTCTCTATGCCCTTTTGTTCTTGATGTTGTTGCTAACGCTAAACTCCTTTCTCCCTTATCCTTTAAAGAAATTAAAAATGTGGTTTTCTCCATGAAGCGAGACAAGGCTCCAGGTCTTGACGGGGTTTGTGGCGGCTTTCTTTCAAGACTTTTGGGATATTGTTGGTATGGATGTCTGGGCTCTAGTTGAAGAATCTCAACGCTCTTAGAATTCTTGGAGTAGCTTAATCATACTTTCATTTACCTCTTCCCCAAAAAGGATCAGCCCTCATCCTTCAATGACTTCTATCCTATCTCTCTTTACAATACAGCTTACAAAATCATTTCTAAAGTACTTTCTCTTCGCATTAAAACTTTGATGGATTCCCTCATTATGAAGGAGTAGAGCGACTTCATTCTGGGTCGCCTAATCTCTGAAGGTGTCTTGCTTTCTCACGAGCTTATACATTCCCTTTCTTTGTTTAAACAAGTTGGGATGTTTATCAAGTTAGATCATAGTAAAGCTTACGATCACATCAAATGAATATTCCTCTATCGTACCCTTAGTAAGATGGGTTTTCATCTGGACTTCTGCGAGTGGATCTTCAACTACATTTATACCCCCAAATAATTTGTTCTTGTTAATGGTTCAACTGAAGGTTTCTTTTCTTGTAACCGAGGTTAGCGTCAGGGTGATCAGCTTTCCTCATTCCTTTTTATTTTGGTGGTTGAATCTCCCGGTAAAGAAATTCATAATGCTCGTACTTTTGGATGCATTCGAGGTCTCATGATAGCGAAAGGTGCACCACTAGTCTCCCATCAGCAGTTCATCGACGACACATTTCTCTTTGGAACCTCATGTATGGAGGAAACTAAGGCTTTCCATTCCTGCCTCTCAATTTATGTAGAAGTTACAGGTTAGGTGATCAAATTCTGTGAAATTGTTATCTTTTCCTTTACCTCTTTGTGTGTGTAGTGTCAGATTTGAGCCCTTCTTAGATTTGAATTGGTTCATATGGCACACAAAATAATTTCTCAGTTACAAAGAAAAAAATGAGGGCTTGTTGGCCCTTCACGTTACGTCATGTGTTTTCAGGATGAAGAAGATTATAATCATTTGTTCCTTCATTGTACCTTTGCATCCCATTGTTGGTATTGGCTCTGTGGTAAACTTCATCTTGCATGGGCCTCTAGGGCCTCCTTGGCTTCTACTCTTCTCTCTTGGCCAAAGATCGATCGTAGTTATATTCTTGGTTCCATATGGCACTATGGACCCATTCTTCTTCTATGGCACATTTGGTGAGATCGCAACCTTCGTCTTTTTTGTGACGAATCAACCATTATGCCCAATTTTATTTCCAAACTTGTCGGGGTAATTTCTTAAAATGTTAGTTCTCACTGCAAGGATTTAACCAAATTTTCTAGTAGGGATGTGGAGATACGTTGTGTTTGGCCTCTCATTCAACTCCCTTCCCCAATATTATCCAAATACATTTCCAAGGTTTATAAATTGTTATTGTGTAAAAAGTCACGTTGGCTTCCACCCCCTAGGTTTCTATAAAATTAGTTTTGATGGATCTTCCAAAGGTAACCTTGGTCTTTCTGGAGTCAGGTGTACACTTCGTGATGAGAGGGACCTCCTGGTTGAAGCAGGTTCTTTCTGGCTTCCCTCTGGCTCCAGTAATGTTGTTGAAGCTCAAGCTCTTCTGTAGGGTATTAAAACCACATTGACAAATGGTTGCTCCAAGTTGTGTAATGAAGGTGACTCTCAAATCATCATTCTAGTTGTTTGTAAGGGTAAAGCCCTGGTTTGGTAACTTAACTATTATATTTCTCAAATAATGCATTGGCTCTCTTTCTTAGAAGAATGGTCCATTTACCACGTGTATCGTGAACTTAATCATGCAGTAGACCTCCTTGCCAACCTTGGGGTTTATCAATCATTGGAAGCCATTATTCATGATCAATCCAATACATGGGAAAATATTCATGACACCATCCGTCATGATTATGCCGACCTACCCCACACACGTCGAGGGATTAATCAATTAGATTGAGCTTTCAGCCACCCTCACTCATTTCCTCTCCTTTCTCCTTTTTTTCTCCTCTTCCCTCTCATGGTGTCCACCTTTTTTCCTTTCATCCCTTCTACATGGCGAGAATCCTAAAATAGCATTCCTTTCCCCTATGCCTTCCACTTAGTTACGCCATGTCTTCCGCATAGGCTCTACACTTATTCTGAATGTGATCGAGAAAGTCATGGGTGTGTATTATCTACAGAGCACTGGGAGGACCCGTGTCAACTCCAAAATTATAGGCGTCTTTGTGTTCAATTATCTACTTTTATGCACAAATAAGGCATTTTTCATGGTGGTCACGTCCCATTCCATCTTCCCTCATCATCATGTGGGTTTTGTCGAAGCTCAGGGGGAAGTGTGCCTTCCTTCTCTCTATGCCAATGTCGGCCCCTCTCTGTCTCCTATGTGGGTCGACCAAAGGATTTGTGGGCCTTTCTTCAATTTGATGAGTTTATTTATAACATTTGTCGTTCTCATGGGGAGGCTTCCTCTAGGGTGCCATCTCTAAATCTGGTCACGCATGCGGAACCTATTTCGCCCCCTCCTAATCATGTGGTGTAGTTGAAGACTGTTGTTACCCCATCATTCATCTTTCTCATGAATATTGTAATGCTTGGCTTAGCAAATCAGTTCCATGGGTGGAAATTCAAGGATCCTACTCCTACCAAAATAGAGGTGGAACGCTAGGGTTTATATGTCATTCCTCCTTTATTTTTTATGTTTTTGCAGGCTTGATTGTTCATGTTATATTTTGGCCTCATAGTTTTCAATATTTTGTATTGGTTTTTGGTTTGTTGTATGTAGTTCTTTATCATTCCAATCATTCGATACTTGTAGGGTGGAGACCCCTCAACCCTCCGATTCATAACTTCAGTTAAAAGTGTTTAACTATCTCAAAAAATAATATCAAAAGATGCCTCAATACGTACTAATAAATATGATGTGATATACAACATAAAAATTATAAACTTTATTACATGACATATCAATCCTTATTTTTAAAACACAAAAAATTCATTGAATTACATCTCAACCTATATTAATAAATATGATATTACATAATACATTGAATTCTATTAAACAATTTAATATAATATGACATATATTTAAAAAAACATCAAATGAACCTCAACCTATATCAATAGTTTTGATGTCATTGTAAACACCTATATATGGTAATTAGGTGTTTGATAATTACTTACATGGATCATATCTCTTAATTACGATTGCACACACAAACATAACATAAATGCATCATCATCCCCCCTCATAAAGCTTGTAAATAATTCTCATCGTCTTACTCAGCTACTTTAAAACCTACAGTAATAATCTAAATTCTTATAAACATCATTTACCTCATGCCAAAATTTTCCTAAAACTCTCATTATAGCCTTTTTCTTTTGAACACTACCATTCAATAGGAAACTAGTGCATGACATTAGTGTCCGAAGCTTGGTGCTAGTGTCCTCTGGTTCTCAACGATCATATTTCTAAAATTTACCTTGATTCCCCCTTTTTAGGTCAGCCATAATGCAAAATTATATACCACTAAAACTTATAAAAGTGAAGAAAACACTCTTACTTATGCACTTCAAAACATTGGAAGTCACTTAACTCTTACCTAGACATAGCAAGAAACACTTGATCTTCATCTCTAAATCTCTACCAAAGCTACCCTAAATTTTCATAAATCAAGATCATACATCAACATGAATCCCTAAGCAAGTATAAAGCACTTCACACTCTTCCAAGAGCATTCCAAGTTGAGCCAAAAGAGTTCCAAATTATTATTAAGTGTTATCAAGAACCAATACACCAAAGGGCACTTCAAGGGTTTCTATTTACAAGCACTATATTGCAACACTCGATCTATCACATAAGGGTATATTCTATTTATACTTATGTATGTTATTTGTGTTGAGAAACAAAGAAAAACTTAGGGGTGGCTTTCTATATTGTATTCACACTTGCAGAAGCACTAGTATAATTAGGTGAAGTTTGAGCCCCTCATTTGGGTGATATAACACTTGCCCATAATCAACAAGGGGTTTCGCCACCAATGATCTGGAGGAAAATTTGGAACTTTTGAAGTTCCCCAAATCTCCCAAAATTATGGCAATACAATATAGAATTCCAAGAGCTTTCCAACGATATCATGAACGTTGGAAATGGATGTCGTATGCTCAAGTTACTATTGGTTAAAGTTTGGTCAAAATTGGGACAAATTGGGTCAACTGACCAATCAGATCGTGACACATGGAAAAAGTGAAAATTGGGAAAAAAAAATGTAAAATTTATTTTTATGACTCCAGTCTTCAACACTCATTTATAGATGGGTGGGCCCCACTATTTTTTGGCTAGGGACCCTCATCTAGGTTCGACATACCCTTTCCACGGATGGGTACCTTGGCCTCCGATCTTCATATTACCATGGTTGATATTCTACATATATTTTGCTCTCTGTTTAATTGTAGGATGAATGTGGGATTATGTACATGTTGCAATGGAAGATCGAACTAACTAGAAAAGTTGACGAGCTCATATGGACAACTCACCACATCCTCCTCGATGAGCTTTATCTCTAACGGCTAAGTCGTACTTAGCTCGTATGTAGTAACCACATTACGTGGCAACCTAGCTTTCCAACATATTCAACAACTACCCAACCCACTTAGCACAACAACTATTCCAAACTTGATGGTCATATCATCCTCCATGCTAAACTTAGCATCCTAACCATTAAACATGCCACATCCCCATAAAGACCATTGCAATGTGTGGAAAAACAAGCCAATGTGTGGCTTAAGCTGAGGGGAAATAGCGTGGGAAGCCCTAATATAAATCTCCAAATAAATAACCCAGGAAACATGTGGGATCTATTCCTGATTTGGAAAATAAATCGGTAAAGGCTGTTTGGGGTGGTTTGAACTCCCAACCACCAGTTGATAAAAAATAATCCTTGTCATTACACCAATATAGCTCACTCAACTATAAAATGAGCTCATGAATATTTGAACAGAGCTTTTTGTAGGTCTGTGTATTGGGAAGAACAGGGAAGTTTTTGGAAATCATAGTTTTTGAGCCATTTAGTCCAAACTAGAATTTGGAGAAAGTTGGAGAGTTGTGCAAAATTCAAAGAGGATTTTGGTGATATAATATTTTTTCCATTTTGGAGTTCATAGACTGATTTTGTAAAGCATTTTGTGTAGATTTTGTCAGTGAACTGAAGGACAATCAACTGCGAAGCCAAGAACAAACATGGAGAGCAAGAATTTGATTATTTCAGAGCTCACGGGTTCTCAGGGACTTCTAGTAGGTTACATACATATTCATTATTTGAATTTTATAACTTAATTGTATTTACAAATATGATTTTAATGGATTAGTTCTAAAAGAACCCGGGCATGTAGGAATTTCGAACCCTGTAAACAATCCATGTGTCGTATTTCTAATTTATCCTTTTAGTTTTTTATTATTTACAAAGTTTTAATTAAAATTTGAATGTGGATGTAATAATTAATCAGTAACTGACAATTTCAGAAAAGTAGTAAAATCAGGTAAAAATTGAAATTTAAATTTTGAAAGGTTTTATCAAATAGTGAATTAGGGGAACTTAAAAAATAGTTTGGATTAGTCATTATTTAGTTTTAAAATCATATTCTGATCAATTATGGATACATTTAAGTCCTAAAAATTGATGAATTTATAAGGTCTTGGTAAACAGTTTAAAAAGTAAACAATTAACTGGTGTTTACTTATCATGTTTTGGTATCAGAGCTCGATGATTCAGTGTTAGCTTTCAGTTGCATTTGGATTTCAATTTTGATTTGCTAATCTGATCAAATTTTGCAAACTTTGTGGCTTGATCTTTGATTTTGGTAGTTGTGGAAGTACATGTGTTTGCAGATAATTATGGGCAAGATGTCTAAATAGGAAAAGTTTGATGAACTTGAGGTAGCTAACCACTAGATTCAAGAAGAAAATACTTTCCTAAGAAACAAGTTCTATTCCCTCAAGGAATAAATTGTATGTATGATATTTGAGCTCGAGTCCAAGGATGAGATCTTGATCAGTTTGTAATACGGTGGTGAACTGAAAAAGGAAATACCTTTAACTTTAGATGCAAAAACCATGATTGATGAGTGCATTGTAAGTTATTCACCGTGTGAATCTTCTTCCCATTCAGATTCGGATTCAGGTAATGATGTTTTTAGTGATTTTAAAAAGTACACTAAAGACATTGGATCTAAGTTATTAACTAAAATGGGATTTGATGGAAGAGGCCTTGGTAAAAATGGCCAAGGTGTTATTAACCCAATACATGTCGAGGATCATCCTCATTTTGCAGGTTTTGGTTTTCCTAGTGTGGGAATGGAAATTGGAGAATCCTCCAAGCACGTTGAAGGAAGATGAGCTTTCAACAACAAAGTGTATGCCCCACTAGTGCAACAAAATGAATTTGGTAAGAGAACATAATGAAGAGGTAATGAAATTCTACCCCGACTTTCTTATCATAATAAAAAGAATAAGAAAAATTGTAAATCTTCCTGAGGATCCACTCTTTTAGTTTAAGCAATATGGTTTTAATATACATAAAATGATGAATGATTTTCCTTGCACTTTTTTTGGATTGCATAACCATTCTTTTCCAGTTGTTTGAAGAGAAGGACATTGTTGAAGAAGTTGATGTCGTTCGTTAAGAGCAAGGTAAATGAAAAAGACCAAACTCATATCTCTCAAGTGAGAAATGGCAGACATATTTCCTCATCCTAGAAAATGGATAAGAGGAACTATTGCACTCATTGTCATATGAGTGGACACCAGGTTGAGAAATGTTGGAAACTTCACCCAACAAACCATCCAAGAAATGGTAAGAAAAAGTTGGTTTACAAGGTAAAAGAAGTTGTTAATCCACTAGCTAAGAATAAAACAACCTTGGATCTATCCACATATTGTCCACAAATGAGTCCATTTTATTTTGATATGGATAATGAAAACTAATGTGTTTTAGATAGATTTATATTTTCATAGTTGTAATTGATGAATAACATGCATTATTTTCATAGCATTTTGTGGGATTCCGATGAATGATGAAAGGAAAAATTCCCATATTTTCATTTTTGCTTTGAAATTGAAATAATGGTGTCACCTGTAGGGAAGATTTGAGGGACAAGTTTATCATACTCAGATTATACTTCTCACTTGTTAAGGATGACAAAATCCATTTTTATTATTGACAGTAGAGTATGTAGATTCAGTGGGCATGTGTATAATGTCTATTTTTGGAAATTTGCATTTCAGTATCTGTTGTTGATTTTCATTGTGCAAATCTGGGCACCATTTTGGTATTGTAATTAATATACAATCTTATTGTGTCCATACATGATATTTGCACATGATTTAAGATTCTTATTTTGGGAATTTATTGTAACTATCCTATATGGTTACAATTAGAGTGTACATTTATTGCACTAACAAATTGGTTTGTAGATGTTTCCTGGTGATCTTTTGCAGTGGATAGCAGTTTCACCATTGTGGGTATGCATATAGTTTGTTTTTATCCTTTTTACAGTTCAGAATATTGGGATAGATATGTTATTGGCAGATTCACATGATTCATTTTTGACTATAGCTATTTTTGGCATGTGTGGTCTAAACATTCTGGATCGTGATATTTGCAGTGTTGACAATTTCACAGGGACAATGGACACTAGCTATTTTTGGCATGTAGTTGTCTTTTACACTGATCTATTTTGGTGGAATTGATTTTACAGTGATTGGCCTTATCATAGAGTATCAGTTAAACACTTTCCTATTTTGGTGAATAGGTGTCTATTTTTATACTGATCGATTATTTGTGATGAAAATTACAGTTACTGGGATTTGAGTCTATAGTTATTTGCAGAGATTGGTAGAATCATAGAGTATCAGGGGACAGTTGTCTTTTCTAGCGAATGATTGTCTAATTTTTACTAATCAAATATTTGTGATTAGCTAATCAAAATTTTGCAGTGATTTAACCCATAATTTTATTTCTGGATCCTGTATGTGTTTGTGAAATGCAGGAAGATTAACAACATTTGTGGGTGAAAAACAACTTTTTGTGGAAAAAAATCCTTCCTAGTTGGGAGGAGTGATCCGGAGGACAATTTTTAACGTTGAAAGTTCCCTCAATCTCTCAAAACTATGAAAGTACGGTAGAGCATTCGAAGAGCTTTCTGACGATATCAAGAACACTAAAAATGAAGGTCATATGCTTAAGTTACCACTGGTCACAATTTGGTTAAAATTGGAACAAAAGGGTCAACTAGCCAATCAAGCCGTGACACATGGCAAAAGTGAAATTTGGGAAAAAAATGTAAAATTTGGTTTTGTGACTCTAGTTTTCGATGCTCGCTTATAGATGGGTGGGCCTCACTATTTTTTGGCTAGGGCCGCTCAACTAGGGTTGACACACTCTTTTTGTGGAGGGGTGTCTTTGTCGCATTTTCTTCATATTTACACTATCGCAATTTTCTATATATATGCCTCAAAGTGCTTTTGGAGGATAAATGTGGGATATTGCAAGGTATGGTGATTATAATTAGGATCAAGCTAGCTCGTAAAATCGGTGAGCTCATATGGCCAACTCGCCACATCCTCCTTCGCGAGCACTATCTCTAATGGCTGAGCCATACTTAGCTCATATGTAGCAGCCACATTACATGGCAACCTAACTTTCCAACATAGTGAAAATTTCCTAGCCCTCTTGGCGCAATAACTATTCCAAACTTGGCAGTCATACCAACCTCCGTGCGAAATTTAGTGTACTAATGTTAAGCATGTTACGTCCCCACAAGGACCGCTACAATGTGTGGTAAAACAAGCCAATGCGTGGCTTACGCCACGGGCAAATATGGTGGGCGACCCCAATATAAACTCTTCAAACAAATAACCCGTGAATCATGTGGGATTTATTCCCAATTTTGAAAATAAAGTGGTGTAGGGTGGTTTGAACCCCCAACCACTGGTTGACCAAAAATAAGCCTCGCCATTACAATAATATAGCTCATCGAGCTGTAAAATGAGCTCATAGATATTTGAACAGAGAGTTTTGTAGGTCTGTGTATTGGGTAGAACAAGGAAGTTTTTGGAAATAAGAGGTTTTGAGCCATTTAGAGGCTGAACCAGACTTTGGAGAAAATTAGAGAGTTGTGCAAAATTCAAAGAGGATTCTGGTGATATAAGATTTTGTCCATTTTGGAGTTTGTAGATTGATTTTGTAAAGAATTTTGTGCAACTTTTATAGGTGAACTAAAGGAAAAACAACAGCGAATACAAGAAAAAAACGGAGATCAAGAATCTGATTGTTTTAGAGCTCACGGGTTCTCAAGGACTTCTGGCAGGTTACATGATTCATTATTTGAATTGTATAATTTAATTGTATTTACAAATCTGAAATTAATGGATCGGTTATAAACGAGCCCGAGGACGTAAGAATTCTGAACTCCATAAACAATCCATGTGTCGTATTTCTGATTTCTCCTTTCAATTTATGATTATTTGCATAGTTTTAATTCAAATTTGAATGTGGATGTAATAATTAATCAGTAATTGACAATTTTGTAAAATCAGTAAAATTGAAATATGAATTTTGAAAGGATTTGATCAAACAGTGAATTAAGGGAACTTAAAAATCAATTTATAGTCATTATTCAGTTTTAAAATCAGATTCTGATCAATTATGGATAAATTTAAGTCTTGAAAATTGATGAATTTATAAGGTCCTAGTAAACATTTTAAAAATTAAACTATTAACTGGTGTTTACAGATTAACCAAGGGTAGTCCAATCCCACCACACACAACCCTTTTTTATTATCTAATTATGTGATTGAATGTTGTTACTGCAAGAGAATTATGGTTTTCATCATTACTTTTGCATGCGCAAAAAAATTTGAAATAGGAACAGTGCAAAAATTATTTATAATCAATGATGAAGCAACCCAATTTGACTTGAAGTTAAAAAGTAGTGTCAGACACTAGCGTTAATTAGGAAAGTAGTACCTAACACCTATGTTTGAGCCTAACACTAGTGTCTAAGAAGGTTTCACAGTTCATTATCTAAGACAAAGAAAGTCCAGCCTAATTACAATATTTTTACCTTAATTTCACACCTAAAACATCTACGAGACATCCACAAAGCTAAGTCAATCTATCTTATTGTGTATTATTTTACCATATCAAATAATATTTCTTTATTGTATTTACATTTTCTTCTAGATCTAAATGTCACTATATTTATTCATCAAATCTAATCGAAAAATTAGTCTCTATATTTATAACCTAATTAGGATGTTTACCCCTTTTTCTATTATTCTATTTTTGGTTGAATCATTTGGTGACCATGTATATTAATTGAATCTAACTTTATATTTCCCTTTAGGGTTTCAAGTTTTAGATTTCCATTTTGACTTTTGTATCCTAAATCTAAATTTACATATTACCCTTAGGGTTTATACATCCTTGACTTACCTAATTTGGGTTTTGAATACTATTCAATCAATCATTTTAACCGTTTGATTTTCTTATGGTGTCCTACATTAGGGAACACCTCATGTGGTTTTCTGTGCCCTCTAGGCATAATATTAGGATTAGTGGTCAACCCATTAAGCATGTTTAGCTTTCATACACTACTAAAATATAATATATATTGTTTCTTCTACCAATACTTGTGATGTAATTATCATTGAAGAAGTTCCTTTTTTCACCCTTTTTAAGTTTGATTAGGGTTTTTACATTCTAATCGAACAATGGATGAAATAGGAGCTATAGGGGGTTATCCTGACTAATTAAATTCCAAAATTAACCATTGAATATCATAATAACACATTAATACTTGTAAAAAAATGTAAATGATGCAAAAAAACTCAAAAATACATGGGATTGAGTGCACTTAGTTGATTACATATGAATATGGAATTATGAGTGAGTTGAATGATAGAATAGGGGTATCTAGACATGCAAGTGATTTAGAACTGGAACTGTGATCTGAAAATTTTCCTACATAGGACTATATAGTAGGGGCATGGAAGTTTGTATGGTATTAAAGTCTATGTAAATTCTTGACCCTGTTTAGAATTGGGATCTATAAATTTCTAGGTTTTTCACTTGTCTGAATCTCTTTTTCACTCTCTGTAAGTCACTGATAATCACACTGTGGGGGCCTCTCAATGTTTTTCTCAATATTTTAAACCCTAACCATAGATGAAAAGTCTTGCAAAACAAAAATTAGTTTAGTTATGGGTACCCCGTGCACCACCGATGTTGGCACTACTTCAAAGAGGCCTCAAACCAAATTTCATTCTCCACCTAACATGTGATATCTAGTTGTAGTGAAATCATATTTGAAATCCTTCTTTTGAAAATTTTTGGCTTGAGTTTCTCTCTTTCCAATCTACTTGAGTGAGTGACTTTGAGTGCTTGCAAATATGGGAAACAATCCCTTAAACTAGTGGGAAGCTTCATACTTGTAGATGGTGTTGCCCTAATGAATGTGCAAAAGCATTTTCGAAGTGTAGGGAACTTTGGGTTCCTTTTGTGATAGATTTTTCATCATGAGTCCGTAAGAGTGATATTTTCTAAATGAGGTGAGTTTCACTTGCTTATATATGCTTTTAAAGGTGATTTAAGTTACAAAGGCCAACTGAGGATGAGTAAGTTACCCAAAGAATAATGTGTAACTAAAAGTTAGAGAGTAAAATGAACAAGGTCAAAACCATGCACTAGGGTTAGGACTATATGAACATTCTTGCCCTTATTATAGGTTTTTGACCTAGGAAGGATAATCTAAAGTGTGAAGTTTGGAAGCTAACAAGTGGAGTTTCTTACTAGGTTTCATGTATTCAATTCTTAGGATATGTCGACAAATGAGTGTGTAAAATCAATCAAGATAGACAAGAGACATAAAGATGTATTAGATGAGAATGGGTAAAGTGTACTTGTTTGAGCAAGAGAGCAATGCTAAGATTAGATGTTCCAAATAATAGAATTATCAAATTTGAGTGTCTATAGTTCCAATTAATGATGATTACATACTTTTCAGCGATAATGATATTGAAAATAATCTCAAATAGTCTATAAATCATAGACAGATACATCTAGATGAACTCAATGGTGTATATATTGAGCAAGTTTTACTTTTATCTAATTTTTATGAAGGTCTTAAAGTAAATCCACAAAACATAAGTAAAATTCTCAAAATTCTCCTTGAGGCTAAATCTCAAAGAAATCGATCAGATCAAAGGGATGTTCCCTTTGAGTTATTAATCCTTTGTATACATTTGCATTTGGTCCACCTACATCTAATGTCATTGTTCCCACATCTACATGTGGTGTGGGGGCACCTCTATGAAATCGATAAATTGTTATGTCTATTCCACCAAATTTTACATGTCTCCTATTGTGCACACAAATGGAACCTCACATACCTCATCTACTGCACATTCCCTCATGAAGGCCATTTTTAATTTGCAAGATAATTTTTTTTAGTTAAAGAAAGGCGTGTCTAGGAATTTACATGGTTTACATCATAATATATTGACACCTAATGTAGCCTCTTATCCTTTTCCTCTAGGATTTTTTGCTCCTAAATTTCCTAGATATACAGAGGTGAAGGAGATCTAAAACTACATCGTCACTCCTTTCATACAATTTTTCGAGAAAATGCCTATAACACTTTTTACTAATCTATTTCCAAAAATTCTAGAGGATTATGCTTGACAATGGTTCTTTCACCTACCTCTTTAATATTGTAGGGCCTTTAATCCATTATTTGATCAATTCTTATCCCACTTTTCAATCATTGTTGGTGAGAAATTAGCGTACATTCACATGGTAAAAAATAAGAAACAATTCACGCATCTAGCACCACCTATGAATATTGTAGTTAGATGTTTGCTTAAGTGTAACCTTGTGTCTCTCCCTCCGCCTATGGATGTTTACATGATAAAACTTTAATCAAGATAATTTGATACAAATGTGTACTATGACTAGTATCATTATATAAGCCATTCTAAAACTCTATGTCTCCTACTAATGAATATCATTCAAGATCTCATTGATAATAAAACAATTGAAATTGAAACAAATCAAGTAAAGCATAATCCGTAAATCAATGAGAATACAAATCTTTAAAAAATTAATGATCCATCACTTAAACTTACAACATAACCTAAGGGTAATCCTAAGGTTCATCAAATGTGCAATGTAAATCAACCTTTGACAATTTATAGCCATAGATTAGATGGCCTCATTAGAGCTATCACTATTTATCCACATCCATAACCTACTATTTTATTGAGTGAAAGTTAAATTATAGACATTTCTTTAGATAAAAATGAACTACACATATGAGATTATATTAACAAACAAGTTATTCATAGTGTTATGGTTGACAGTGTTTATTGTGATAATTTATAGACGATGACATTAATTAGATGTTTGGGATACATGAGAAAAATTTACAACCTAGTTTACAAGCTACCTGTGGATTTATTAAACATATTATGTTATCCATTCAAGAGGTGGAAGCTATTCTATCTACACCTTTCTCATTTCTCCAAAGCATTGGGACATGCAATATGTTACTAGGGCACCCTTGGCTTCATAATCATTGTGTTATTACTTCTATTGTGCATAATTGTGTCAAGTATATCCATCACAATGAATTTTTTATGGTTTGGGTAATCCTTATGAGTCTTCTTTTCCCCTTATGATTTCTAGTACTTATTATATTAATTATGCATAAATGGTCAAGCCACTTATACTCACTCTATCTACTCAAATTTCTCCTAACGTGGTGGTTAGAATTCCTATGGTATTGTTTATTCACCATAAGTCATAATCGAGATCAATAAATTTTTAGTTAATGGATTCTCCTAAAGTATTCAAGACGAATCTATATATCCAACATCATATGCTTAAAGCGACACAATCATCCTCTATATGTGGTACTTAATTGAGGCATAAACCTCCTTCAAAAGTTCATTCTACACATTCTCCTATATCTCAACATATTTACCATGACACATGATCCTATTCAAGGATATCAAACAAATAAATCTAACATATCTAATCACTCAAGCATGGTTCATGACCCTCCTCCATTTGACTTTCGGATTGGATAAAACACTTTCATTTCTTTAATAAACCAACATATTGCAAAAAAAAAAAAAATTTAAAAAATTAAAAAACCTTGAAATATTCCAAAAATACAAAATCAGAACCTAAGCATGATTTGATTTACTAGTTTCTACTTTATGTATGTTATTTTTCACATGGTTTAATAATCTTATCATATTTTATCTTCTATACAAACACATGTATCACAAGGTATGTGAGCCTAATGCAAGATACACATGGTTCTACACGATCACATATATTGGACTTATCTTTCACCTAATCACCTTGCTAATTAGGGGTATATTATACACTATGACAACTAATATATCTTATTCCATGTGCCTTTTGGTTATTTCTACAAATTAGATTGTTTTTTTCTTTTGTGTGTGTAACCTTCTCATATTATGTGTGTGCAACATTTTCATGTCACTTGTTTGTGACCTTAGTAGCCTTTTCTTATATGAACCTTGGCTTATTATGTGTACGTGAAACTTTCATGTCCCTTGTGTACAATCATATGGCCTTTTTACGTGTTACATATGTGACATTGGGCATGAATTTATATGTGATCTTGTGTGCTTGTATGTTACTTTTGTTTTCTATCTGATATATCCCATGATTAATATCATGCACTCTTTATATGAGTCATGTATATATGTTAACAACTTACATCCACCTTCCATATGATTATTATTGGATATACTTCTATGATTTTGAGTCAATCAATCTACATGACATCTCACTCACCTCAAAAGAGGGGGAATTTAGTGGGGTTATTTCAAAAATATCAATGGAATATACAAGGAAAAAGTTATAGGGACATATTAAAAGTTTTAGGTTACATTATAGTTTCATTGCATGCATTACAAATGGTTGTCATGCAAATGTGCTAACATGAAAAATTGAAAATTTTAAGCATGACAACTAAGCCCCTAATTGAAAATTAGGATTCACAGTCATTGTGCACCCTTCCTCTAGCCAACAACCTTTAGTCCCACCCTCACCCAAGCTCATAAGATAGTTTTAGAAACATCATTAATGTTGGGGACGGGTCTATGCGAAAACATTTGCAACTATAGAATATCACATCCAAAACATGCAAATACGGCTCTAATAATCCCCACAAAATCTATAGTAGTGGAAGTATAAACAAGAATAATTCAAATCACACACAATTACACACACATAACACAACATGTATCGTGTTTCACCCAATGTGGGCTACGTCCATCAAATATAGAGATCTCATATATATAATATAACAAGAGATTACAAACCAACTCTTCTACACAAGAGTACATGTATCTCTACAATAGTATCACCTCCTCCAGATCTCCAACCAGATCTTCCTGAGTACACTAAACCATGCCTCCATACCACCACTTGTGTCTCCTCCAGATCCCTAACTAGATCTACCTGAGTACACTAAAACCATGCCTCTCAAACACCACCAGATATCACATACCTGAAGTTATCATGTATTTGACATTGTACAACCAAGCTCTCAATGTACTGTGAATCTACAAACAAGACCCCTAGAAGGGTCTACCAATGTGCAACCGTGACCATGCACCAAGAAGTAAGTATCTCCTCCATCATTGCATCAACCTGTGCAAACATAAAGAAAACTTCCTCTATAATATTAGATTCCTATGGATCAACAATTACATCATGATCTTATGGATTTATAATACAAGATCTCACAACATGTGGATCTACAAGAACGAGCAACAACAAGATCTCACAACAACCCGTGGATCTAACAAGAATGAACCCTAAGTGCTTTGCATATTATGCAAGCCATTACATGATACTAAATAATACAAAGGAAATACAATAGAAGATACTACCATCTTCTCACTAATAATGTATCTGCACTTTCCTTCTGTTCAGCTTCTCTCTATGAAAGCTCATGTCTTCACACAATCTACTTTTTATTCTTCTTCTTCTTCTTCCTTTCAACCAAGGATAGCTCAATTCTTTTCTTTCCTCATTCCTTACGTTCTAACCCTAGTTTTCTAGCTTATATAAGCTTAGACAAACTTAAGGCACCTTAGTTATGCATTTACAACATTTAGATCAAATTTATAATAAATTTAGATATAATTCCTGTGAGTTAAATATAAAATTTCACGCACATGTAACTAGCACCAGTTACCCTGACTGGTGCCTATTACCCTGATGTTGATAGGTGTCAGTTACCCCGACTGATGTCGATTACTGTGTAAACCAGCAAGGTGTAAATCATGCTAAATGTGAAGCAATTTACCTCCACAATCCTAATAATTAAGTGCTTTCAGTGCGTAGGGAAGAGTTTCTAAGATGATTTATGAATTCAATGTGTTTTGATGAGAGACAACTTCCTCCAGAGGCCTAAAAATGCCGTTTTGGCCATTCAACAACCAATTGAACACCCTCCAAAAGAATTTAGGGAAAATATAATGCATATGGGAGTGATGTCGAAGAATATTGAAGGTATTCAAAGAAATTTAGGAAAATTTAGGAAATTAATTTTTTATCTAGGAATAATATATTCAATATCTGGTAATCCAGGGTGTATGAAATGAAAACCCATTAGTGAATGCTAACTTCTTAGGATGATTCCGAGAGTTCCAATGAGTTAAGAATTTAAAAAATAGGCATCAAAAAGCTATTTGAATCATCTAAAAGTTGGAAACATCAAATTTTATTCAAGAATCAAATATTTCCTAAGGTATTTCAAAACTTTACAGCTGCCCCTCTTAGTCCAAGATGAAATATGCCACAAATTTTGAATTGCACAAAGAATTGGCTTCTGATAATGGTTTAAATTATCTTAAAATTTTATTTAGAGTCAAAATTATATAAGGTTTGACCCAAAATCACTATCTTAAGCTTATGTTGTGAAAATATTAAGTTAAGTGTCCTAATTTGTACATACAAGGCAAAATTCACTTTCCTAGAATGGAAAAGTCACACTTTGGACACTATTTTGTCCCCTTTATCCCCCAGGGGAAAATGAGATAAGGGATACACAAAAGTGTGACCTCACTCTCTTCCCCAAGTCACACTTTGGACATTGTAGTCGATAAATCACGCACTTTGGGGTAATATTTAGTCTCGGTCTCATAATACTATCTAGAAGGTTCTTGAGTGAAGAAAGTACTAATCAACCCATGTCTTTGTCCATCTTTATTTAATTTCTTTCAGCATTTCCAACCATTACTGCACATACACCCTTTATATTTTCACCATGTCGTAGTTTTCTCCATTAAAATGGGGCACCCATGCTAGTATTGGGGCGCCCATGGGCGCCCCTAGCCTTTTTCCACTTTCTTGACTCTTTTTGGGAGCTTTCTGACCATTTTAAAATTTGAATTTCATTATGATCAGCCTCTTTAGGGTTAATTATAAAATTAGAACAAGATAACCTTATAAATATAAAGTTATGAGACCATAATGAGGGACCAAGCACTAGTCACTACTATCACCCACCTAGAGTTGCATCCATTGGAGATCATTTGCATCCATTAGCTCCATCACAAAAGGACAAGGATGGTTCATCTGCATCACAAATTTATAGGAGGGGATTCTATTATATTCCATGTACCATTTTATTACATTCTACATCTATTTATTGCTCATTATTTTAAAAAGTGTGTCTGACACAAGTGCACCTAGGGCACATGATTGCACACACCATCAGAACTACATTTGGGTCTAAAATGTAGTACAACACTCAGTTAGTAAGCCCATTATTGTGGTAGCTGAGTTCAGTCTGACCTATTCATATGCATTCTTATATTTTTCTTTAGGGTTTTGATACTTATCTTGTGTGTTTTTTAGGTCTTTCATCCCTATCGGATTATTGGTAGCATTCGACGCAGTGCAGTGAATTCAATACAACAGAAATTGAAGGTACCATGTCATTTTCCAAACCTATGAAGATCAATTTCAGAGCTTTTACACAGACCATGACACCCATTCTGTAGACCAACGCACCCATAGGTGCCTCAGTCCCTCTCTAGGCACTCTAGTCTACACAAATCACTCAGATCCATCATTTTTGGGGTACCTGCACAGTTGTTCATGCTTCCAAATTTTAAAGTCATCCCTGTGACATAGTCCAATGAGCTCTTATAACCAACTAAGTCATTCTAACTCACATCATGCTATAGGTTTTTCACATTTCCTCTTGTTTAGTGATTGGACCAGTTCTTAGATTTTACTTTATTGTATTTACATCATTTTATTACCATTATTTACTATTGTTCCTAGTTAGATTAACTACACTTATTTCCAATTTTAGTTAATAATTTTGGTGAACCCGATCCTTCCTTATTGCACCTTCTAGGGTTTGCATTTACATTTCTTGTTTGTCTCCTTTACATTTACACATCATGAGTATATCTATTGTTGAATCAAACATCTTCAACATCTTCACCATTATGGTTTGAAGTGGATCCATACCCACCTTCCATCTAGGCTCTACATTATCTTCGAATTTCCACATCATGAACATCTCCATTCATACTTATCTACAAAATAATCCTAATTATATGAGTAAACTTAAAGAGTAGTTAGCCACTAAATTCATCTCTCCTCATACATCACCCGAGTATGTCTACCATCAATTTACATATGCATTATCTCTTGATAAGGATCAAATAACTTTTACCACCGATGATTTACCCTCTCAAGCAATATTACAACATGACCCAACATTGTATATCCAAGTTTGTATCCATAATTTAGGTGTCAATTGGGAATTAGTCGACAATAGATCTGGCCTCAACATTTGTAACATCACTTTTCTTCACCATTTAGGTATGAAACATCCCGTATTCCTTCATCTATCTCTATCCATGGATTTGATAAAATTCCTAAGCGAGTGTTAGGTATTGTAAACCTCCCTCTTACCATTGGCCCATGTATAGTTACAATTCCATGTCATGTCATGCCCAATCATATTAATTATAACATCTTTCTGGGCTAACCATGGATCCATGCCATGCATGCAGTCCCCTCTACATCCCATGCACGCCTTAAATTTCATTATTTAAGCATCGTCTACGATGTACGGACTAATTTACCCCCTTTGAATATTGTAACTCAATTAAGCAAAATAGTGACGACCCTCATGATTTTTCTAAGAATGGGCCTAGATATGAATATCTATAACGTTACAGTTTTTCTAACGCTAATATCCATGACAATAAGGTCATAACCCTTTGGGATATTCCTATGCAAACACATAAGCATGGGTTAGGATATCGACCCCCATCTTCACTTTCCATGGATGCTATCACTACCTTTCATGCTTCCTCACTCCCCATCATACATCATGAACTCATCAATGAGGATGCATTTATTACTTGGGATACATTAGATAATTTCTCTACTAAAGAGGCCCTATTAACACGTATGGGTATCTATGATCATTTTCCTTATTTTTACCACAAGCAACAACCATTATTATCTATTAATAGCACCTCTTGCCTTGGTGAGTCTGATATATATTTTAACAACATTTATTCACCTGAAACTATCCCTACTAATCCATATGTTGAGGATCGTTCAAATCTTCTCAATGAAGAGACAATACCATATAATCCATATAATTTAGGAACCACTGAGAATCCACATATAATTTTACTATCTACCTCTCTCACCCCCACTAAACAAAAAGACATAAAACAAGTCATATATGATTTTTTTGATATATTTGCATGGGGTTATAGTGATATGCCCGGTATTGATCCATCGGTAGAAATGCACAATATCATTCTCCACCTAGGTGTCAAACCCATTCAACAAAAAATCCATAAGATGCACCCTAAAGTTGTATTCGTAGTAAAGGAAGAAATTCAAAAATTACTTGACGTTGGTTTCATCCGTGTTGTTGATTATTCAGAATGGGTATCCAATATTGTACCTGTAATAAAACCGGATGGCCACGCCCACTGTTGTACTGACTTTCATGATCTTAATAAATCTTATCCTAAACATAGTTTTCATTTTCCACATATTGACACCATATTTGATTTTACTGCCATATATGATATCCTCTCTTAAATGGGTGGATTCACAAGCTATAATAGAATTAAAATCAACCCCGCTAACCAAGAAAAGAATTCTTTTACCACACCATGAGGAATCTTATGTTATATTGTTATGCCATTTGGCCTTAAAAACACCAGATCCACTTATCAACGTGTTATGTCGCACATATTCCATGATTACATCCACAAGATAATCGAATATTATGTCGACGATATTTTAGCAAAAATGTTCTTCCCTAGGCTACGTTCTTCCCATGTAACAGATGTACAGGCTACGTTCTTCCCATGCAATAGATGTACAAATTTTCTTCGAATGACTACGACAATATCATGTATGTCTCAACACAAAAATATGTGTTTTTGGGGTCACCATGGGAAAACTCCTCAGGTATATCATCTCCTAATGTGGAATTAAGGTTGACCCAAATAAAATTAAAACTATCATCGATATGCCACCACTAAAATAATTTCATCAATTACACTCACTACAAGGCAAGATATAGGTAATTTGACAATTCATTGCACAACTCGCCAATAAAACTCAACACTTTACGCAACTTATGAAGAAAGACACTCAAATTTTTTTGGATGAACAATGCCAACAAGAATTTGATGATATAAAAGATTACTTATCAAACCTACATGTCTTAATGCCTCCTATATCTGACTGCCCATTTTTTTAATATATTTCTACTACTTTCCATGCCTTAGGCACACTACTAATCTAAGATGATGCTTCACAACGTGAGAGAGCGATCTATTATATTAGCTAGACCCTACTCTCTTATGAATGCAACTATAGCTACAATGAGAAACTTTATCTAGGCCTAGTCTTTGTTGTAGAAAAATTATGAAATTATCTCTTAAATAACGAAGTGCATATCATCACTAAAGTTGATCCTCTTAATTATTTGTTATCTCGCACACATTTATCCAGTCGCTTAGCATGATGGTTCATGCTTCTTACTGAATTTGATTTCAAATTTATACCACAAAAATCTATCAAAGGACAAGTAATAACTGATCAATTAGCTGCAAGACCATTCTCTGATGCATTATATATTTTTTATTCTTTTCGTGACAATTTCACTACTTACGCTATTGAGCCACACACAAGGAAAATGTATTTTTATGGATCTCGTTGTCGTTTAGGAACTGTAGTCGGGATAGTATTTATCACCCCACAGGGTTACCCGCTCCCCTTTTCATATCATCTGGGATTTTCTTGTACCATAAACATCATTGAATATGAAGCCCTTATTTTAGGCTTTCTCACCGCTCAAAATCTTCTAATTTTTAACTTATGCATCCACGATGATTCATAATTAGTCATAAATCAGGTCAGTAATACATATAACACCAAGGAAGAGCACTTAATCCCATATAACACTCTTGTAAAGGATCTTTTAACCACATTCGACTCCTACTTTATTACTACAATCCCTCATAAGGATAATTGTCATGTGGTTTCTATGGCTAGTGTTGCATCCCTTATCCCATAAGACGTCACAAATGAACATGATACATTCATAATTAAATAATTACGACACCCATCTATTTCTGTACTGCCTATTGCAGCTTGTGCTATAACACGTAATCAAGACAATTCTAAATGGTTTACACCTCTTTATAATTACTTATGCAAGAACACCATACCTGATACTTTACAGCCTCATGAGGCCCAAAGATTACGTAGTGAGGCTACCCACTATGTCATTGTATGAACTGAGCTATTCAAATGTGCACTCAATGGTCATCTCTTGTGTTGCCTTGCACTCACAGACATTTCCACTACCATCACACAAATCTATGACGATATGTGTGGTGGTCTTTTTTCTAACAGGACCATGACACAAATTTTGTGTCAAGGATATTATTGGCCCATAATGAAACATGATTTCTTGGACTATGCTACCCACTGTGAAAAATTCCAGAAACATGGTAATCTTCACCATGCACCCACATATGACCTCTAACCTATTGCACCAGCATGGCCTTTCTCCCTCTATGGACTTGACCTTATCGGTATGATCAATCTTGAATCCATTGAATTACACAAATACATCATTACTGCTATTGAGTAATTTACTAAATGGGTCAAGGCCGCTCCTTTGAAAAACACCATTGGTGCTAACATTTACGGTTTTCTCACCACGCATATCATCACTCGATTTGGTGTGCCATCTACCATCATATGCTATAATGGAACCTCTTTTAAAAACAAGGATCTCAAAAAGTTTTGCGTTAAACTTAAAATCAAAAAATCATTCTCTACACCATATTATCCGCAAGGCAATGGCCAAGCCGAAGCTACCAACAAAACCATAATTAAAATATTGCGCAAAACAGTTGATGCTAATGTCATTAATTGGCACAACCAGATATTTTATGCACTATGGGCATACCATACTAGTGTGTGTACACCGACCAATGCTACTCCATTTTCCTTGGTCTATAGTGTTGAGGCTATCATTCCTTTAAAACTTGAAATATCTTCTTTACGGGTCTCTCTCAAAGACATCCTCAAAGATAACGAATATCATGAAAATTGCTTACATGAGCTTGAAAATGTTGGACTCTCATCGTGTCCAAGCTTTGGAACATCTCCGCACATACTAATATTGCATCGTGCACACTTACAATCATAAAACTTTCCCTCGTGAATTCAATAGTGGTGATCTATTCTTAAAAGAAAATAAAAAGAACACAAACACTGAAACCACTCTTAAAGGTAATTTCAAACCAAATTGGCTAGGGCCATATGTTATCATAGATAAGCTTGGCGGGGAATTCTATCGCCTCGCCACAATTCTAGGAAAACCACTTAAAACCCACTTAATGTTATGCATCTCAATAAATACTACACCTAGTCTTACTTTTCACTTACCGCCCTATGACACACTCTAGTTCCTTGGTCCATACTCAACTACCAAGGGTTTACAAATAAAATGGACCTTATCATCCTCATTCAATGGTCTATCATGCATCATACTTAGGCTAGTGACATATGACATAGGCTAAATAGTCACCCATTCATTTATCTAGTTGTGGTATACAGTTTAGTCTACATCACCACTCATTTTATTTTCATTATCATTTCTAGTGATATACTCCATAGGCTAGATCATCATTTTTCCACTTATTGTGTCGTGATATATGCTTAGGCTATAGGGTGGATGCACATACCATTTATAGGTCGCATATCCTCACCATTACATATACACACCAGGACCATTTCCTGATGACTCACTCTTGTTTATGGTTCATTCTTGACTACGAAGGGGGAAAACAAAATGAACCTCACTACATATATTTCCATTCACATGGGGGAACGCGGCTCCTATCATTCATCTTGCATACCATTCCATTTATCCACTACATATTGCATTGTCTTGGGGGAATTTACTCTCGCTTGCTAGTGCTTTTACACGTTCACTTTACTACACATGTTATATTTATTGCTTATATGTCATTATTATTACTATATACACATGCACATTCAATGCCTTCACTCTAGTTTTGATTGCAACTATATACAAATATCTTGCATGTAGCATGGATGCTTGCCTTCTACCCTTCCTATACTAGTCATGTTGGGGGAATCCACATTCGTCTCACATGTACTATTATTCCATTTTGTACTTAGCACTTTATACAACTTGATTATACACACTTTTGACATATCAGTTATATTTCTAACATGTTAACGGGTGTTCCATGTGCAACATTTTTAATAGGATTACATGTACTCATGACTACTTATGTGTTTTCTTTCTACTTGTTTGTACTTATTTGTTCTTGTATGTGGTCCTTTCCCTATGATTGGTGTGCACACTTGTTTTCTTGTATGTGGCCACTATGGCCTTTGAGTGTCTTACGACATCATTAGTTGTGTCCCATTTTTGTGACCCACGTTATGTGGCTTACTTTTTCTTCTTTCTTTTTTGGTCACTTATACATTGGTTACGTAGTTTACACTTTCTTTCTACGTGCATGGTTGTTTTTATTACCACTTATCTTGTGGTTAGTCACTTGTTTATACATGCCTTAGTTTCTACAAAGAAATTTCTTTGGCATGGGTTATGTGATGGTCCTCTTTTAGGGCTTTATTATCCTTTCAGTGCAATGTCACATGTGCCCCCAAAGAGGAGGGACATCATGTGGGGTTTTCACATAAAAAATTCTGAACTGGTATAGTTTAGTGCAGTCATCCACCTTTGGCATTATGGGTTTAGTTCAGTATAGTTTTCCGCCCTTGGCATTGTGGGTTCAATTTAGTATCATTTTTCCACCCTTAGCATTGTGATGTATCAGTTAAGCACAGATTACACCCTTTCCATTGTGGGGTTTTTACATCAAGTGAGTTCATACTAGTATAAAAACCCCATACACAATGAATTTTACAGGACATGATGTCCTTGACATTCTAAGAAGCGGTTAAAATATTGGAGGATACAACGAAATTCCTCCTATACTACTTCAGCCAATGGCGTCGGATCACCCAAAAAACCCTAGCAGTATAAAGATCTCTTCATACATGTTCAGGGAAGAAATTAAAGGTTGGACAGTAACACAAATTTCTTCCTATACTTCTTCGGCCTACCAATGTCAGATTGCCCAAAAAACCCTGACAGTACACGATATCCTTCTTGATTAACTAAAATTTGAAATATGAGATAATTAATCTAACTGGGAACAACAAAGAATAACATTAATAAATTGACATAAATAAAGTAAAGTAAAGCTAATAGGTGATCCAAGAACTAAACAAGAGGAAATATGAAAACCCTATAACATAATAAGAGTAAAGAGGCACTGAGATGGTTATAAGAGCTTGAAGGACTATATCGCAAGGCTGAGTGAAAAATATGGAATAGGAACGACTATGTAGGGACCCTGAAAAGGGTGGATCTGAGTTATTTGGCTATATTGGAGCACCTGGAGAGGGACTAGGGCACCCACGGGAACTCCGATATGTAGAATAGGTGCCTTGGTCTGTGAAAAAGCTCTAGAAATGATCTCTACAGGTTCAATAGATGACCTGACACCTTTATTATCTGTCGCATTAAATTCACTGCATTATGCTAAATGCTCCAAATAATCCAAGAGAGATAACAACCTTCAAAAGTACACAAAAGAAATATTAAAACCCTAGAGAAAAATATAAGAATGCATATGAATAGGTCAAACTGACCTCAGTTGCCACAACAGTGGGCTCACCAAATGAGTGTTTCACTACATTTCATACCCAAATGTAGTTATGGTGGTGTGTGCCATCATGTTCCCTAGGTGTTCTTGTTCCAGTCACACTTTATGAAGTAGCGAGAAATAAACTAGTAATAAAATGTAATAGATGGTTTGTGGAATAGAATAGAATCCCTCTTATGATGTGTGTGATGCAAATGAACCAACCTTGTCCCTTTGTGATGGAGCTAATGGATGCAACTCTAGGTTGGTGATAGTAGTGACTAGTGCTTGATCCCTCATCATGGTCTCATAACTTTATATTTATAAGGTTCTCTTGCTCTAATTTTGTAATTAACTCTGAATAGGCTGACCACAAGAAATTCAAAAAGTTGGAACGACTAGAAATTGTCAAAAAGGTAGGAAAAGTAGGAAAAAGGCTCGGGGTGCCCATTGTGGGACCAGGGCACCCATGGGAACCTCAGTTTTACGGAGAAAACTATGGGATGACATAAATAACATCGATGTATGTGCGGTAAAGGTTGGGAATGACGAAAAAATAAAATAAAGATGGCCAAAAATAAGGGTTAATTAGTATTTTCTTTACTCAAGAACCTTCTAAATAGTAATATGAGATCGGGACAAAATATTTCCCCAAAGTACATGATTTATCATCTACATTTACCCCCACTTTATGTTGGTGAGAAGAACACTTGATAACATAACATAGATAGAAGTGTGTACCTTATGTCCATGAAGAAGGAAGTAGAAAATGTGTCGACAAACTAGATAAAGTGTGAAACGAGAAAATAGTGGAGTGTGGAAACTAATGCTGAAAAAGTGTAAACAAGAGAAAACCTAAGGCGTAGAATGTGTGTGTGTAGCTACCACATAGTGTGATGTTGTAGAAACCTAAATTGTGCTTTTACAATCTTATTGCCAAACACACACAAATCACTCTCATTCTTGCCAATTCCATTATAATTAGTGATTTTCGCTAATTAACTAACATTTCTTACCACTTTAGCCAATTAACAAATATTTGTTGATTGTGTAACCCCTTTCGCATTCAGGATGCCACTTTACGATGAACTATAAGTAAAAATCCTCTTCAAAACAGACAATTAGTGATTATAGGGTAACTAAGCCTAATTCGCTTGATTTGGTCAATATGCCCTAATATTGGCTCAAACCCCTCTTATGACCACTCAAAATCACCCCATTCACCTCCACGGTGTCTCAACAAGCTTCAAAAGCTTATCCTAGCCTCCTAGTTGACCCTAAGCGGTTGACTAAGGATCCCACACCCTAATCACTTGACAATTCACTAATTTTGATTAGCAAGGCCTAATCATGATTAGTAATTTTAATCTAATTTGGGACTTTTAGTCCCACATGCACTAAAATACATGTTTTTCCCAAATGGAAAACTATAAAAAGGGTGCACCTCATTCCTTTATATTTTACACCATGCTTTGATTAGTAGCCTCTTATAAGAAATATGATCTATTGTCAAGTTCAATCGTTGCCTAAAACTTTCAACAAGGTTAGTAGATGAATAATCTAAAGTTGCTTAACAAGTCAATTGGAGAGGTCATTTCATCATTGTTTGAAGTAGCAACCATAACCAT
Source organism: Taxus chinensis (assembly GCA_019776745.2). Lineage (NCBI taxonomy): Eukaryota > Viridiplantae > Streptophyta > Pinopsida > Cupressales > Taxaceae > Taxus > Taxus chinensis. The sequence goes on from CM034151.1 coordinate 114,600,081, forward strand.
TTGATTGCCCTCTTAGGTCAATTTAGGCCCATGTTAGGTAATTCAAGCATATTAATAGGCATATTCAATTAGATCTTGCATTGTTTTCATGCTAGTTAAACATTCTCATTAGCTTCTATCTTAATGTTACATTCCTAGAATTAGAATCATTAGCTATTAGGTGGCAATGGTGTTAGCCTTCCTTTCTAGCTTTGTTATTTGCTTTGTAAAAGTTTAGGGTGTAAAAGTTTAGATCATTGACTATGTGAAAAATGATAGAAGGGCGCATGTGCATGACTGTGAGTGCCTGTGCACTAAGAGGGGCACCTGTGCATCAAGATAATTTGTTTTTCAAATTCCAGAATTTCAATTTTATGATTCCTGTCAGTTTTTAAGGGTTTTTGTTGATGCAAAATCACAGCACCCCTGGATGCAGATCAGGCTTCTAGGTTGATCACTCAGGCATCCAGTGTGATAGCACAACATTGAATCCTTTCTCCAGGTGTGGGACCTGTAAAAATGAGAAAGGAATCTCCAGAGAAGGCTGGTTTCTATTCCTCTGTTCAGATGCACACGAAATATGCAGAGGTTTTTCTCAAAATCCTAATCTAATCTGCTAAGGAGACAAGGTAAGAAAATGCATAAAATGAATCTAAGCTAATAGAGGTGATGCACCGAGGAATGAAGAACACCTATTTTTCAAGTAAACACAGACCATTTGAATGTGATATAAGATCATGCACAAATAACAAAACCTGCAGTGAAAGACCAGGAGGATGCAAGATGAACACAGAGAGGGTTGAGAATCATCCATAGACATGTATTACTTGCTCCAAAGATTTGATACAGTACACTGCAGAATGCCAAGAGGCAGAGTGGTATTACAGTTTCAAATGAGAGGTTTGAACTCCACAAATTCGCCTGACAGGAGAAGAAGGGAGGAGCAAAACAGAACAAATGTTCGACCTTTAGAAAGAATCCCCTCTTACAATATATAGGAAGAATGAGAGAGGGAAGAGAGAGGAAAGTCAGATCTACCCCAACCACTTCTAGGTCGCATTTAGTTCATCTCATCATGGCAGAAACGGCGAATCCTGGCAAAACGGTGGACTGTCTAGCAGAAACGGCGAACTGTCTGTTGTATTAAAGCTGGTTGTTGAACGTCATTTCTGCCTATTATTACGTGCCAGAGGCGTTTCTCAATTTTCTCTCTCCAAACTAAACCAAAATGCAAGATTGAGCCCGGAATCATGCAGAGAATTTCACCAGCTTTCCATTGATGTAAAGAACGTGAAAATCCGAGCTTTGGATCAAAAGATATGATCGTTTGAAGATTTAGGGCAAAAAACGGCCCGAAAACGGATTTTTAAATTTTTCCCGCGCTCTGCTACTAGGATGACACGTGTCAGGCGTTGATTGGCTGAGCAACTCTCTCTCCTCCACCTCTCGGCGGGCTCTCTTTTGAAATTCCTTGTGGGCCCTAGCTGGGACACGTGGCACTATCCCATTGGTTCGGGCTGATCCTTCAAAACTCGCCCTTTGACTTTTGACCATTTCCTTTATGACACGTGTCATGATTTGGTTGGTTCTCGGCCCTTTCGGCTCCTTCGCGTCCACTGCGTCCATTTGTCCCGGATGACCCAGTGCTGCTTGGGACAAAAACTTTCGGTTCGCCCGATTCGGCCAGTTCGCGTCCATTTGTCCCACTTGTCCCTGTGCTTTGCGGGACAAATTTTTCCGGTTCGCCCGATTCGGGCATTTCGCGTCCTCGCGGCCCAGATGTCCCATTTGCCTCCGGACGGTTTGTTCTCATTTCAGCCGAACCGGCTGGTTTGCGTACTTCGCGTACTTGTGTTCCGTTTGTCCCGGATGAAGACTTGGGCAAATTTTTCCTTCTTTCGACCGATTCGGGCATTTCGCGTCCTCACGGCCCAGATGTCCCTTTGCTTCACGGGCCGCCTGGAGGCTTTTCGGCCGATCCGCGCCTAGATGTCCCAAATGTCCCGACTGCCCCTAGGACTAGGACTTAGCCATTTTTCGTGATTTTTCCTATTTCAATCTACTTGCCTGGAACTGCAAAACTTTGATGCATGTTATCGAAATTTACCCTGGGGGGGTGAAATTTTGACAACAGTTTTTAGATGATGTTTTTGTCAATTCATTGATTTTAGAGCAACATTCCTAACAAAATTGTCCTAGGGTTTGATAAAGGATTTTTGAGTAATTTGGGTTAAGGTTTAAGGAGTGATTATGTTTTTGTACTTTAATTGAGTTTGGAATAGAGTGTGTAGGATCTTCCCTTACACTTAGTGTGATCTTGGGAATCAAAAACACTTCTAAACCACTTTTTTCTATTTTAGAGTAAGTAGGAATAATCATCATTCATTTTGTACTTAAGAAAATAAAGTTTTATAGTAGTTATTGATTTGTAAAGCTTTTTCATTATTATTTAGTTGGATTGTTTGTTGTATATGATCTTCTCTCGCGTCCTTGGATGATCTTGAGAACCAAATGCAACATCCAATCCTTTTTCTATGATATTGTGAATCTTTTTGAACTATTAATCATTTGTGTGAAGGACCTAAAAATATTTTCAAAGAAAGAAGGGCTCTCTTTAAACAAAACTCTAACATTTATGTGTGCTTGTAGGTTGCCAAAGGTGGTCAAAACCAAATTACTTAATCGAAAAGATTAAAAAATACACCACTATTCAAAACACTTGATTTGTAGGTTGGTTAAGAGTTAAAGCTCATCCATTCTTCTAGAACAGAACTTCTTTGGCATAAGCCTTAAGCTCACAAGAGGGGTGGTTCTAGGAACCTTAAAGTAGCTCACATAAGAGGGAACCTTGTGAATGAAACAAGAAAGTGCTCCAAATTCCCAATTGACTAGTACTCCTTGAAAGATTAGCGTCAAAATTTTTCATATCGTGACCCCGGTGAAAGTATAACTGAATGCACTTCAGTGTTCATTATAGTGAAGGGGGTAAAGTAAAACCGAGATATGGAGGACTTCAGTGCTCATTATGGAGGACTGCGGGAGGGCTTTGAGAGTGCGGTTTCAGCAGCTCTAGCTGCTGAATGTCTCTCAAAAGGCTGCAAAATAGTTGATAAGGCACTATTAAGAGAGAGAGAATCAGCTAAAGGTGGTAGTTTTGGATCTAGAGCCTGAGCGGATATTGTTAAGGCGCCTCCTGACAAAAATGTGGGTCCTCATCCTGCATGTGATATGAATTTTAAAAGTACAAAAGATGCTGAGGGGGTGACCCACATACAAGTGCCTGACAGATGTCTGCATAGAGCACTGGAGAAAACCAATCTAGCCCTAGTCGGAAAGTTTTTGGGATCAAGACCCAATGTGGATATTATAAGAAAATGGGCCATTCGCAGATGGAAACCAAAAGGGGATTTGATTATCACCACCATGGCCAAGGGTTTTTTTTAGCCCAATTTAATATCCAAGCTGATGTGGACTCTGTCTTATTGGGTGGTCCCTGGTGTCTGGGCAATATGAGGCTGTTTTTAAAAAAATGGTATCCTGGGTTCAATCCATATACTGAGAACATTCATGCCATACCCATCTGGTGTAGACTCCCAGGGTTACCTCTTCATCTGCGGGATGATGAAATCCTTCTCCATATAGCCAAATCGATGGTCACCAGTTGGGCTTGATGGACCCATGAAAAATAGATCAAGGCTGGCCTTTGCAAGGTTCTGTGTCTCTACTAAAATGGATCAAGAGCTACCTGATCACATTTTTCTGCAGTCCAAATTTGGAGCATGGAAATAACAAATAGAGTATGAAGCTTTCTAACTAAGATGTAGCAAATGTCATAAATTAGGGCATTTTGCCAGCAAATGCTTTGAGTAAATAATGAAAAAGCTGGAAATACCATCAGATCATTTTGAAACTCAAGAACAGAAACATACGGATAAGTCTGATAAAGATCCTCTAATAGATCATAATGCTGGAGATAGACGCATGCAGATGAATCCCAGGCTAAAAGATCAGAAAAATGGATTTAAGACAAAGAGGCCACCGGTTTATAGGAAACTGTGGAGGCCTAAAATCCACCAGTCAGCCCAAAAGGAAATAGATCTTGAGTCGACAAAGGGTGAAGAAAGCAAAAGAGATATGACAGTGGATCCAGCAATGAACACTATGACACCAAATCTAGTAAAGTTGAGCATGGAGGTTGATGAAGAAAATGAAAAAGTTTTCATTCATCTTATCACTTCTAAGGAAGAAGAGATGGAAAAAACTAATCCTTCTACTCACAAAGAGCTGGTAAATAGGAATAGCTCTCTGGAGATACTCAAAATGAGGCAAGGAAAAGTCAAAGAGGTTCTAGAATCCATAACAAGAGATCTAAACTAAGATAAAGAGTTTACTGATATGGAGGAGCTCGCTCCTAAAATGGTTAAACAGACTGATGTTGACACAGGAAAAGAGGAAGGGGAAATTACCCCTACTAGCAAGCAAAATCTATCAGACTGTGATAAAGATGGATTCATCACAGTGAGAAATAAGAAACGAGGACTAAAAAGTCTGGATGAAATTCCGAAATCACTCTATAGTGATAAAAAGAAGTAGATTGGAAGCTGGGAAGCTTCCACCTCAAGAATCACAAGGGCCACTATTAGAAGAACTGCAAATATTGGAGTCCCATATAGAAAAGGAAGACTATCCAAGAGAGAAGTAAGAGAAAAAGAGACTGAGAAAGAAATCGGAGATGGTACACAGAATTTTGAACCATCCGGTAACTAAATCTCCAAATTTTTTTTAATGAAGGTCATTTCTTAGAATTTCATAGGACTCAATGGTGGGCCCAAGTAAAGAATGCTAAAGGAAATTAAAAGATCAAACAGGCCTAGCATCCTTCTTATTCAGGAAACTAAAATGAAAAGTAAAGCTATTGAAGATTACAAAAGATATTTCTGGGAGAACGCTGCCTATGCTGCTGTTGATTCTCAAGGAGCTTCTGGAGCCTTAGCGATCTTCTGGGATACCAAAATTGTTAATGGTAATGTGCTTTATTCCTCCCAGAATCATTTAGCTATAATCTTTAAAAGTCTTCAGAATAATTCTAGCTGGATTCTTTCCAATATTTATGCACCCAATACTGTTGCTGGTAAAATAAATTTATGGAAGGATTCAACCTTGTTTAGAAATAAAGTTGAGGACATGAACTGGTTGATTATGGGAGACTTCAATACTCCTTTAAATCCGGGAGAAAAATTTGGGGGAAACTCTGAATTTTCTATCAGTATGGAAGAATTTGCTGACTTCATTTTGACTCTTAATCTTATGGACATAGAGCTTCATGGTAATCAATTTACCTGGTCTAACAGAAGATTTGGGGAGAACTTGATCCAGGTTAAACTGGATAGAGCTCTCATTTTTGCTAATTGGATCTTAGATCAAAATTTTCATCTCTCTTCTCTCCCCAGAACAGGCTCTGACCATAATCCTATTGTCCTAAATTTCTTCAATTGGTCAAAACCTTTTCACTGTAATTTAAAATTTGAGAAAATGTGGCTCGAGCATGAAGATATTCTGGATAGAATTAAAGAGTGGTAGTATTGGGAAGGCACAGGGACGGCCCAATTCAAGCTTCTTTAGAAGTTGAAAAATGTTAAGCAAAAGGTTAGAATCTAGAATAAAGAGGTTTTTGGAAATATTTTTGAAAAGAAGAAATAAATTAAGCAGCAGTTGGAAGATCTTGAACTTAATGTTTCCTTGAAAGGTATAACCCTAGATGATCATCAACAGGAAAAAAAGATTCTCTTAGATCTGCATAATATAAACAGCCATGAAGAATCCTTTTGGAGAATGAAGTCTAGAGCTCTTTGGCTAAAAGTAGGAGATAGGAATACAAAAAAATATCATTTAACAACCCTCAGGCATAGAGCCTGTAACAGAATTACTGAGGTTTCTAAGGAAAATGGGAACATTACTAAGGATTTTGAAGACATCAATGAAGAAGTCCTCAAATTCTACAAGAATCTGCTCACTAAGAATAATCCCTACAATGAACAAGCGGCCTTATTTCTTTTAGACTCCATTCCTAATAATTCAATACCTACTGAGAGGTTTAAGAGTCTTTCCAAAACTGTCACCATCGAGGAATTGAAAAAGATTGTTTTCGCTTTAGAAGGGGATAAGGCTCCAGGCCTCGATGGTTTTTCAGCAAACTTCTTCCAAAGACATTGGGAAATATGTTCTAAAGATCTATTGAAAGTTGTTAATGAGTTTTATAGAAATGGCAATCTTATCAAAGAATTAAATAATACACATATTGTGCTGGCTCCTAAGAAGTTGGATGCAAAGGACTTCAAAGATTTCAGACCAATCAGTTTGGTTAATGTAATATATCGAATCTTCACAAAGATTCTTAACACTAGGATGCAACCTATTCTTATGGAGATTATTTCACAACAGCAGACCGGACTCATTCAGGGAAGAATTATTCAAGATGGTATTATCATGGTTCATGAAACAATCCATTCTATGGATAAAAGTAAAAAGGCAGGGATGGCTATCAAGTTAGACATGTATAAGGCCTTTGACAGAGTATCCTGGAGATTCATGGATGAGGTCCTATCCAAGTTTGGTTTTCAAACTAAATTTAGGAAAATTATTCACTCATGTATTTCTACTTCCATATTCTCAGTGGTTTTCAATGGTGAACCGGTATGTTTTTTTGCCAGAAAAGAGGAATCTGGCAAGGGGACCCAATTTCCCCTCTATTGTTCATTATAATGGCTAACAGTTTAAGCAGATCTATCTCAAAAGCCATTAGCATTGGCATGATAAAGGGCTTTCTTCCAACTTCTAGCAATCAGGTCTCCTCCCACCAACAGTTTGTTGATGACACTCTACTCCTTCTAATGGCCTCAATAATTGAGGCAAAGGCTATCAAAACTATCCTGAGATTTTATGAGGAAGCCTCGGGCAAAAAGTTAATTTTGAAAAAAGATCTATATATTTCTTCAATACTCCTATGGAAAGGTAAAGAAAGATTGCTAATATTCTATGATGCACTATTAATTCACTACTCGCTACTTATTTAGGTCTTCCTTTGAGTACTGGCAAGATTTATAATGAGGTCTAGAATGATCTTATTAAGAGATTTCAAAAAAACCTGGCTGGTTGGAAAGGTGCTCTACTTTCAAGTGCATGCAAGTGCTTATTGATAAAAAACATGCTTCAAAACCTGCCTATTTACATCATGTCAATGTTCAGCATACCAACAGCAGTGACGAACAACATTGAAAAAATTCAAAAGCACTTTTTATGGCATGGTACTGAGGACAGGTTCATGTATCATTTAGTGGCTTGGGGGGTTAGATATCAAAGATATCAAAAATATGAGTGCTGCTCTTATTGCAAAGTTAGGTTGGAGACTTATAAAAGAACACAAGCCTTGGATAGAGTTGGTTAAGACCAAATACCTTTCCAACCAAAGCAAGATCTCCTTTATTTCTGATCAGTCTCTTCCGAATGGTTCTATTTTCTGGAACAATCTTCTACACAACAAACATATTCTCTCTAAGGGATGTAGCTAGAAGCTTGGAGATGGCCAAGACATTAACTTCTGGACTGATAAATGGACTGATTTTAATTAGATTTCTTCTTATGGCCACATTAAAGACAGCTTAATCACAAAGTATGGGCACAAAATATAGGGATATATTGAGGTGGATGAAAACAAAATAAAATGGAAGCAGCTAAATGTGGAGAAGGATAATGTACAGTCTGATGTTTCATCTTTACAGAATCAACTTTCTCTAATTCATATTAGTAACCAAAATGTTAAGGATGAACTCATTTGGAAGGATTCTTTTGATGGGGAATACTCGGTTAAATCAGGCTACAATTCTTTCTTTGCCTCTATTGAAAGTGAAATTAAGTGGCATAACTTGTGGATGTCAGAGCTAACCCCTAGAGTGAAATTTTTCTGGTTGCTCATCATTAAAGGCAAAATTCTGACTAATGACAACCTCATTAGGAAGGGATTCATCATGCCGAATAGATGTTGCATGTGTCAGAAAGAAGCAAAAGACATCAAACATTTATTTCTTCATTATGAGTACACTTCCAAAATTTGGCATCTTTTTTTTGAAAAATTTAATCAGAAATGGATCTTTCACCTTAATTGCCTTCAAGCCTAGGAACAATGGGACTCTCCTTACAAGCATTGTGTGGTGAGGAGATTATGGCAACTAGTTTTACCTCACACAATGTGGCGAGTTTGGAAGGATCGTAATGATGGCATTTTCAGAAATACTAGAAAGGTATGTAACAAAGTCTACAAAGAAATTATCATTGTTGTGCAGGACAATATTGTAAGATTTAAACCTCCTAAAAATAGACTTTACCTTGAGGATGAAGATTACATTCTGGCTGATTGGAATATTGACACTGTCTTCAAAAAGAATAATAATGGTATAGATAGAACCAATGTCCGATGGATTAAGCCTCCCAATGTTTGGCATAAGTTGAATTTTGATGGGATCTCAAAAGGCAATCCGGGAGATTCTGGAGGTGGAGGAGTCATCAGAGATCAAAGAGGCTGTTATGTTGCTACTTTTTCTGGGAAATGGGTAGGTAAACTAATCATTACTCTGAAGCTCTTACTGCTCTATGGGGAATAAGGCTCGCCAGGGATTGTAATATTCTAAATATTATAATTGAGGGTGATTCTCTAAACATTATCAATCTCTTAAACAAAAAGCAACCCCCCAGCTAGTCAATTAGAGAATTTATTGTTGAAGCTACTGATATATGCAAGAGTTTTGAAAATGTTCAAATCACTCACACCTATCGGGAAGGCAATAGGGTTGCAAATGGTTTGGCAAACTTTGGAGTTCACAATACTTTTCAAACTTGGTTAAAGGGGGACATTCTGCCCATTCAATTTTATAATGACATCATCAATGATTTGCATGGCTTGGAAAATCATCACTAATGGATGTAATGTTGATGCTAAAGAGCGGATTCTTAAGTACAGAATGATGACATCATATAAGATTTGTGTGATTTATGTGATTTGTGGGAACTGGACAGCCATCATTTCTTGTCATAGGGAGAATGTTAAGGAGCGGGTCACTAATTACAAAGTTTGGTATAATAATTACACCTTTTATCACGGATGGGAGAGATTTAAAAACAAAGCTAAATCTGATACGCATAGGGCTAAAGCTTTTACCGTTGCGGGCAGAGTAACTGGAAAAATGGGGGGTCTGCCATGCAAGACAGAGCCCACCCATAATCTAGCATGGAAAGAGGAGGTAGGGCTCTAGAACTATCTTCAAATTGGGGGTCTTGAGAATATGATTGAAAGAATTCAAGGTTTTGATTAGGATATTTCTATTAAATTTGCTCAGGGGTAAAAGAATCGGGTTGTTAAATACAGCAACATTGAGGTTGAGATCACGGAGGAGCTCATCACATAGATCACGGGGCTCAGTATTGATGGCACAAAATTCTTTATCAAGAAGGTGGCCATAGAGGTGGAGACAAAGAAATTCCTGGATGAAGGGGAAAATCTTGAGTTTGTGACAGCCAGCATCAAGGTGGCTTCGATTCCTGAGCCTTTCGCTGAGGTCACCAGGATGGTTGTTAGCTATGTAACTCTTGAGGGGAGGTTTGTTACTATTCCTCAAAAACATTTGATATTTATTAACCACTTTCATAGAAACATAATCATAAGCTTCCCTCACTACTTGTTAAACTCGCTGGATAAATCTGTTTGGGAAGTGTAGAGTCATTCTAAGGCAGTTCCTTTACATCAAGGGCTAATTCTTCTTATCCATTACCACTACTCAAACTATCCCCGCATGAATCCTACTCCACCCTCTACCTCCATTCCTCCCCCTGCTCACACCACCTCCATTCCCCCCTGCTCAAAAGGAAGATTGAAACTGCTTCGTCTAGCAAGAAAAGGAAGGACATGAAAACTAAGGTCCCTACTTCTCAGAGGTTCCTTAGAAGCCACAAAGACCTTGAACTTGCTGAGAACCTCCTGCACATCAGCCAACCAGTGGAGGAGCCTAAGGAGGAATATTTGATGGTCAGAGTCGGCAGAATGGAAAAGGAAATTCAAGAGCTTAAAAGTGTTATCAAAAATATGGAAAAAGCTAAGGGAAAAGGAAAACTTCAAATGGATGATGAGGAGGGTGTTATTGTTGAAGTGTTCAAGAAGCTTCAATATTTGGATGGCAGAATGGGAAACGTAAAAACCCATAATGACTACCTCCTATCTACACTCAAAAGTATTTACAATTTCGTCGAATAGCATGTTCATAGTGTATGTAGCCTCGGTGGGATTACTCAAGACATTTGGGGTCCCAAAGAGAATAGAGATATGGCAATTGCTCAGGCGGATCTGAAAGACCCTTCTCAGGCCACAACCATTGCATTCTTTGTCTCACTGCAAATGATCAAAACTAAGATTGACAGGGCTATCAAGTAAAGGGGAGTTGTGCTGTTGTTTACTGGCTGTGAAGTTGCCGATGACTGGTGGATCTGGTGTTGTTTTTTGTTTGAGACATTCTAGGATAGATATCTCTTGGTTTTTTTTTAATCTCTTAAGCTATTTTTTTTATCATTATACATCTAGATCCTTTCTATTAATATGTTGTTTTATCTGTCTGTTGAGCCCTCTAAGGTTGGTTGTTTTTCTCTTCTTTGGGTTGTTTCTCCCACTTCAGGTATCTAGATTTTGAGCCCTTTTGTATACAGGGTATAGTCCCTTCAAAACTATTTGCCCTTAATAAAAAAAAATTAAAACCGAGATAACCCCAAACTAGTCAATTCAAAATTTTGGGAAAATCAAGCTCACTTTAGATATTTTATGACAACCTAGGTGAGAGAACCATTAGGAAGCTTGCCAGCTTGGAGCCAATTTGGTCGTAGATATTATACTTGAGAGATCTCACAAAGTGACAACTTTCTTGGATTCAAACTCTTGTTTTTTGAACAAGGAAAATAACCCCTTAAAGTTAAAACTGCGTGATATTTCATCACAAAACTTATGATGTGTTACTTTGCTCTAGTTTTTCATTTATCTTAAGGCAAGGTAAAAATTTAGTAAAGTATACTTAGTTTGTTTCACCACCATTTGATCTACCCCTTTGTTTTCTTGTTGCTTATTTTTTGAGACAAAATAAGAACAAAATATACATGGATACCACTAGAAATAACGTGTCCACCACTTTTGTAGTCTTCTTGCATGACCATGTTGTGGCATGAATGCAAGAGTTGAAAGAGTGAATGGTACGTGCTCGCATTCTAGTAGGCCCCTCTTGTCTCAACACCCATATTGAGACTTATTATCATTATAGTTAGGTGGTCTTATCATTTTATTCCTTAGAGTTGTTACGTTGCTCGCATTTTAGCTTTACAATTGTGATACTTACATCTTGTTTCCTTTTTGAAACTTTGTTTAAGTCTCCATATTGTAGTGTTACGCTGCTTGCATGGGTGATAATTCCTTAGTATACTTAGGCTTAGTTTTTTATTCCAACCTTATCTTAAAGATTTTTAGGGTGTTGACATTACATTGTTAGCATTGGAGTGACATTGTTTTGGTACTAGAATCTTACTTTTTCTACAAATCTTGGTCGACATGCCCAAATAGTGTTGTTACATTGCTCATATTGGCAACCTCCAATTTCAGGGACTTAGACATTGTTTGTGTCCTAAATTAGTTTTGGTATACTTTTTTGGGGGATTATGTCTATACTCTCTTAGTATTTGTTAGCATATGGATTTGCACACATGAAAATGACATGCAACAGTATGGGAAAAAAGTACCTCCTCAATGAAGGTGAGGTTGCCTTTATTAAAAACCAAAACTGTATTTACATCTGTACATTCAAAATTTTATGTGGGGGGTGTTTTGGAACATCAATGGAAAGAAAAGTGAATGAGAGAGATGGAATGTGATGAAGGAAAGGAATGAATGGAAGGAACATGCAAGAGTTAGTTAAAAGTAGAGACTAATATTGCACGAATAAGAATGATGAATAAATAACATAAATAAAATAGAGTTTGAGTTAGCTAAACAAGAACGAGTAAATGGAACACACATGAGCAAGTATATAATTAGAGCTTGATCACTGTGAACTAGAACAACATATTAGTAGTGTTGACAATAAGATCCAAGACAATATTTACATGCAAGATTCTAACACTAACATCTAATGAACATAAGAACATCAAATGCTATAAGATACAATGAATGGGAGACACAGTTCATATTTCATTAACTCCAAAATGTCTTCTCAAAAGAGCACAAAGTTTCTTTCTTTGAAGTAAAACTTGCATACAAAATTATTTTCTTCTCCTCTCTTAAAGTCACCCTTTACAAATGAGCCCCTGAATTCCTTTTATAACCCAAAAGTTGGTTACAATTTACATGAACATTAAATAGGACATCTTAAGTGACTTTGAATTTCTCAACCAACTTTATTAAAAAAAACTAAAAATAGAAATCACTTAAGTTATCCAAAGTTTTCCAAAAGTGAGTTCAATAATAACACCATTTTAAAATATCACTTTTAAAACATACAACAAGAACCAGTGCCTTATCTATTGAAATGGAGTCCACCTATCTCAATCATATGAGAAATGGACTCTCCCACCCATGAGAAAATGTAGGAAATCATCCTACAATGTTGTTAGCGAAACAAGAATCCCGATTCTTCGCCAATTCAAAATATTTGAGCTTTCACAATGTTCCGTGCATCTTCTTTTCCTCTTGAAAACAAATCAGAAGAAGACCAACCAGGTCCGACTTAAAGGTTGGGAGTGCCCTAGGCAATAGTTTGAGTGGGCGCCCTCCTCAAAAATTTATTTAATATTTTTTTCCATAAAGTAAACAAATAAATTTTGTTTATATTTTTGTATTTTTAAATTTACATCATGGTTATAATAAAATAATAATAAAAATATATTAAATTATCACAGAAGGATGAAAAATATTCTGTGGATGGGAAAAAATAATCGTAAGAGATGTTTAGAGTGCAAAAAATACAATATTTTATATAAGGCTTCTTACAAGTCTGATTTAGCCATATCAAGTAGCTGACAAGAACTCTATCATGAAATAAAGCACCATTTTTTTGCAAAGAAACAAAAACGTTTATGTAGCTCTCACGGTTTTTTGAAGAGTCGTATTTAGACTACGCCTACGGATTCCTCCATAATAAAATAATAGAAATTTTTCCCAAAAATTAAGAATAGAAAATTAAATACTTTTTTCCTTTAATTATACTCACCTCTACTAGATACACCATCAACATTATAAAAAACACATTAAACATTTTTTGAGAACAAATTACACACCTACATAATCTGGAACTACATTAGAGAATGGGTAACAATACCAAAAAAATCATATGTGCTTATAAATATGTGATATTTTCTTTTACTTGCAAAAATATTACAAAACATTTTTATGTGTATGTGTGAAATTTATGTTACTATACAATAATATCTATAAATGGGTTGATCAATATTAATTCTTCAGATAAATTATTTTAAAGTTAAGCTCTAAAATTAACCGACAAAAAGGAAATTTTTAGATTCAGGCGCCCCCTAACTACTGGCGCCCCCTAACTACTGGCGCCCTAGGCAACTGCCTAATTTGCCTAAGGCTTAATCCCCCTCTGAGACCAACCTCACAAAGTACTTGCATTGCAAAAATATTACCTGGTATAGTATGCAAGTCTGTAACTTTATATTAGATCTCCTCATAAAGGTGTTTGATTTTGAAACATCGATCCATACAAGAAGTGGAAAAAACATCAACAAGAGTATACATTTCATGTATCAATTTTGTAAATTGCTCCACCAGATGTTGTATTAAATTCCTTTGGTTGTGTTCATTGATGAAGGTACAAGGGATATCTTTGATGAATACTTAAATGGAAGAGAGCATGGTATAATATGCATTACATAAATTGTCAAACTGAATTACTAAGTCTTCCAGAATCATTTTCTTGGACTTAGCATGATTTAGCCATAGAATTCGTGTCAGGCGATGATCAAACTCAAGTATTCCCTCTGAGGCTAAGAATCTAGATTCCATGCGGGAAAGATCCTGAAGACTTGGAAAAATATGATCCAATGTGATTAATTATGTAATGAGGCATTCTTTGAATGGAAATATTGAATCAAGCTAGGCATAAATATTCTCAGATATTTTTATCACCTCAACAATTGTTCTCAACCCACCACTTTCTATCTCAGAAACCCATGACCTTAAAGTTTGCTCTAGAGTGATCACATCCTTTGATTGATTGATAATTTCTTGATCTGGGATGGCCACCATCTCTGGAATAAGAAAAGAAGATGTAATTAGGCTGGTCAAATGCTAAACATATGAGATCAACTTATTCTTTTCTTCCTTGAGTTGGGAAATTTGAGATTTGTATCTCTCCAACCTTTTGAGCACACTGTTCATTAAATCGTTTGCCATAACAACATCACTTTTAAAATTGGGTTTTCCAAGGGCTATCTTGGATACTTCATAGTCAGTGACTATCATGTCCCCATGATCCTTTTTAGTAGTTGGAACTACAATTTTTGTAAATTTATCTCCGTTATCACCAATCATTACTCTGGAGAAGACCTTAGGATTTTTGGGCACAACTTTGTTGGAAAGGGCAGAAAGAGATTCCAAATCAATGTTGGCCACTTTGACTAATCTCTTTCTCTTTTTTATTTCAGAATCAACCCAAGCTGGTGTTTCATTCATTAATTAGACACAAAAAAGTTGAGAACTGAAAGAAATACCCTCTTTTCCTTTCTTGTGACTACAACTAGTAGGTAATTGTTTTGTGGCCTCAATCCTTGGCGTAGTAGCATCTGCAAAACATTTTTTATTATCCTCATGTTCTTGTTAAATACCCTTATCACCTAGATGCTCGAAACAATTAGATATATGTACCACTGGGATCTTCTTGGACTCTGGTGTATAACATTGATGACTTTGATCCTTAGTGGGCCTAATAGAACTCTTTGTCATGTGAACATATGAGTTTGGGGTAGAAATACCTGAAACACGTTCTTATCCTTCCTGAAGATGCACACTTTTACTGATCCCTGAGACACTTATTCTTTATTAGAGATAAGTTTGGGTAACCACCGAATTTGTCTTTTAGATGTGTGTGATGATGTTGGTGGAGACTGGTGTGAAGAAGTTTGCACCACCTTTTTCTGTGTAAGTCCTCCTCTCGTTGGCAGTTTTTGTATCTCAAACATATGTGCCTGAAATGCGAGAGGATTGTCTATCTGATTCTCATACAACATCATAGTCCTTTTCAACATAGGTTTATTGATGATATTTAGATAAGTTTCATCTCATTTACTCCAATCAATACCAAGGAGTAGAGTGAAAAATATTTAATCATAGGCAGGATCCATAAGATCAATTCAATTATCAACAAGGGTCAAAGGAGGGTCCCATAATCCATAATTTGCTATATGAGCCTATGTGAGACAAGAAAACTATCATTGTCTTACCTCCCTGTCATTCGCACATTCTACCCAATAGTCTTCTATGTTTGTCTTGTGCCTATATCTTGCTCCTAGGGATTTTTCCATGGATCCTTTAATATCAAATTGAGCCCTACTTATGAAAGAATGTATAGTCATGAGGGAAAATTCTCTTTCCATTAGTTTTGCACTACGAGAACTTGGACATTTGTATTCCCCAATCTAAATTGGGATGTGAACACCTCTTTTACGTTTATTCACCAGTAGGCAATGGATTTTCAAAAGATGATGTGAAAGTTCCATCAATGCCAATTTTTTACTTACATATATTAGGAAGTTTGTAAGGAGCTCCCACAAACCCATCAACTCGTATATATGAGTAAGAGGGAAACTGGATAAACCAAGTTCCCCATTGTTTTATTAGGGCCTTGGAATCTTCTGAAAATATTTCCTCTGGGTTTCTCCTTAATGACCGGATTATATAGAAAAGGAAAGCATTTTTTACCCTCCAAAAATGGTGAGAACCATTCTTGAACTCTAGCTGTGGGTAAAAGTGAAAAACACTATTCTTGCCAGGACCCATCATACCTCTAGTTGTTATCCCTAAAAATATCCTCCTTCTTGCTAGAACATAGATCAAATATGAGGTCATGTAAAAATGACCTATCATTCTTACCTCAATCAATTGCTTATGGAGAGTATTGCTAATGACACTTGCCTAATCAATGAACATATTTACATCAAGAATGATACAAATGAACTTGTACATCCAATGATGGAAATTTCTAGTGGAAGGGAAAACAAAAACCCTGCTGAGGAGAGTAATAATATCTCCTATTTCTTCATGAAACTCTACCTGAAACAACTCTTTGGGAATTCTTGAAGTGTGAGTTTTTGGGTTGACCAACCAATTTTTATCAACCATCTTTGACCATCTCAAAGGGTTTCCATCCCAAAATTGTTGTGCCGATTCTTGCGTGATGTCAGCATTTTATTCATGAAGTGGTACTCTTAACAAATCTTCCATATGGTCTAGATAATTGAGTAGAAAATTTTCATCTCTGTCATTAAAAACTACTCGATGCTCAAGATCGTAATGTTCGACACACGATAGTACAAATTTAGGGCATTGTACGACAACTGGAAATACTGCTGCTTGAGGTAAGCTGCAACAATAAAACCTTTTTGAAAAAACAATCTTTCCTTCCCATCTTACCCTGTCACAGAATTGAACCCTATCCACGTGACCCATATCGGTATCTAAAATATTATCCTACACTGAATTTAAGGATGATGTTGGAACTAATCCTTTATATGTGTATTTTAGCGTCGATTTATTAGAGTGTTCACCCATTATGAATTTTAAAATGGAAAGCAAAAAGAAAACATACACTGGGAAGGTGTCAGGTCTAAGTCTCCAGACCAACGTTGCCGCAAGAAAAATACGGCTCCTTTATTATTATTATTTTAAAAATAAGCAGTGCCAAATTTAAAATGATAATACAAATAAAATATTGAGACTAAGCTCAAATCACCACCTGGGTTAAAAATACTACGATTTTAGACCATTTTTATTATTTCTGGCAATGCATGGGCTGCATGAGCCTGGTATTTTTCCCAATGCATGGGCTTTTCGCTTGTATTTTTCTTCTTTGGCAATGAATGATCTCTTTCCTTTCCTTAGTGCATGGATCTTTTGCTTTCCATAGGCCTACGTGGAATTGGTTGTCTTTAACTTGCATGCATATTTACTTGGAACGTGTGTGTGTTGTTATTTCAACCAATGCATGGGCTTCTAATTTATCTTTTCAAACTGCTACATGTATCACATAAACAAACTTCCACCCACATGGAACTCACCTCCTTAGGCAGGGAATGATATTTTTTCGGATTTTAGATCAATTCCTCCTTGTGCGTGCATTGAAAACTCTTCCCTAATTGGTTTATTTCCTCCTACGCGTGGGAATCTCCATTTGACTGGAAAACTCTCTAAAACCAACACGTGGGACTTTATATGCTTGGCATTTAATAAAATGTGTGGGATTTCCTTTAACCTTGGCATGGCCTCTTTGAGTAAGGCATGGTGTGCAAAATTCAGGAAATGTGTGGCCTTTTTTTGTTTGATTCCTTGACTTCAGAAAAATAGCTAGCAGCTCCATATATCTTCACATTTCTTTATCAAGATAAGAAAAATAACACACAACAACAACAACATTTTTCATAGACCCCAATAATTGACCAGATGAAATCAATTCCAAAATTGATAATAATACCTCATAATTCTGTATTTCTATCACATTTTTAGTCAAGTATTTCTTTTCTTTTTAAAATAAATTCTTATTTTCTTGGAAAGAATTCCCAACAAATTCCAAAGGATATATATAGATAGGTGATGCTTTAGGCAAAGGTTGATCCCTCAAAACTTTCATCCATAGATATCTCACCTCCTTTTTGGCAGCATATGGGTATTTGTGTGCTCAATGGATTAGGCATGTTGACAGAGCATAGAGGGTCTGTAGAAAATGGAGAAGGATGGCCTCTTGTAACTGTATGATTCAGAAATGGAGACAACTACCTAGAAATCTCAAGGTTTCCTAGCTCTAGCTAATGCTCGTCTCAGGTTTCCATGTGAAAGCTGAGGAGTGCCTGTAGAATGAGCTTTTCCTTCTTCTGGCTTTAGATGTCTGCAATATTTCCTCATTTCTCCTTTTTCCCAATTTCTCCCGCTTCTACAACCTCTTGTAACCGCCTCCTTCCCAATTTTCGGATGATAGAAGCAAAATTGAAATTGTCCACGACAATTGGAAGTAGAAAAATAATTGCCCCCGGTAATTGCTCACGACAGTTATGACAATTAAAAAAGAAAGTAAAAGTTCTTTCAAGTTTTTCGAACAACTTTCATGAGTATTAAATTAATATTTATTAATTAAAAACCTTAAAATTTAATAAATATTAATTTTATTAAATAACAAGGTAAATATTAATTAAATAATTAAAACATAGTTTGTTTCGTAGAGGGAGAAGGGCTTATTCAAAATGGATGAAACAAAAACCAAAATGACCATGATAATAAGATGATCATGATGAGGGTAATAAAATGTGAGAAAAGACACTTATGAAAATTACAAAACTTTCACGTCATAATTTTGTGAAGTTAAAGTTAGCTGATAACAATATTTAGGTCTTGTTTATTTCTAAACTTGACCTAGGTGGTAATATTGTATTGTCTTTATTTGTTCTTAAACCTATCTTAAACAAACATAGGGAGTAAACTATTGTTGTGATTGTGATTATAATCGTGTTCTTATTTGTTATATCTTAAGGGCTTCTTGGTATATATATTACACTGTTAGGATAGATCGTTCTTTATTTTTTATCCCAGGGTTCACGTTGGTTTGTTAGGTTTGTGGCCTAAAGTCCATTCTTAAACCATAATGGAAAAGTCTTCACATTGTACCCCTTGTTTTAAGAATGCCTTCTATGAGAATGGGGTCCTAGAAGTTAGGAGCCAATCCCTTTGGAAATGATAACCCTCTTTTAGAGGGAAATGTTATGGTGGATCATAGTGGTGGTGAGAGGGATTCTCCTCATGCAAATATGGAAATTAATTCCACCCACTTTGATTACTATATCTATCAAAATAAACATGAGGTCCTAAGATTTGTTATGGAATTAGGAGCTAGATTACCTTTCACGGTTGACCCTTCTCTTATCATCGGTATGGTTTGGGGAGAAGAAGAAATGGAGCGTCCTCATTGCCATATAGATTATATATTAAACCCAGGACATGCCTCTACTTCTAGACGACAAAATAATGAGGAGGAACCCTTTGAAAATGATGGGAACTATCATCTTCCTCTTATTATAATGCATTACAAGGATCACAAAGAACATGCTCATCATGAGCCACCCCCTGCTAATGAAATTCATAAAGATAAACCTACTAAGGAGGTAACCCTAGAGGAACAATTGCAATCCCTCACTTGTTAGTTGGTCAGTTTAGCTTCACACATGAGTAAGGAACAACCGAAACTTGTGAAGCAAGACATCCAAAAATCCAAACCTAAGGCTTCATACCATGAAAATCAACCAAATACTCCTCATCAGGAGGCATGTAGAGACCTTTATGAAGAATTTATTATGGTTAATAAAGGTAGGAATACAGCTAGGTTTAATCCCTTGTATAGACCTACGCCACCACCCACGCAATACCAGCTCTTCAACTAAGAATGGTCTACTATGAAGAACGCCCTTCATACATTACAAGAGGGCCAAAATGTTAACAATAACAATAGGTACCGGTTCGATGAGTTACGTCCCTACCAATTTTACATATCCATGTTACAAGTATCTTTCCCAAGACACTTCAATTTTATGAAATTCTACAAGTATAAAGGAAAAGGTGATCCTCGTGACCATATTAAAGATTTTTATATGGCATGCTAAGAGGTTGCATTTAGCGAAAATTATCTTACGCAATTCTTTCCATGAAGTTTAGGAGCAACATCGCTTGAATGGTTTGTACATATCGCTAAGGGATCCATATCAACATGGTTAGAACTAGCAGAAAGTTTCGTATAACACTTATCTTTTAATATAGAGAATGATGTCACCATGTTAGATATCTGCAATGAGAAACAAAGAAATAATGAAAAATTTGTTGCATTCCTACAATAGTGGAGAGGGTTAGTTAGTCGATTCCCTTGTTCTATACCTGAAAAGTAGCTGATGGGCATATTTGTTCCCAACCTCCACCTTGACATTACGTTCCACTTGCAAATGCATTATGGCAACATGTTTGAAGAGGTCATTGAAAAAGGGACACAAATCGAAAAAGCATTGTTAAATAGAGGGACTCTAAAGCCCTTTTCAAGAGATCGTAACGATTCCAAGACCAACGACAAACCAAAGTTTGTTGCTAATAAGAAGAAAAAATTTGTTAATGATGGAATAGTTGACAATAAACGAGTACAATCCATTCAAAACCATGCACCTTTGAATCTTGCAAAGGGAGCTCCACTTACAGAGTATAAATGTCATATTTTCACTCCTCTTTCTGACTCAATATCGTTGATCCTAAAGCAGTTAGAGGCTGTCAATATGGTTCAGTACCCTAAAGCAAAACCCTACAAGGATGATGCACCTAAACTGTCATGGTTTAGGGAGAATGAATTTTGTGGATTTCATCGTGTTAAGGGTCATAAAACTGACAAATGCTTAGGATTAAAGTATTACATTCAAGACCTGATTGACAATGATGATATAGAGACAGGTGGT
This sequence comes from Taxus chinensis, assembly GCA_019776745.2. NCBI lineage: Eukaryota > Viridiplantae > Streptophyta > Pinopsida > Cupressales > Taxaceae > Taxus > Taxus chinensis. Next base: position 114,620,844 of record CM034151.1, read on the forward strand.
ACAACCCCTACCAAATCTCCAAATGAAGACCTGGGGATTTTTAAAGAACCTTTCCCCAAGCATAATAATAATAAAGGAAAGGAAAATTTGGATCAGGGACAATCGTCCCAAATTAATAATACCAATTATGTAGCAAATATAGACCAATTTGATGGTTTAATAGGTTGTGTAGATTCACTGGTTAAACATGTCAACATGATTAAGATCATAACAAGAGAGTGTGTTGTGGAAACACGTCAAGCTCGTCTTGTTATCTTAGAGCCTACTCCTCCTCCCCCCAAGAGATTCACTATGATGTCTTAGATCAATTAGAAAAAATGATGGATAAGATTTCGATCTTAGACCTTCTAAAATTTCTTATGTTCATAAGGACATCTTATATAAAACCTTATAAAGCTTAGGAGTGTTTGTTGATGTTGAACCAACACACTTACAAGCTATAGTAGTACAAATCACTCCCTCAGAACACATAACTTTCAGCCCCACTAAAGCCTTAGGAGAAAATACCTCTCACAACCTGACCTTACACATTGAGGTAATAATCAAATGTAAGAAGGTTAAATGAGTGCTTGTGGATGGAGAATCGGGTCTTAATATTTGTACTCTTAAACTAGTGTACCGACTAGGATGTATCGAAGCTGATTTGGGAACAAAGGTCATCACCATCAAGGCATATGACAATGAGGAATGAAAATCAACTGGTATGATAAATTTTGCACTGGAAGTAAGTCCTATAAATCAAGATACAAAGTTCCATGTCCTAGAATTGGAGCTATCTTAGAACATCTTGCTTTATCATCCATGGATTCATGTCATGCAAGCCGTACCTTTCACCTACCACCAGTGTTTAAAGTTACATTATGAAGGACAAAATGTCACCATTCAGGGAGATCCCCAACCTTTTGCTCATTACAGAGAATTGTCGGGTTATTTTCCCACTATCTATGAGTGTCCTTCTACGGAGATGGAAATTCCTATCCAATCTGAGGCCCTTGCTTCATGAGTGGATCTATACACCTTGTATCTCAACAACAATGGTACCTTCACCTTAGAAACTCCTTTTTCTACATGGGAGATGAAGGTTATACCAAGAGGTTGTGGAGAGTATAATATGTAGTAAGCCCTTATGGTGCAAAATGCTCCCCTATCAGTTCAAGTACATGGTAGATTGGGTATACTTTTCAAAAATCTAAGGATAATTTCCCTTTAAAGCCTTTCATTTCAGGTGGCTTGTTAGAAAGTGAGAGGATACTTCTTGATATTGTTCTTCATCCTCAAGAAAACGAGATGGTGTTATGCTACAAATCACCTAGATATATTTTTCCTAACCACATATTACTTATTATGAGGTATAAAGGACGTGGTTGTGGCCATCAAGACCAAGGCACACTGGAATCTCTTCCAATACCTCATCGCATAATGGGTAAATCCGGTCTAGGTACCCATTTGTATGAGGTTCACCCTTCGGATAATGAGTATGCTTATTCTGAGAGTGAGGATAGTTTTTTCAGAAATGAAAGCGAAACAGATTCCCGGTGTAGTCTTTATGAAGACCTTGCCACCAAAAATCTATTTGTTAACATGGCTATCCTAACCATAACATCCACCATATCCCCTATAACCTAGTCATTGAGCCTCATTTACCCATCACTTGTGAACTGGGACTAACAACGACATATAGAAGTTGACGTGTTTTAGAACGATAAGGCTATTGGTGAATTTATTGGTATCAGAGATATCCCAAGGAATGACCACAAGAAAGGTTTCTCCATTCAGTTCAACGCATGTGCATACTTTAGAGAGGAGGTAAAATTGTGAGGTCACATAAGTAAAAAAGAATGCAAGGAAAAAATTACCATTGAAAAGCCTTGTGGGAAAAAGAAATCCAAGTCCTATAGTGAAAACCTCTTTGAGGTGCTTATGGACAAACAAGCTGAAAAACCTATGGATAAAATAGTGTACCCAATGAAAGATGAAGATCTTGTGGAATTTCCTTTAGAATAAGAAGATATAAATATCCCTTTGGATCCTACGTGCATGGAAGATGAATCCAAGCTACTGGTAGAGGAGACGACAGATATCAACATCGGCACAGAGGAGCTACCTCACATTTTTAAGCTAGGAGATTCTCTCTCAGCTAGAGAACATTAAACTTTGGCAACACTTTTAAGAGAGTATATAGATATTTTTGCTTGGTCGTATGCATACATGCTAGGACTTGATCCTACCTTAGTGGTGCACAATTTGGTTGTACACCTAGATGCTAAGACTATAAAGCAAAATATTTGTAAGATGCATCCTCATGTCGCCTTACTAGTCAAATAAAAAATGGAATAGTTATTAGAAGTAGGCTTAATCAGGCCTATAGATTACTTAGAGTGGATCTCCGATGTGGTTCCAGTATAGAAAAATTTGGTCGTTATTAGAGTGTGTACCAATTTCAAAGACATTAATAAAGCTTGTCCTAAAGATGATTTTCCTCTCCCCAACATCAACATGATTGTCGATTCGACCGCTGGTTATGAGATGATATCACTCATGGATGGCTTCTCAGGTTATAACTAGATAAATATTGCAGAAGAAGATCAACACAAGATAACTTTTACTATCCCATGGGGGACATTTTGCTACTAGGTCATGCCCTTTGGCCTCAAGAATGCAGGTGTGACATATCATTAAGCAATGATGGCAATTTTTCATGATATGATTAGTGATATCATGGAAGATTATGTAGATGATATATTGGTAAAATATAGGACGCGTGAAGATCATCTAGAAATATTGCGAGACATCTTCCATCGTCTAAGGGACTACAAGGTTCATGTAAACCCAAAGAAGTGTGACTTTAGTGTATTATCTAGGAAGCTGCTAGGATTCATTATATCTAGGAGAGGAATAAAAGTAGACATGGAAAAGGTTTCATCTATAATAGACACGCCTCCTCCTACAAACATTAGATAACTGTGGAGCTTATAAGGAAAGATACAGGCCATTAGGCGGTTTATCTCTCAGTTGGTAGAAAAGTGTCACACCTTTATGTATCTACTTGAAAAGGACGTAAGTTTTCATTGGGGACCAGAGCAACAACAAGCATTCACTTTACATAAAAGTTATTTAGCTAAACCCCCTGTTCTAATGCCACCCATGGTAGGAGAACCCTTGCTACTATACATATCTACAACACAATTTGTAATTGGGGAATTGTTGGCCCAGTATGATAAAGAGCAACAAGAAAGAGTTGTATACTACTTGAGAAAAACATTGATAACGTATTAGCTCAATTATTTGCAAATAGAAAAGGAATGCTTGGTAATGATTTTCACTTTTCAGAAGCTACGTCACTATTTAGTCAACCATAAGATCAAACTTATTTCAAAAGTGGATCCGTTAAAATACTTGTTATCAAAACCCGCACTCACAGGAAATATGGCCAAGAGGATCATCTTACTTAGTGAGTTTTACATTGAGTAAGTGCATTAGAAATCATTAAAGGGACAAGTTCTATCATATCAACTAACAAAAGCCTCGCTACTAGGTACCGAACCTTTGAATCTGGATCTCCCATACGCATCCTATAAGAGTTAATCATATGGAAACTATAATTTGATGGCTCCTTTATCTATAATGGGTCAGGCACTAGATTTGTGTTGATCAATCCTATAGGGGATTTTATTCCACAAGCATTCAGACTAAGATTCCAATGCACAAATAATACATCAGAGTATGAAGCTCTCATAGCAGGGATGAAGCTGACCATTAGGTGGGATGTCAGATGAGTGCATGTAATCGGTGAGTCCATGCTCATCATAAAATAGGTCATTGATGAATACAAAGTTAAGGATGAAAAAATACTTCCATACAAGAGGATGGTAGATTCTTTACAAGATTATTTCGAACAAATACCAAGAAAACATAATAGAGTAGTGGATGTTATGGCCACGATAGGATCCATGTTAAGTATTCCACCAGGACATAACGACATGTCATTTTTTGTGGATCATTTACGCACGCCAGCATATGACATGCCATAGTCCTATTTGGTGAGTGAGGTTGTTGGTCCCTTTTCCCCGTGGCATGCCAAAATTGTTAATTACCTCCATGATGGAGCACTAGCGCCAGGCACTCCTGTCCTCCTGTCCCTCTTCACCTTTTTCTTAACCTTTTGGAGCCCTTTCACTTCTTAATAAATTTTTTACTACTTTTGGTCAGCCTTTTAGCTGTCAATTATGAAATTAAAACAAGGTAATCATATAAATACATAATTATGTTTTCAAAATAAAAGAGCAAGCACTAAACATTACATATTATCACTCTGTCATCACCAATCCGGCACTATGATAATTCTTCACCGGGAACTCCTCGTGCTATGATTATTTACTAATGCACAGCCTTTAGTTTGGTGGATGTAATCTGGAAACAAAACAACAACCGAACACAAGAATACCATTGACTATGATAAGACAGAATGATGAAAAATCTGAAATATCAAAGTAAATAATAATATTAACATGAAATTGTTACAATCTCACCCATGAGGTACTTCAACAAGACTATGGGAGAAACTTTACAATTATGCCTCTTGATGGCTTCTTCAACACACCTTTAACTGATGGCTTCCTTTGCACACTTCCTACAATATTTCTCACTACTTCTTTCTATGCTAAATGAGGGGGGTGGCCTCTCTATTTATAGAACTTCCAGGCTTATCCATCCTATCTCTAAGATAGGATAAGAAATCCACTCTGACGAATCATATTCCATACCTTAACTCTTATCTATACATGTAAGCTTATCTCTTAAGATAAGATAAACCTTATCATTTTACATGGGTTCCACATTTTTAGACTTTTTACAAATAAAATACACAAAATATTTATGACCTCACTCCTTGTCCTTATTACCAATATAATATTCTAATTCCTAATCATGTAGACCCTACTTCTCTAATTACCCAAACTTTGACATTTTAACATTACCGGACCACTTACGACAAATATTTACTTTTTACAACATTCCTATTGTACTTTGACTGTTACCGTACTCCACATTATTGGCGACACCGTACTGACGGCGCCGTTATCTTCTATCAGACGCTACTACTAATTATACTTAACAACATCCTATTCCTAATACATACATTAATGAAATAGAAATTATGGAGGAAAATTTTAGTGTCGACATCTTCCCCCTTCCTAGCTTCTACTCCGTCCTCGGAGTAGACTATTCTGGTGCTTGGAAAATCTTCAACTTGTCGTGGTTGACCCATTTCGTAATGGGAGTGCCATCCAATTCCTCCAGTCGGTACGTACCATTTTCATGCACAGCTGCTATTTTGTAGGGCCCCATCCATTTTGGAAGAAATTTTCTCTGTCTTCTTTTTTTGTATCTGGAATCATATACTAGGACCAAGTCATTCACATGAAATGGAGACCATCGGATCTTTTGATCAAAGTATTCCTTCTGCTTCATTTTCTTCTTATGGCTTGTATCCTTTGCTATTTCCCTCATTTCCTCTAGCAAATGAAGATGTACCAACCTTTCTTTTACTGAATCACTTTCATCCATCCTTTCATTTTTCATAACTCTCACAGTGGGAATATCAAACTCAATAGGAAGAACTGGATCAATGCCATAGGCCAACTGAAATGGGGAGTATCCTGTTGCTGACTTTGATGTTGCCCTATATGCCCACAATGCTGCATGAATCCTTTTATCCCATTTATGTACCTGCAAGGCTGCATCTTTTGCTAGAATTTGACACAGCACAAAATTTGTTCGTTCCACCTGTCCATTTGTGCTTGGCTTGTATGTTGTTGCCTTCCTATGCTTAATAGAAAACTTATTGACTAGGGCTTCTACCACCTCATTAATGAAGTGGATTCCTTGATCTGTTACAATTTCTAATGGACAACCAAATCTGGTGACAATGCGTTCATATATGAACCTTGCCACTTCATCCATGGAAGTTGTTTTCAATGGCCTAGCTTCAACCCACTTGGTTAAATAATCTGTGGCAACTACAATATACTTATTTTGGCGTGATGTAGTTGGAAGTGGACCTACAATGTCTATTCCCCACTTTTCAAAGGGACCAAGTGGAAGAATAGGACATAATGGAGCTGATGAAGTCTTACGGTTACCATGTGTTTGACAAATATCACATGTCTTACAATAATTATAACAATCTTTAAAAAGAGTGGGCCAGTGATAACCTGCATCCAAGATCCTTCTTGCTGTAAGTTGTCCAGAGAAGTGCCCTCCACATGTACCATTGTGGAATTCTTCTAGCAGCTCCTTTCCTTGATCACGTCCAACTGCCCTCTTGTACTGTCCATCAGGTCCTATTCGAAATAATGCTCCATGCAGAATAGAATATGGACGACTGGCTTGAGTAATCTTTCTCTTAGTCTTTGCATTGGCACCATCAGGAAACTTGAATTCATTCAGATAATTCCAAATATCTATGTATTCACTAGGGATTGTGTCAAGGGAGAACAATGCTGCATCGGGAAAATCATCATCATCACAAGATGATCCTAAACCATCATAGGCTCGAGAGAGTGCATCTGCATTGACATGCTTCTTTCCTGGCCTATCTATAATATCAAATTCAAATTCTTGTAGCAAAATTATCCATCTTGCTATTCTCCCTGATGGGTTAGGCTTATTGACAATATATTTCAGAGCCTGATGATCTGTTACAACTATAAATTTCTACCCTAGCAAGTAATTTCTAAACTTCTTTACAGCAAAAATGATAGCCAGAGCCTCTTTTTCAGTTACAGTATAGTTTACCTCAGCACTGCTCATTTGTCTGCTCCCAAAGTAAATTGGATGTTCATTCCCATTTTCATCCTTTTGGCTCAAAGTACTACCTAGTGCTGCATCTGAGGCATCAGTGTACACAATGAATGGCTTGCTCCAATCTGGATTCTTCAAAACAGGTGAAGACACCAGGGCTTCCTTCAGTTTTCCAAAAGCTTCATGCGCCTTGTTTCCTGGTTCATAAGCAACATCCTTCTTCAAGAACTGGGTTAGTGGCTGTGCAATCTTTGAGAAATTCTTGATGAACCTTCTATAGTAACCCACATGGCCTAAAAATGATCTCAACTTACTTCTATTCATAGGAAATGGTAAATCTTTGATTTTTGAAACTTTATCAGGATCAGTACCAATACCATCTCTGGATACAACATGCCCTAACAAAACACCTTTAGAACATCCAAAGACACACTTTGTAGGGTTTAGTGAGGCTTGTGCTTCATCTAACCTTTGAAATGTTGTCTCCATCTGGTGCAGGTGGTCCAACTTGCTCCCATAGATGCAAAAATCATCCAGAAATACTCTGATGAAGGTCCCAATGTAGGGTTCGAACACCCTATTCATCAAACGCTGGAATGTTGCTGGAGCATTACACAACCCAAAAGGCATAACTCTATAAGCAAACGTTCCCCAAGGAGTGGTGAACGTGGTCTTCAGCTGATCTTTCTCTGCTATACGAACTTGGTTGTAGCCGCTATATCCATCAGCAAAACTATAGCACTCCTGGCCAGCTACTTCGTCCAAGATCTGATCTGAAAATGGAAGAGGGTAATGATCCTTCTTTGTTGCCTTATTGAGCTTCCTGTAATCAACACAAATGCGTAGCTTCCCATTCTTTTTTATTGAGATCACAATGGGAGAAACCCATTCTGAATTCTCCACAGCAAATATGAATCCTGCATCAAGCAACTTATCTATTTCTTCTTTTACAGTCTTGGAAAAATTAGGATTCATTCTATATGGCATTTGCTTTATGGGCTTAGCACCATCTACCTGCTCAATACAATGTTCTACCCAACTTACTTGACGGAGTTCCTTGTAATCAAAGGTGAATAGGTGTATGTACCTTCGAAAGAGCTGGAGGTAGGATTCCTTCTCACTCTCCATCACAGCATCGCCAATCTTTATTTGTTGGAGACGATCATCAACTTCTTCTTCAGATAATTTTATGGGGTCCTGGGTTGGTGTGACTGGAAGAATATCCATGACTGAAACATCAACCTCACTTTCTTCATCTTCAGTGTCCACTTCACTGGTACTAGAGTAATCAGAGGATGTCCAATCATCAGTTTCATCACTTGAATCCACAGGTTCTGCTTTATGATGTCGAGGGATCACGTTTATCTTCACCCTCTCTCTACCACGTCCAAGTGTCATGAAACCTTCATTCCAGTAGTTTCTTGCATGAACTCTCCTTAGCCATGGTCTTCCCAGCAGCATTGGGTACGCAACAGTACTATTTTTCATCACCTGAAAGTCTACCACACATACAACACCCATAACAGATATTTCCACATTTGAAACTACACCTTCTGGTTTAGTTTTTCCCTTATTTAATGACCTTAACATAAGTGTTGAAGGGCGATCAATTTTTAAACCCAACATATTCATTACAGACTCGGTCATTACATTAACTGTAGCACCTCCATCAACTAAGACATCATGAATTGAAATACCATTACATAATACCTCAGCTTGTGGAGCATAGGGATCTGCCTCTGCCTCCAAAACAGGGACCTCAACCTCCTTCCTTCTTTGAGCATTGAGTCCACCTCGCAACTCCCACCTCTTCTCAGAAGACATAGCCAAGAGTTGACCATATGTAATATTTGCAGGCCTTTTGGACAGATCTTCCAAGATGGAGTATGGTCCTTGCCCCTGTGAAATCAGAAAATCCTGCACACCCAACTTTCTTCTCCTATGTTTCTTACTAGTTTCTCCTTTCATCTTCTTAGGATCAGTTCCATCTTGATTATCTTTTTCTTTCTTTCTTTTTGTTACAAACACATCTACTTCATTATTTCTACTCTTATCTACTACATCAAGAGAATTCACAGGTGCTTTTCCTTTATCATTATCTCTTGTACCAGATGTAGAAGCTCTATCTAGACAATTATACTTATAATGACCCTTTTTATAACAACCATAACAAACAACTTCAGAAATATTTCTTTTTGGACCTCTATCTCCTCCCTGAGAACTAAATTCCTTTCCTTGAAGAAGATTAATAGTTAACTGGCCCATCTTCCTAAGCAGATCTTCATACTCAGTAGATGTACTAGGAGAAATATTTGTGCTCACCGGGAGTGGTTGTGGATTCTGGACCAAAGGTGCTGGTGTAGGCTCTACTTTAACAACAATTTCTTTGGGCTCCTCTTCCATGCTTTCTTCTTGCCTTCTTGCAATCTCCTTTGCTTGTTCAATGGTAGCTGGGCGGTCATACTTCACTCGTTGTCTGATCTCTGGCTTCATCCCAAGAATGAAGTGCTTACATAGGAGATTATCCACGCCATTCATCAACCCATCCGCTAATCCTTCCTTCCGGATCTGGGCATCGAGCTTCCTCCTTAGCTCTAGAACACGAGCATGATAATCCCTTATCTTCTCCTTCTCTCCTTGGGTTAGCTTTGTGATATCAATCATGAGATCTGCATATCTCTGTTGTTCACCAAATTCTTCAAGAAAACTTTCAGTTAATAAATCCCATGAATTTTTCACATTATCACCTAGTGTTTCAAACCACCTAAGTGTTGAACCATCCAAAAAGGTAGGAAAAAATTCAGTCCATTGTTCCCTTCTTATAAGGCCATTACAAATACAAGATCGCTTAAACTCTTGAATGAAAGAAGAAGCATCTTCATTAGATTGAGCTGAAAAAACAGGAATCTTTCCCATTTTCAAAAGTAACCACCGTGAAATACCAACCCACAAGTATAATCAACAAGACTTATGTGCACAAATAATTGGAATTACTATAGAAATGACCACGGTAAACTATGGTAAAACTTGACTTACTGCAGTAAAAACTGATTTTACTGTGGTAAACACTATTCACGGTAAAAAGTGAAGTTACTACGGTAAATACTATTCACGGTAAAAAGTGACTTTACTGTGATAAATACTATTCACAGCAAAAATGACTTTATCATGGTAACTACTATTCACGGTAAAAATGACTTTACCATGGTAACTACTATGCACAGTAAAAACAAGGTTACCCTCTAATTGATTTTTGCCTAAGTGGGAATATCTCTCCAGAAAATCCACCAACGAGGAATGGTCCCGGCAACGGAACCAAAATGTCATCACCAATCCGGCACTATGATAATTCTTCACCGGGAACTCCTCGTGCTATGATTATTTACTAATGCACAGCCTTTAGTTTGGTGGATGTAATCTGGAAACAAAACAACAACATAACACAAGAATACCATCGACTATGATAAGACGGAATGATGAAAAATCTGAAATATCAAAGTAAATAATAATATTAACATGAAATTGTTACAATCTCACCCATGAGGTACTTCAACAAGACTATGGGAGAAACTTTACAATTACGCCTCTTGATGGCTTCTTCAACACACCTTTAACTGATGGCTTCCTTTGCACACTTCCTACAATATTTCTCACTACTTCTTTCTATGCTAAATGAGGGGGGTGGCCTCTCTATTTATAGAACTTCCAGGCTTATCCATCCTATCTCTAAGATAGGATAAGAAATCCACTCTGACGAATCATATTCCATACCTTAACTCTTATCTGTACATGTAAGCTTATCTCTTAAGATAAGATAAACCTTATCATTTTACATGGGTTCCACATTTTTAGACTTTTTACAAATAAAATACACAAAATATTTATGACCTCACTCCTTGTCCTTATTACCAATATAATATTCTAATTCCTAATCATGTAGACCCTACTTCTCTAATTACCCAAACTTTGACATTTTAACATTACCGGACCACTTACGACAAATATTTACTTTTTACAACATTCCTATTGTACTTTGACTGTTACCGTACTCCACATTATTGGTGACACCGTACTTTTTAGGTTTGATGTGGTTTATGGGTATATGTAGGTGAAATGATTTCTTGCAAGTTACAAATGATTTCATAGATCAGACAACGTAACCAGAGAGATAGAAAGGAAAGGATATTGAACCTCTTTTAACATAGAATATATCAAAAATTTGAGCATTTTCCTGGTCACCAACGCCCAAATTCAGTTGCCAGTACTAGGCGCTCATGTCCTCTCTCGAGCGCTCCTATCTTGTGCAATTTCAGGTCTTAGAACTCCCAGTTAGCATCAATGACATTGTTCACACTTTGTTGTAGTAGTTACCTAGATCACTTCTTGGTCATTCATAAATAAAATAAGTCCTCCTATCTCTCCTTCTTGCTCAAGGTTTCACATCCTTGCTTGTTTATTTCTTGTGTCACATTGTATATTATCATTTTATATCATTAGGTACAATAGTTACTCTGTAAATAAAATATTCAATTCAATTTACATTAAATCACACATATTGCAATTCAGAGAGGTGATATTTGTAGTATTTCAGCATGGTGTGGAGGTCAAGAACATGGAACACATTCTCATATATCCCTTGAATTTTCATTCAGGGGACAGTCCTTCTATCAGGAGGAGGAAACCCATCTCCATGAGGAGCAATTGAGAAAAAAGGTATTCATATACCATAAGTAGGTTTCCACTCATGTGACATCTTGGTTAGGAGAGTGAATTTTTAATGGGTCAACATGTTCAAAGGTGAAATTTGAAGCTCAAGGAGTGTGTTGATGATCATCGTATCTAGACCCTGCCATTGTGTTCAAATATCTTTAGGGAATGAGTCATAATGACCTAATCAACATATCGAGGTACCTAGGACTATCAGGTTTACAAGATCAATAAGTCATCTATTCCCATGAGATATGAGCAAGAAAGTGCATGAGCATCCTAAGGATGATGTCATTCAAGGAGGATTTTGGAGTAGGGAAGGGAAAGGGGTGACATTCATTTTGAATACCATGATTGTAAGAATGAGGAACCATCTCAATTTCACATGATGAAATTCACATAGCAATGTCTTAGACACTCATTCAACACCTGATAGTGTGATCACACCTCAAAGGAGAAATTATATTGTAATCACCCCATCTCAAATCCAACGGGTGATCTTAGAAAAATAACCTCATTCAGGAAGCAATCCTTCTATCTGCAAGGTAAAGATATATTTCAATAAGTGATAGACAAGCATAAATATGTTTGGGCATCATGGAGTTGATTTTTTATCACTAAAGTGAATTATGAATACTTAGAAAAGTAAGAAAGTTGGTGTCTCAAGATTTTACCTTGAAATCTGAGACTACCCCAAGTTTAAAATTTTCATTCTTGTAAAATAAAGGGTCTTTTTGTGTTTTCATTGAGAGAAGATGCCTGTATTGCATTAAGATATTCCCAGTGAATCATATGAGCCAATTTCGATAAATACCCAAATGCCAAAACTCATTTTATCACTCCGCCAAGTTTTGTCTGTGAGAAATTTTTATTTAATTATTTATTAAATAAATAATGCCTTGTTTGAAGTAAATTGTGCTCCGGTTGAACCATGCTGAAGTTTTTCATGCCAATATTCACATATATCAATAGGGTTTTCACCAGGAATGAATCCTGAGCTTTGTCTGTGACTTCTGGTAACATTTTTATTTTTATTTATTTCTTTTGCATTTTTCTCTGGTTTTCCCCGTAATATTTTTGTTCGATTCCCCTGGGTCCATTACTTCGCCAGTATAATCTGTTTACTTTCCTGAAGCATCTGGAGATCATTTACGACCGCCACATTAGAAGGAATCAACCTCAAAAAGCAAGCTTCTGGTAAAAAAAGACGAAGTCATGCACAAAAAGCCTCTCTTAGCTAAGTCACATTTTTTTGGAATAAATGGATTTTATGAAAATAAGAAAAATATTGCCATCAATGTGTAGAGCTCGAGAAGATATGCACTTTTACAGAAAATGAAACCTAAAATGAAGCCACATAATGAAAGTTACAACACATGTAAGTTTTTGTTGCTACATCTTCCTAGACCCTTTCCAAAAATGGCAAGGAAAGAAATGTTGTTTTTATGCTAGTCACAATTTTCAAGGCTGCCTTTTGCGTCCAGTTTCCACGTTGCCCTAAGTGATGAATTCTCTCACAATTTTAAAGGCAGAAGTCACAATGCAAGTCGCACTTTTGGAAAAGAGCTATTTTTCATGCAAGTCACACTTTTTTTGAAGGAAGACTTTAAGCTGCCAGTGAGAATTTTGGCAGTGGCAGGTAGGTGGGAATTTCTTACCTACCTAGGAGGGTAATTTTTCCCATGAAGTAAAAGTCACTTAAGCTGCAATGGGAATATTAGAAGTGGTAGGTAGATGGGGATTTCTTACCTGCCTTACAGGGTAAAAATTCCCATTATGAAAGTCAAATCACTTAAGTGGAAGAAGGGATTTTTAGAGCTGCAACGAAGGGTGAAAATTCCCATCAGAAGTTGACTTCTTATTTTTAGAATTCACCCTTGCCAAAAAGTGCGACCCACCTTGGGTGAATAACAATGCATTAAATAATATTTATTAATGTTTATTCACTCAATTTTGGCGCCATAAATAGAAGGAAAGTCAAAGCATGAAGACAAGCCAAAGTGAACTGAAGGTAGCATGCGAAACATAAATAAATTAAATTTATTTAATGGCAGCTAGCAACATGCAAAAATAGGTGCCCAATTTGGGCGAATAAACATCATTTTTTATTAATTAATTGCCAGGAATAGGGTGGACAATTATTAGAAATAGAATGCTGAGGGTTACCTAAGCATGGGCTGCCATAATGAAGATGTAATTAATTGTTTTTGCAAAGGATTGCAACTCGTACAGTTTTGGCACCCAAGGAAGGAGGATTTTTGCATCAAAAAGTGTTTTTCATTTCCAGAAAGCTTCAAAGTTTGGTGCCTAGGGTTGGAATGGCTTGATTTTTTCTGTGACAATTATTTGCATGTTGGTATAAGTGCTTTGGTGAATTAAATAATATTTTTTCTTTCTTTGCATGCAAGAAAAACCTCAAATTTTAGAGCAATAAGCTTTATATGTAAATTTTGGTGATAAAAATTAAGTAATCATGCAATGGACTCCATTTTTGTCTGAATAAATTACAGGTATTCATCACAGGTGCTCAAATCAATGTCAGATACATTAAATGTCTTTTGAATCTGAAGAAATTGCTAGATCTGCAAAAATTGATCCAATTACAAGGGATTCCAGCAAAATTAAAAGAAGAAGAGCTCAGACAAAGATTGTTCCAACCACGATAAAGCATGATGAAAGAAAAGGATCAACAAAATCATGCATAGCTTGTAGATTTGTTGAAGTCAATGATATAGGCATTGGCCCTAAACCTATCACCAATTTAATTGATAGATCTAGATGTCATAATTGCAAAGGCTTCCAACAAAAATTCATCCTCTTGTTTCTGACACAGTCCGTGTAGAAGTCAGTGCATGGGAAGTTACTTCCAGGATTTTGTGCATGTGCTCCCAATCTTCCAGTTGAAGCCTTCATTGAATTTACTTTGCATGTACTAAAGAAGAATTGCAAAAGATTCAAGAATAGAAGGGAAGACATGTTAAAGGCAATAATCACAAGAAAATCACAGTCACTTGCTTTCTGATCTATCTTGGTGAGAATCAAAGACAAAAGAGTCAAACGCATGCAGAATATGGAAAAAGAACAAGACTGGAAGTGTTATTTCTTTTCCTCTTTCTTCTTCTTTCTCTTATTTTCTCCTACAAAGTAATTGAGCAATCAATTAAATTATAAAACTTAAGTGATTGGTTTAAAAGCCATTACTTGAAGTATTCAATTACTTGGAGATAGGTGGCAGACATGCAAAATAGAAGGTTCTATTTTCAGTTATAAATCATGCATGTCATGCAAAGAGGAATTCTAGGAGGAAGGTTGCCAATTGTTTCCCTTTTAATAGCTTCCGCATGCGGGAATTCATTTAAAGATTCCTATTTATAATTGCCCTTGATACACTATAAATGAAGGAAGAACCTACAGGTTAAAAGGATAATTTGTAAACAACATTCTTGTGTTCCAGACTTTGAGCTGAAACCCTTGATAGCTTTTGAAAGCAAAGGAATAGAAAGGAGGGATATTTCTGGAGAACTTTGTGTCAATGGTGCATTTTGTTTCTTGTTTCTTTCTGGATCTATTCATAAACTTTGTGTTATTCTAGATCTAGATCTAAAATTTTCCTTTACTTCTAATTCTATATGTCAAGATCTATTTGTTCTATCTATGTGCATGCAAACAACTCTGTAAACTATTGCTTGGGATGCACATCCTCTCTCCTTTCCCCCATTTCCTATTATTTTCCTCTTCTGTAAAATTTTCCTTTCTTTTATAGCTGCTTACTTGCTGCACAACTGTCTAGCTATGGTTCATGAGCTAAATAGTTAAAGTAATAACCACAAATAGATATTAGGATATATAACTGAAAAAGTATTACACAAGAACCTCACCGGTAAATGAGGTAGATTTATCTCATGACTGCCTAGGTTTTTAGCTATGCAAAAAATCTAGCCAACAAAAGTGATCCTTACTCTACCCTTGTAATCAGAAGAGATCATCATGTCCCCATCACAATTTAGATCACAGAATAGTGTTTTTGAACACTTATTTGATCTTCTGAAATGTTTCCATTATCTCGCAGAAAAAAATTGTGATTACATTGCTTCTAATTAGCAAGCTATTCATTGGAAAAGGATTCATCTTCAACAGATTGGTCAAACCTTCTCTCTCTATATTTCCCTTCATTCTTCTCTCTCCATATTCTAATTCTCCATTAAGAATGTGATTTTTCCTTATTGTATCTTATTCACTTAAGTGACACTCAACTTAACATTATAATATTTATTTTTCATCAATAAGGAAAAGACCCACTTTCATTCCCTAGGATATAGAAGGTCATAAGTGATGAAAGGAAGTGAAAAGTAATGTCGGGGGTAGATGAAGATACATTTTTGAATGATATAAATTAAAATGGATTCTCCATTCTAAAGGGTTGACAATTGTTGATTGTTGTATGTTGTTGAGATTTAACACTACTAGATCAAGTAATAAAAGTTACGTTTCTTATATTTCATATGTTTATGTTCCTCTACTCTCTTTATTTTCCAAATTTGTAAGCATGGTGATATTGCATAACTAAGAACGAACTATGTGTCCTTGATTAATGAATTTTTAGAACTTTGTGTCTCTATCTTGTTAGTATTACTAATTTCTCACATTTTTGTGTTCTTCCAATTGAATGTGAACCTACTCTGGTTGATGTATGTGAGTTTTGTAAGCCTACTCACAACATTAAACCTCTCTCTCCTCATTTCTCGAACTCCCTTCACCTTCCTTCATAAAAAAATAATCCCTTGTGCTTAGTACAAGAACTTTTCCATAGTTTTAGCGGAGTATTCTTGTGTGATCCCTAGCCTAAAGACCAACCCACAACTTCAGTTAGTTTAGATTCAATAATGGGATCCTACCCATACACAAGAAGGAGGTGCTTAACACCATGACCATTGGTGAGAACCAATAATTTACACTACAAAAAATTATTTCACTAAAATTTGTTGGTGACTTCACTGGGGAAGATCTACCCTTTGTGCACCCATAAAAGATCTCTGAAAATCCCCAAAAAATACATATTCAAAAAATCCACAAAAACTGAAAAATACCAAAAATACCATTTTAAAGTTCAAGAGCCTTGTTGTAATCCTATTGAAAAATCTACATTTTTCCAAGTTGCATTGATATCTAACAAATTTAATAAAATGGAAGAAATAATACACACTTGAGGTGATTGAGTAAGTGGCATTATTGACCCCACATTCAAGGAACAAAAAAGATCTAATTTTAGACTTCTCATTGTCCAGGTAGGGAGATAAGTTCCTAAAAATCATCTTTCTACTAGTCCTCATCCCTCTGGAAGAAGAAAGGAAGAATAACTAAAGGAAGAAGGAGAAAGGATGGATACACATTTTCCATGGGGAAAAAATACCAAACCACTAGCTTTGGATCCTCCACTCCATGAATTTATGAAAGGATCAAAAAAGAACTTTCCTAAATTCTATGGAGATGGAAAGTAATGGCCAAATGATCATATTATAACTTTCATCACAGCCCATGGCATTCTTGGAGTGCAACATAAAGATGTTTTGGTTATTCATGGAATCATTACAATACGCCACTGCGGACTAGTTTTACTAATTTATATCATGTTTAATTACTGATTGGGATGACATGAAAACCATGTTTGAAGAAAGATTCAAGATTGTAGAAGATTCTCATGCCCTCCTTGCTCATATGAACAAATAACCACAATAAACCATGAGAGAATTTGTAGTGAATTTTGATAAGGTGATGAAAAAGATTCCTATCGATGTTCATCCTAATGTGGATAATTAGAAAATTTTCTTCATGAATGCTCAGTTTCCTGGAGTTGTTTCATACTGCGAAGAGCGCAACTGAATAATTTGGATAATGCTCAAGAATTTACCATTGATGTGGAAGATGATCTTATCATGCCATGAAAATTCAATAAACATTCAATGAAGGATAAGGCCTAGATTTTTAAAGATGAAAGAGTTGATCCATTACCAAAAAATTTGGTCAATGAATTGACTTTAATGAAGAATGAAATTGCTCAATGTGCCTTGTATAGAAACCAGAACATGAATTAGATTGCAGGAGCACCCTAAAGGCTTGCCTTGGAAACTCCACCGGTTAATACAATATGCAAGATTAGTGAAGATGAAGGAGAAAAAATTGTTGAATCAGAAATTAAAGAAGAATAAGAAGATGAATGTGTCAAGATTGGGTGTTTTGAATACTCACCAGATGAAGATTTTGAAGAATTCGTGGCTGATATGGATAGTCACTCTTATGAATTGTTCACTTTCTAACAAATGGAGAAAGAAACCTCTTCTTTTGCTTCCTAAGCTACGCATTTGGATCCTCAAATGAAGAATTTATAAAAAATAATTACAAAGGGAGGATCATTGTTATGCAATTCTATGGGGTCAGCCAACAAGAATCCCGATTCTACCTTAGCCAAGACTCTATCTGTCTATTTGAGTAAGTCTCTTTCATCTCCTCTTGAAAAATTAATTTATGCTTCTATTGATCCTAAGAATGTAAAACCTACTCATGTCAAGGATTTCATTGTTCCTGATGTACTTACCACTTCTTCACCTTTTGGCATCATTGACCATTGTAAGAAATTTGAAATTCAAATTTCTGAGTTTGAGTACTTGAGAACTCATCCTAATCAATTTGATAGGCTTGTTTAGTTTATCAAAGGAAGTAGTTCATGTTCATGTTCCAAAAATGCTACTTCCAAAGAAGTACCTATCCATCTTCATACCACTCCTTAGAAACTTATTTCTTCCACACTCTCCACCTCGAGGAAGATATAACCTTTTTATTTTACCTTGCTGGTCAGTGGATATAAATTGAATAATTACATTATAAAATTTGTTGCCTTTGACAATGTCATTCCTAAAAAAGTTGATGAATCCCTTGGTATCTCTCTCACTCATGTTACTAGTCATTTATACTCAATGGAAACTAAAGAAATACCTCTTGTTGGCCAGGTCAAGGATGCTCAAGTAGCATTTGCAGATTTTCCTGACAAGAAGATCATAATGAAAATAATTATAGTATACATGTTGGCCTCATATGGTATGTTTTTGAGTTGAAGCTTCTGTAGGGATTTTGGTGGAGATATATATAGATGGATTGGTTACATTCTAATCAATGGAAATATGAAGAATCTACTTCCCATCAGGAAAATGAAATAAATTGTTCAAAGACTAGACAATACAAGGGCATATATCCTATTTCAAGATTTGGGGCATTGTAACTTTTTCATGGCTTTAGAGGAAGATGCTAAGCTGCTCATATTGATGGAGAAGTTTCCAAGAATGATGGAGCCGATCGGAAAGCATCACGATGATCTTATGGAACTAGAACTTGATAGTGGATTGTTCCCACTGAGTATGGATATAGACTCCCTTTTTGATAGTGATGGAAATTATGAAAGTCTTGACTTATAGAAAAGAAATCACAATATGATGAAAAATGTGGGTCATGAATGCATAATGATATCAAATAAATTCTTATTAGGTGAATCCAATGTTTCTAATCATGCTCTCAATGTTTGGGATGAATTTCCATTCAATGAGTATGATTTTAAATACAAAGCTTTCTCTTTACCATTGGGAGAGGATGACTCTTTTAAAAAATAATACATGAATGAAAATATTGTAAAGTATCTTAAAGTTGAATCTACTCAAGAAGATGATGAATTCACTACGTAGATGAGCTTAAAATTTTATAATGATCAAGATTGGAAAAATGATGACCTTGATGTTTCAACCCCAACCTTGTGCTCATTCTCCTTTTATTAAAATGGAGACCTTATCAATAAAGAGTATATTGATGAGATGGTATTTGATTATCCCAAGGCCAAGTTTTTTCAAAATAAAGGCCCTATTAATAAGGAATGTATGGATAATAATGTGCTTAAATATCTCCATGCTGACTCCACTCAAGGAAATGATGCTCTCATCATGAAGTTGGGTTTTGAGGCTCAAAATAACCAAGATGGAGAAGGTGATGTTTTTCATTATTCATATCCGATGTTGTGACCATTTTAATTTCAAGAGATTGAAGCACTATGCACATCACATAATAGAAAATGACACATCAATAAAGAGCTGGTGTGCGTGAAAGAAGACAATTTGGAACAACTAGTAAAAATAGAACATAAAGAGGCTTGTGATAGTATTAAAATCCTTGAAACACCTTCCAAGAACCAACTCATGGAAACAATGGCCATGAAGTAGATGAAAAATAAAATTCAAATTCCTATCAAAGATCATAAGCCTCCACGTGAAAAAAGCAATCCTAGTATGATCAAAACTCGTTCTCGTGGCAGTGAAGGAAAATCAACAATTAGAATGAACTTGGGAATAAATGAGAAGATGGAACGAAGATTTCAAATAAAAAAATGAAATGAACTAAACAAGTGGACCCTAAATTGTAAGAACAATCATGCAAAATTTCTCAAGAAATTGAGAAACGGGTCATATTTCAATGAGCATGTTAATGGATTTGTGGAAGAAAGGCATTTTACGATACCCGTATACTGGTAAGCATTCAGTAAGAACTGGTGCTAAAGTGAGAGTGGGTTGTCCCCCACATGTAACATAGGTGATTTATGATTTTTTTTCATGGGTTCCCTTTCTTCTCCTCATGTTTCCCTTTCTATCTTGTGTTTCCTTTCCCTGTTGTGTATTGGTCGTGTTCATTTATTGGTTGTGTTTGTAGCTTTTCTTATTTTTTAGTGTGGTGACTCTATAACCCAATGGAAAAAACATTGGTTTGCTACCCCATGAGATACATGAGGTTATCTATTTACAATTACATCCTAATGTACCCAAGCTAGAGCCAACTATTGTCATGTAAAATGTGCATCATGAAAAATTGAAACATTTCAACATGACAACTAAGCCCATGATTGAAAATTATGATTCCCGATCACTGTACATCCTTCCTTTGGTTAGCCTTTCCTTAGTCCTACCCTCACCCTAGGATTAGAGGAAAGTGTTAAATAACATGATTAATTTAGTGTGTTATTAGTGTGCAGGGAAGTGTGCCTAATGATGATTAGATGATATTCAATGTAAGTTTTCAACTGAAAGACAACTTCCCTTGAAGGCCTAAAAGGCCATTTTTGGCCATTCTATAGCTGGTAGACATCATATGGAAGCATACAGGGAAAATATAAAGCATCTAAGGGTGATTTCAAAGAATGTTGAAAGTATCCAAGGAAATTTAGGAAAGGTTAGGAAATAAAATTTAATTAAGAAACAATCTTTTCAACATCGAGTAATTCAAGGTGTGGGAAATGAAAGCCCCTTAGTGAAATTTGAATTCTTTAGATGATTTTGGGAGATACAGAAGGATTTAGGAGGTAAAAACTAATTATAGCAAAACTCTTGAAACCTTATACAAGGTGGAAACATCTAATTTTATTCAAGGCTCAAATATTTCCTGAGGTATTTCAAAACTCTGCAACTACCCCTCTTAGTTCGAAATTAAATAGGTCCTAAATTTGGAAATTGAATGAAGAATCATGATTTTAATAATTGTTCCAATGAACTTAAAATGTGTATTTGGAGTCAAAATAATATAAGGTTTAAACCTCAAAACATTTTCCTAAGCTCTAGAGGTGAAAAACTTAGTTTAGGTGTCCTAGTTTAGAAATACAAGGAAAAAATTATTTTCCTAATATGGAAAAGTCATACTTTGGACACTCTTATGTCCCATCTATCCTTCCAATGGGACAAGGGGGACAAGGAAGATACATGAAGTGTCAACTTCACTCTCACTCCCCCAAATCACACTTTGGACTCCCAGGTGTCCCAGGTGTTCCCTTTGACCCCAATAGTGCAAGGGGGACAAGGGGAAACCAAAGTGTGACCTCCATCCTTCTCCAAGGTCACACTTTGGTGTTCTTAGTTTCCCATTTTTATTGCCTCTATAACCCAAGGGACAAGGGGGACACAAAATTTTGCAATCCGATATCATGTCATACATATCCTAGACCACACATGACGACCATACTTTAGTCCCTCTGGAGCTCACTTTTAGCCGCTCATACTTCCCAGGTACTGCACTTTGGACACCTAGATGCATCCCCTCTATCCCCGATATCCCACATAATGGATAGAGAGGACATAAATGATGCATCCTTACCCCTCATGGTTCATTTTTAAAACTCCTTCAAGCTGTTAGAGGTCTTAGACAGGTCAGAAAACACATGAACATTTAATCAACTCTCCATCTCTTCCAAACTTGTTTTTAATTTAAATGAAAATTGGTGTTGATTTCCCTTATCGAAATCCATTAATGATTGAGATATGCTAACAACATCGAATTGTAGAAAATTTATTTTTTGATTCTATAGGAGATACTGGACATGCGAAAAATCTTAAAATTTGGAGCAGAGAATCTCAAAGCAAAAACTATAATTTCAAGACCAGTTTTGTTATAACCTGACATCTGTAAGTACCAATTCTAAAAATATTAGGTATTAATGTCTTTTAATGTATAAGAATATCAAGTTTCTAAAAATGGAAAGTCCTCAACATTCTTGGCACTCCAAATGGGAAAGCGACAATGGAAAGTGAAGACTATGAAAATTTGTTAAAAATAATGGTCCTAGATAGAACCTGCTAAAAATAGTAAGGATTGAAATTGAGAACAAAAAATTATGGACACATTATTCTTATATCATTACATTTTTCCATCATCTTAAGGCCAGGAAGTTATTTTGTGGCCCCAAAAAAAAAGAAAACCCCCCGTAGGCTTCGAAAGCATTAGTTCTGAGGTGACCCTGTAAGACATAATTTGATGCAAGAAGTTGGATGGTCCAAATCATCCTAATTCTATTAGAATATAGTCACCCCAATTGAATCCATAAATAAAAGAGATATCATGTGGATCATAATGTGACAAGGAACATACTAGGGTGTCAATGTGTGTAAAATATAATCACTTAGACAATGAGTGTAATTAGGAAAATCACGAGGTCCGTGAGTGATTTGAAACATCAAGAGATCCATTTAAACTCAAGGTCATCAAGGATATGGTCATCAAGATCATGATAAGATAATCTACCCATGAGTAATGATGGCAGTCATCTAAGGCTCACAAACAATGCATATCTCAGGCGAGTGTTTCTAAACATTTAATCAATGTTTGGTGATGTGCTCACATATTATAAGTCAGAAAGGTGACATTTACAATATTTTAGTACAATGTGGAGGTAAAAACATGAAACCCATTCTAATATATGCCTTAAAGTTCCATTCATGGATCAATCCTTCTATCAGGAGGAGGAAACATATCTCTAGGAGGAGCAGCTGGGTAAAAAATGTATTCATATACCATAAATAGGTTTCCTCTCATGTGACATCTTGGTCAGGAAAGTGAATTGTGAAGAGGTCATCATTTTCAAAGGTAAAATATGAAGATCAAGGAGTGAGTTAATGATCATCATATCTTGACTCTTCCATTGTGTTTAAAACTCTTTAGGGAACAAGTCAACATGATCTAGTCAAGATATTGAGGTACTTAGGACTATTGGGTTTGTAAGATCAAGAAGTCATATATTCCCATGAGAAGCATGTGAGCATGAAATTGCATGAGAATCATAAAACTAATACCATTCAAGGAGGATTTCATAGTAGGGAAGGGCAAGGGGATGATATTCATTTGGAATACCATTCTTGTAAGAATGAGGAACCATATCAATTTCACATGATGTAATTCACACAACATTGTCCTTAGACACTCAATCAACATCTGGTAGTGTGATCACACCTCAAAGGATAAATCATAATTTTATCACCCTCATCTCAAATAACACAGGTGACCATAGAACAAGAACCTCACAGGAAGCAATCCTTCTACCTACAAGGTAAAGACCTATTTCAGGAAGTGAAAAACAATCATAAAGAGGTTTGGGCATCATGGAGTTGATTTGTGATTACTAAAGTGAATTGTGAATGCTTAGAAAAGTAAGAAAGTGATCCTAACTCAAAAATTGTAATAAGAAGATATCATCATGTTCCCATCACAATGAAAATTTCATAATAGTGTTTCTGAACACTTATTTGATGCTCTGGTATGTTTCCATTATATCATAGAAGAAAGAAGTTGTGATCACATTGATTTCAGTCAACAAGTTATGCATTGAAAAAGGATTAATCCTCGTCAGATTGGCCAAACCTTCTCTCTTTATCTCTCTTCGTTCTTCTCTCTCCATATCCTAATTATCTATTAAGAATGTGCTATTTTACTATTGTGTCTTATTCACTTAAGTGACCTTCAAATTAACATTGTAAGAGTCATTTTTCATTAATAAGGAAAAGTCTCACTTTCATTGCCTAGGAATCTGGAAGGTCAGAAGTGACGAAGGGAAGTGAAAATTCATGTGGGGGTAAATGAAGAGACTTTTTTATATGATATAAATTGGAATGGCTTCTCCATTCTAAAGGGATGGAAATTGTTTATTATTCTATGTTGTTGATATTTACCACTAATACATCAATCAATGGTATTTCTTCAAATTGTCCCTCTATTACTTTTAACTTTGTATGTTGTTGATGTCCTTGATTTGAATTTACTTTATGTATCACTCATTGATTGCTACATCAATCAATGTGGAATAAAAGAATTTTGTAAGCCTACTCACAACATTAATTTCTTATATCTCAAATCACTTTACCTCCTCACAATGAATTCATCCCTTGTATGCACTTTCCTATGTATCCCCAACCTAACAACCAACCACAATTTTTGTTAGTTTCTCTACTACACAATAAGGAGGGTCTTATCCCCAACCATTTGAAAACCAATAATTTACACCACAACAAAAGCATGGTGATCTTGACATGTATAAGTTATGGATTCACTACACTTATTATAGATATAAGGGGCACATATACCATATATATTACTATTTATATTTACATAATTTTCAAGAAGTTTAGGAAATTCAAGAAGTTACAAACCTAAATTTGTCTTTAGTGGTGTGGTTTATTAGATAATGTCCATTAGGGTTGTGACACCTAATGTTACAGGGTATTATAATTTGTGTCTGGTGTGGTCCCACTTCTCTTCCAGTGTTGGATATTTAGTGTACTCATATCCTGCTCTATTTTAATAATGATTTTTTATTTTAGAATTGGAGACTTGATATCCCCTCAGTTATCCATGGATGTTACAATATCCATATCCCTACACCATTATTAAGGGGGCATGGTCCTCTTCATCTATAGATAAATTTTAGATACACGAATATAGGTATACTTCTTCCTTTCTCCTCTCTACTTTTACAAATGGTGATTTTAATATATTCTGAGTTTAATATTTAAATTTAATTATATGGACATTGATTAGAATCTTGTGTTTTAGGTTTTACTCTTGGAGGCATCTTGTAGCATCTTAAGAACTTAATAAATCAATAAAGTCAAGCAAATACAAATCATTTTCCACACTAAGGTGTGTATTTACTTTAACATATCAATTTTCATTTGCTAGATTAAAGGGGGGGAATGTAAACGTATAAATATGGTAATTAGACACTAAATAATGATTAATTTTTATTTTATACCTTGATTACGACTTGCATGGGTAAACAAAGCACAAAAACATTATCATTCCCTATTCCAAGGCTTGAAAATACTTATCATTCTCTCACATAGTTTCTTAGAAACCCATATGAATTATCTAAATGCTGATAAACATCTCTTACCTCTTTTCAAGCCTCTCCAAATATTAGCATTAAGGATTTTTTCTTCTAAACACTGTAGACACCTAAATTTTGCTTTTGCAATCTTATTTCCAAAACACACACAAATCACTCTTATTCCTCCCAAATCCATTATAATTAGTACTCTTTGCTAATTAACTAATTTTTTTTGCCACTTTCATCAATTAACAAGCACTTTGTTGATCACCAAATCCCGTTTGCATTCAGGATGCCACTTTACAGCGAATCATAAGCCAAAACCCTCTTCAAAACAGACAATTAGCATTTATAAGCTAATTAATCCTATTTTGCCCTTGTTTTGATCAATATACCCTAGTATTGACTCAAACCCCTCTTCCAACCACTCAAAATCACCCCATTCACCTCCACAACATCTCAATGAGCTTAAAAATCCTATCCCAGCCTCCTAGTTGACCCTAAGTGGTTGATTAAGGCTCCATACCTCTTAATCACTTGGTAATTCACTAATTGTGATTAAAAAGGCCTAATCATGATTAGCAATTCTAATCTAATTTGGGGCTTTTAGTCCCACATGCACAAAAATACAAGTTTCTCCCAAAAGGAAAACTATAAAAAGAGTGCACCTCATTCCTTTACATATACACCATGATTTGATTTGCATCTCATATAATACATATGATTTCTAAGCCAAGTCCAATCCTTGCTTAAAACCTTCAACAAGGTTAGTAGATGAATAATCTAAAGTGACTTACCAAGTCATTTGGAGAGGTCATTTCACCATTTTTGAGTAGCAACCATAACCATTTGATTACCCCTTAGGTCTATTTAGGTCCATGTTAGGTAATTGATCATATTAGTAGGCATGTTTAGTTAGTTTTTGCATTGTTTTCATACTAATTAGGCATTATTTTAAGCTTCTATCTTAATGTTACATTCCTAGACTTAGAGCCCTAGCTAATTAGGTGAAAATGGTGTTAGCATTCCTTATTTAGCTTTGTATTTTGCTTTGTGAAAGTTTAGGGTGCATTCATTTGGCACGCCCAATGGGACAATACCCCATTTCATTCGATTTCAAGCTTTTTAACTTAGTTTCAAAGTTTTTCATTTCAAGTTTTTAGATTAGTTTCAAGTTTTCTAGATTAATTTCAAGTTTTCTAGTTTACTTTCAAGCTTTCTAGATTACTTTCAAGATTTTTAGATTACTTTCTCAAGTTTTTAAGATTAATTTCAAAATTTTAGAGTAATTTTCAAAGTTTTAGATCAATTTCCATTTTAAAAAGTTGTTTCAACTAGATTAGTGGTAGAAGTTGTGTTTTCTTTCTTTTTGTAGGATATAAGGAGGTGAAGCCCTGTCAAAATTTCAAATAAATTCCAAATATTGGACCTTTTTTCAAGAAAATTACTTTAAAACTCAGATTTTTGAGTATCTGTAGGAAAAAGGTGCATGTGCATAACTGTGAGCGCCTATGCCTCACTGAAAGCACATGTGCATCATTAACTTGTGAAAAATTTTAGAGGGGCACCTATGCATGACTATGAGCGAATGTGCATGCATGTGATCACTTGTGCACTAATAGGGGTGCATGTGCATCAAGGTAAATATTTTTCAAAATTCTAAAACTTCAATTTTGTGATTCTTATAAGTTTTTAAGGGTTCTTAGATGCTGTTTTAGTCAAATTATTGATTTTAGAGAAATATTCTTAAAAAATTGTCCTATAGTTTAATAAAGGGTATTTTAAGTAAATTGAGTTAGATTTTGAAGAGTGATTGTGTTTTCATACTTTGATTGAGTTTGGAATAGAGTTGTGTATGCTCTTCTCTTGCACCTAGTTTGATCTTGAGAACCAAAAACACCTCTAAACTATTATTTTTTCCTCTTGGGAGTAAGTAGGAACAATTATCATTCATTTTTTGTTTAAGAGAATAAAACTTCATTTTTTGCATGTGCTTGATCTTTTAGTTTAAGAGCTTTTTCATTTGATAAGCAATCAAGACTAAAACTTGTGTATGCTCTTCCCTTACACCTAGTGTGATCTTGGGAAATAAAAGAAATTTTAGTTTTTCATTAATAAGCACTTGGATTAATTGGGAATAAACCTTGTTTTTGCAAAGTTTTATGGTAGTCAGTTGATTTACAAGCATTTTTCATTGTTATTTTATTATGATATTGTGAATCTATTTGAAACTACTAACCATTTTGTGAAGAAACTAACTCTAGTCAAAGAAATGAGGACCTAAATTTTTTTTCTAATTGCACATGTGATTGTAGGTTGTCAAAAGGAGTGCAACAAAAACCACATTACTTAATCCAAAAGATAAAAAATACACCACAATCATCACATTGTATTTGCAGGTTTCGGTTAAGAGCTACGACTCATTCGCTTAACTAGGAAATAACCCCTTTGGCATAAGCCTTAAGCTAAAACAATGGGGGTGGTCCTAGGAACCTTAAATTAGTTCACACAAGAGGGAACCTTGTGAACAAAATAGGAAAGTGCTCCACACTACCGACTTGTCTAGTATTACGACCCTAGTGAAAGTATAATTGAACGCATTTCGGTGCTCATTATACTG
This sequence comes from Taxus chinensis, assembly GCA_019776745.2. Taxonomy (NCBI): domain Eukaryota; kingdom Viridiplantae; phylum Streptophyta; class Pinopsida; order Cupressales; family Taxaceae; genus Taxus; species Taxus chinensis. The sequence continues at coordinate 114,648,644 of CM034151.1, forward strand.
AAGGGGGTAAAGTAAAACCGAGATACTCCCAAATTAGTTTGTGTGACTTTTTGGGTAAATCGAGCTCACCATAGATATCTTGTGACACCTAGAGAGAGAACCACCTAGGAAGCTTGCCGACTTGGAGCCATTGTTTTTGTCTTAGATAATGTACTTGAGTGCTCTCACAAAGTGAATTTTTTTTTAGATTAAAAATCTTGTTTTTCGAACAAGGGAAAGAATCTCTTAAATTTGAAACCTCATGACATTTCATCATGAAATCTACTTAGTGTCATTTTGACCTAGTTTTTCACTTTTCCTAGGACAAGGTGAAACTCTGCCAAAATAGCACCAAGTGTATTTCAACGCCATTTGGTATACACCTTTGTTTTCTTATTGCCCATTTATGGACAAAAGGAAACAACATATAACAGATACCACTAAATATCACGTGTCCACCACTTTTGTATTCTACTTGCGTGACTAGGTTGCAATTCTGGAGCGCAAGTATTGAAAGTGTGTATGGTATGTACTTACGATCTAGTAGGCCCTCTTGTCTTAAAGACCCCTATTTGATACTTATTATCATCATAGTTAGGTGATTTCATCCTTGTCTTCTTTAGAGTTGTTACGCTGCCCACATTGTAGCCATACAATTGAGGTATTTACATCTTATTTCCATTGTGAAATTATGCTTAAATCTCTATATTGTAGGGTTATTCTGTTCTCACGTTTAGAAAATTCTTGTTATACTTAGACATAGTTTTTACATCCTAACTTTGTCTTGAGTTTTGTGAGTGTTGAGGATACATTGCTAGCATCTTGATAACATCATTTTGACACTAAAAATATTGCTTTCCTAAAATCTTGGTTCACATGTCTAAATAGTATCGTTACGCTGCTCACATTGTTATCATCAATTTTACAAGACTTAGACTTTGTTAGTGTTTAGAAACTGGTTTTTAGTATATCTTGTTAGAATATCACATAAACATTTCCTTATCATTTAGGCCTTGTTTGGTGCAAAATTGACCTAACTGGTAATATTGTGTTGTCACTATTTGGTTGCAAACCTATCTAGACAAATCTTAAGGAATAAACTATTTGGTGTGACTAAATTTTGAGTTGTATATCATTGTACTATTCAGGATAGGCTTGTGTCGTATATTACCTTAATAGGTTGAGTTAAGTGTTTATTCTTTGGCTCTTAGGATCATGTTGATTTTGTTAGATTCGTGGATATTTTATAGTCAACATTTTTTGAGACGATTTAAGCGTTGTTGCGCTGTGAAAATTTTCCTAGGGTCCATTTTTAAACCTTAGTGGAAACCTTTCTCATTATGCCTCATATTAAAAGAATGGGGTATCAAAAATTAGGAGTGGGTACCTTTGGAAATAATAACCCACTCTTGGAAGAAAATGTCATGATCAATCATAGTAGTGATGAAGGGGATTCTCCTCATGTAAATATGGAAATTAATTCTACCCACTTTGATGACTACATCTACTAAACTAAACATGAGGTACTAGATGTGTTGTCGAGCTAGGAGAAAAATTACCTCCTACAATAGACCCTTCTCTCGTTATTGGTATGGTTCATGGAGAAGAAGAAACATAACGTCCTCTTGAGAATATCAATGATATATTAAACCCAGGTCACACCTCTACTTCAGGATGACCGAATAATGAAGAATTACCTTTCGAAAATGAAAGAGACTATAGTTTACCTCCTCTTAAAATTCATTGTGAAGATCATGAATACCATGTTCATCATGTGCAACCTTCTCCTAATGAAAATCGTCATAACATACCTATTCAAGAGGTGATGTTAGAGCAACAGGTCCAAGCCCTTACTCACCAATTGGAAATTTTGGCATCCCATATACATAAGGAACAACTAAAAGTTTTGAAACAAGTTATACCAAAAGTGAAACCAAAAGCTTTGTTTTACGAGTTCCCAATAAACACTCCTCGATGGGAGGCACAAAGAGATCCTTATGAAGATATTCTTGTATTAAATAAGGGTGGGAATACACCTATATTTAATCCTACATATAGACCTACGCCACCCACGCAAGATGCAATTTTCAATCAAGAGTGGTCAACAATGAAGAACGCCCTTCAAGTGTTACAAGAGGGCCAAACTAGTAACAATAACAAGAAGTATCGGTTCAATGAGTTATGTCCCTACCCATTTGAAAAATCCATGTTACAGGTACCTTTCCTAAGACACTTTAATTTTCCAAAATTTGACAAATATAAGGGAAAAGGTGACCCTTGTGACCATATTAAAGATTTTTATGTGGCATGTCAAGAGGTGGCATTCAATGACAATTATTTATACGTCTCTTTCCACAAAGTTTGGGAGCAATGATGCTAGAATGATTTGTACACATCCCTAAGGGATCCATATCAACATGGCCAAAACTAGAAGAGAGTTTTGTATGACACTTCTCTTTCAATATAGAAAATGATGTTACCATGTTAGATCTCTGCAATGCCAAGCAACGAAACAATGAAAACTTCGATGCATTTTTACAAAGATGGAGAGGGTTAGCTAGTCACTTCCCTTGCTCCATACCTGAAAAATAGCTGATAGGCATATTTTTTCTAAACTCCATCCAGACATTATGTTCCACTTGCAAATGCATTTTGGCAACACATATGAAGAGGTAATTGAAAAAGGGAGTGAAATTAAAAAGGCATTGTTAGCTAGGGGGAATCTAAAACCTTTCTCCTATAAACACAATGATTCTAAATCTAACGATAAACCAATTTTTTTTCAGAATAAAAAACAACAAATCGTTAGTGATGGGATAGTAGATTATAAGTGGGTGCAAGTTGTTCAAAAATACACACCTCTAAAACTTGCAAAGGGTAATCCACCTATGGAGTATAAATGTTGTGCTTTCAATCCTCTTTCAAACTCAATGTCATCAATACTAAAAAACTAGAGGCGGTTAATATGGTTAGATATCTTGAAACTAAAAATTATGGGGATGACACGCCTAAGCCATCATGGTTTATAGATAATGAACATTTCCAATTCCACCGTATTAAAGGTCACAAAATGGATAAGTGTTTGAAGTTGCAACACTACATCCAAGACTTAATCAAAAGTGGTGATGTGGAGATGGATTCATCCACTCCTAACAAATCCCCAAATATGAAGAATTTTCCTAAACATAATTATGAAAAGAATGTAAATTATGTGTTTGATGAGGAGAATCATTTTAATGCTCTCATTAGTTGTATAGATACACCTGTTGAACATGTCAACACGATAATCCCTGTGATATCCCCTGGACTATCTATGTCTAGACATGTGCTGAAAAATACTGATTATCATGCAGTTCCACATACTTATGACAATAGGGAACCTAGGCTTCTACATTCCCATTAAATGATGCCTATTACGACTAGGCCTCATTTAGTTCTGCGTGCTAGAGAGCCCATTCGGGTACCCTGTTCCCCACCTTCATCTCATAGTTGGTGGTATGGTTTGGACACTTTTGATCCAAATTATTATTTGGGTTCCCCCCACTCTTCTTCTGAATCCTATCCAAACTATTATTCTAATTCTTTAGATTCACCTCGATCTTCTGAAAATTATCATCAGAGCTATTCACTTCATTCGATTCTTAAGTCATAGTCCTCCCTTGTTTCGTAGGGCACCCCTTATCAGTCACCTAAATGAAATCTTCCTCCTTTGAAGATCCATGTGGACCCAAGTATCGCTACTCAAACATCTAATTTGGTCCTTGAGCCACGGTCCTCCCTATCTTCATAAGACCCCATTTCACATTCGCCTCAACGATCCCTTCCTCCATTGAAGAGCTCTCCAACTTAAAGTCCTTCTAATCAATCATCAAATTCGACTCCCATGTCACATTCATCTAATCAACCTCCTACGGTCAAAGAAAAAATACCCCTACCGATCGATTCATCTCAAGATGAGGAGATGATCACAGAATTCTTGGGGTCACATGATGGCTTTCCAATAGAGGATTACAATCAAGGATTTAATCTTGAATTTGATATGCTTACATATTGGGAAGAATAAATTGATTCCTTTTTTCAGAATACTAAGGAAGATCCTAAGACCATTGAGGAAGAGCCTATCTTATCATTACCTAATCATTCTTTATCTATCATGATTCCTCCATCACAATTTCACCTTGGGTCACTACTTGGTAGCCCATCGTCTGCTTCTATATGTGGGGCACCTCCAAGTAGCCCTTCATCATATATGTATGGCTCACCCCCTGGTAGCCCATTTTCTTCTATATGTGGCTCACCTATGGGTAGCCCCTCTTTTTCTATACTGGGGGCACGTCCTAAAACCCCTCATCTTTGATTCTTGGGCCACATCCTAGTAGTCCATGATATTCTATCTATGGGACGCCACCTGAAAGTCCTTCATATTAAATCTTAGGGCCACATCCTTGTAGTTATTTATCTTCACTCTATGGGACACCACCTGGTAGTCCATTCTCTTCAATTCTTAGACCATATCCTTTGCATCCATCATATTTTTCTTATATCAATGATTGTGGAAAACCCATTTCCATTTCTCACAAAAATTACATTCATCCACGTTCTTCTCCCACTTCTCTGGATCAGACAAGTCACGTAGTAGCTTATAGGAAACCAAAACGGTTCCTTCATCAGGCTCAGATCAATAATTCCAAGAGTTCCAAAGCTCACAAAAATTTAAACAATCTTAAAGTTAAGAATCAAACACACTTCAAAAATGCACATCAATGCACCCATCAAGTATGGCATAAAGTGTAGAAACCTCTGGATAGGGACCTCAATATCCCAAATACAAAATCCATGTTTCACAATAAAACAAGTCATCTATTGAGTATGATCTCACCACGATCATTGAGATCGGGGATAATATGACTCTTGATAAGCAAACACGCCTAGTCTTCCTTATCAAGGAAATTGCTAAAATTGTTGTTGGATCTTATCACGCCAAGTGACCTTGTCGGTCCCACCTTTCAAAAAAGATTAAAAAAAAGAGAACACATTTCAAAAAATCAAAGGTAAACGAACACACATTGCAATCAGGTATTACATACACATGGATGTTCTTTCTTCCCTTCCTTGTTATTCATTTTGCAAGTCTTCCTACCATTTTCATCCCTTCACTGATATTTTGGTTAGCCTATTCATTTGCATTTTGCAACAATTATCTCTATCGTATCCATTTGGCCTTGGTCTTTTATTACCTTGGTAAATTAAAGAACGATTGACCTCTTAGAGATCATATCACAATCAACATCTAAAAAACTTGTTACGAAGAAATTTTGGACATATTTGTTGACACTATCCAATGTCATCATCACAATCACTTCCGCCTCCTTCCATCAAGCCATCAGTGGTTCTTAACCCCTTGTCAAATAAGAGAGCTGAAATAAGTTTTCAGAAAGCAAAAGAATCAATCAAATCAAAAAGCACAAAGTTGAAAGCAAAATCTAAAAGTAGAAGAAAATTGATATATAACTCTCTCTTGGGGTATTTCCAATAATATCTACCGAGGATATGGATGCCTGACTGGTAGTAGAGAAATGTTGTGATTAGAATCAAATGCATCTCCGTTGGGGCTATGGATGCCTAGTTGGTAGTGGAGCAATGTACGGATCTCCTTCCGCAATCCATTCATAAAATCAACTTGTAAAAGTAAATCATTCCTACACATTGGCTATGGTGTCTTCACTTGTTGTCTATCAAATCTTCCCTCCAATAGGTAATGAATTTCCACATGCACACACTGGATCTCTATGAGAAAACATGATTAGTATGTTACCAAGTGTCTTTTTTTGGACCTTGTTCAGACTCTTACTCTAGTCCATATCTTGTCTCATGATTCGTGCCTTTGGATAACCGCTTATTCATCACAAGGCTTCTAAGCTATATTCACAAAATTCATGTTGTTCTTCTACTTCATTCAGAACATCCATGTGTATAGTATTGCCTTTTTTCCATGTTTACGGGCACCTTTGTTCCCTTTCTCAAAATAATATTCCACTTCTTTCTATCATGTGCTTCTTGGCCAACTTACACTGGGGGCATCCTTGCTCCTACATAGCATGTCATTGGGTTAAGTTCATCATTATGTTGAACCTATCTATATTTTCCTTGATTTGGCTTCTGCATGTGAATATTTTTCCTTTGAATATTCCCATCTAATGCTGGGGGTAGTTTCACATCTTCACTTTCTTGTGCATACGCGTGGCATTCTGCCCTTGTACATCCCATCTATCATTGGGGGCATCCACATTTATTCATTTCATGTATATAGCTTTAGAAAACTTCTAGAAAATCAAAAACATTAAAATACGTTTAGTAGAAAACTCCTAAAACATTCAAATATGTTAGTCAGAAAAGTCAAAACATCCAAATAAACAAATTGGTGAGATGAATTAAAAATCCCAAGAAAATTAGTAAAAAAATTCAAAACCAAAAATTTATGTTGGCATTTCTTGGTTCACTTCAATACCTTTCCAACACAAAAAACATGGAGTCGTTTCGATGTTGGGAGAAAAAGATATGGCCTCTGGAAGATAGGTAGTGCATTCAGTGTTGCACAGGTGCCCAGGCACCCATGATGCAGTAAAAAACTTCAAAAATGAGCTAACTACTGCCAACACAGGGGCTTAGGCTCCCTTGCTTTATGAACATAGGCACCCAGGCACCCTTGCATCATGCACAAACACCCTTACATCATGCACAGGAGCCCTTGCATCATGCACAAGCACCCTTGTGTTTCTCCTTTTCTCCCGCGTAAGCATCTTTTCTTCCACATGAGCTCCTTATCACATTGATTGATATTGATTGTTCCTAATTTCATAAAATATAAATTTAAAAATCCAAATTTATCTTACCATTTTGTAGTTCGCTTTGATACCTTTCCATGTAAAAAAATAGAGTTGTTTCGATGTCGGGAGCAAAATTTATGGCCTCTGGAAGATAGGTAGTGCATTCAATGTTGCACAGGCACCCAGGTGCCCTGGCCAAGTACAATGCAAAAATCACCAAACTACATCAGCACAGGCACCCAGGTGCCCATGCTGACCAAATCTAGTGTAAATTTCACCAAAAGAGCTCAACACAGGTGCCCAAGAGCCCTTGCTAGCCAAGTAAAGCGTAAAAATTCCCAAATTGGCTCAGCATAGGCGCCCAGGCACCCATGCTAGCCAACTAACATGCAAAAATGATAAACTGGCTTAGCACAAGCACCCAGGCACCCATGTTGGCCAAAAAAATTCAAAAAAACCTCAAAGTGGCTTAGCACAGGCACCCAGGCACCCATGCTGGCCCAAAAATTTCACAAAAAACAATAAGTTTCTCAGCATAGGCGCCCAGACGCCCATGCTAACAAGTAAAATACAAAAAACTTGCATAGGTCATAAATTTTTCTCCCGACATCGAAATGACTCCATGTGTTTTATGTTGGAAATATATTGAAGCAACTACACAATGATAACATTAATTTTGGCTTTAGATTTACCAAAAATTTATGGTTTTTCATTTTTAAAATGGTTTACATACAACTGAATCCTGTATCACCTGCATTATCCTCAACATCAAAATTGGTTCTACAAAACTATATTTCTGACATTCTTTCTTATTCTTATCTCAAATGACATGTGGATCATCGTGATATACCTCCATTAACAAAGTTGGGTCTTCTTATTATGTCAGTACTCCTGTGCAACAGTGAGTTTCCAGGTACTGTGTCATAATGCACGAATGCTTTCCATGGGACTACTTGTGTCCTCCGTTTTTCCCTTGCATGTGTTATTGCTTGGGGCATCATTTTTAACCCTTTTCATTACAACATGAACATTTAGGAATTAGAGATCTTGATAACAAAAAAATTGGTACAACTATCTTGAACGTTGTTTTGTTTGAGTATATGTGATTGTGCTAGTTTCTCTGTTAGGTTAGCTAGTTTACTTACTCGTATTGCATTACATGTGCGTATGTTGCATTGAGTTAAGAGTAATTTTACTTACTCTCGTATTACATTATGTATATTGCATTGTGTATGTTACATTGAGTTATTGAGTTGAGCATCGTTTTACTTACTCGTATTTCATTGCATTATGTATGTTGCAGTTTTACTTTCTTGTATTGCATTGCATTGTGTATGTTGCATGGAGTTACCTAGAGAATGAAAAATGTTAGTAATTTAGTCTTTTCATGTTATCTTACATTTTTGTTCATTTCAATAAAGGCCGATGATGTAGACCTAGGGGCAAAATGATATAAATAGGTTGCTTATGGAAAGGTTGGATGAAAAGATTGGGCTTGTCCTATATTTCTCCATTAATCATTTCTTCTCCATTATCATTTATTACCATTACTAATTTTTCTCCTAAAAACTCACCCAGGGAAATAAACAACCATGTTTATCCCTATCCTTATTCATTCTCAATACCTAAGGGTTTCACGCCCATTCTGACCCATTTTCTTCTATCCATTTCAAATCATATTTTCGATCGTCGATTGACTTCTTCTATCACCCCATAGACACTCGAGGGGGCATCCTTCATCCTACTAATTTTTCTTCAAAAAATTACCTGTTTATGCTTGTCTACTATATTTGAAGTGAAGTCACTAACTTCACCTCAAATAGGGGAAAATGTAGACACCTAAATTCTTCTCTTGCAATCTTATTTCCAAAACACACGCAAATCACTCTTATTCCTCCCAAATCCATTATAATTAGTAATATTTGCTAATTAACTAACGTTTCTTGCCACTTTGGTTGGTTAGCAAGCACTTCATTGATCACCAAATCCATGTTCGCATTCTAGGATGCCACTTTACAACGAATCTTAAGCCAAAACCCTCTTCAAAACAAAAAATTAGCATTTATAGGTAATTAAGCCTATTTTACCCTTGTTTTGATCAATATACCCTAGTATTGACTCAAACCCCTCTTCCAACCACTCAAAATCACCCCATTCACCTCCACAACATCTCAACAAGCTTCAAAAGCCTATCCTAGCCTCCTAGTTGACCCTAAGCGGTTGATTAAGGCTCCATACCTCTTAATCACTTGGTAATTCACTAATTGTGATTAGTAAGGCTTAATCATGATTAGAAATTCTAATCTAATTTGGGGCTTTTAGTCCCACATGCACCAAAATACAAGTTTCTCCCAAAAGGAAAACTATAAAAATAATGCACCTCATTCCTTTACACTTTACACCATGCTTTTATTTGCATCTCATATAATACATATGATTTCTAAGCCAAGTCCAATCCTTGCTTAAAACCTTCAACAAGGTTAGTAGATGAATAATCTAAAGTGACTTAACAAGTCATTTGGAGAGGTCATTTCACCATTGTTTGAGTAGCAACCATAACCATTTGATTTCCCCTTAGGTCTATTTAGGCCCATGTTAGGTAATTGATCATATTAGTAGGCATGTTTAGTTAGTTTTTGCATTGTTTTCATACTAATTAGGCATTCTTTTAAGCTTCTATCTTAATGTTACATTCCTAGACTTAAAGACCTAGCTAATTAGGTGGAAATGGTGTTAGCCTTCCTTTTTTAGCTTTGTAGTTTGCTTTGTGAAAGTTTAGGGTGCATTAAGACACTAGTGTCTAGAGTTGGGCACTAGTGTCCTCTTCTTCTAAACAATCGTATTTATTAACTTTATCCTTATTTCCCTGTCTAGGTTGGTATTAATGTGAAATTATATTCCTTGGAAATGTATAAAAATAAATCAAACACTCTCATTTAGTCACTAAGGCAACATTAACAATCACTTGACTCCTACTTGGAAATAACGAGGCACACTTGATCATCATCTCCAAATCTCCAGCGAAGCTACCCTAAAGTTCCATAAATCAAGAGAATACATAAGTAACAATCCCTATGTAGGTATAAAGGACTCCAAACTCTTCCAAGAGCATCCCAAGTTGAGTTTAAATATTTCTAAAGTCTTATTAAGCACATATACACGAAAGGGCACTTTAAGAGTTTCTATTTACAAGAACTCTACTTACGAACTTTACTTCAACTTTCTATCTATCAAAAATTGTATATTATCTTTATAGTTACTCTCTTTATTTGTGTTTAGGTAGAAGGGAAAATATAGGGGATGGCTTTCTAGTTTGCATTCACATTTGTAGAGCACTAAGAGAACCACATGGAGCTTGAACCACTCATTTAGGTAATATAGTGTAGAACTTGTTCAAAATTAACAAGAGGAATTTCCACCAAGCTAAATCTAACTCCACCACACATAAAACCATTTTTTTTGTTATCTAATCATGTGCTTGAAGTGAAAGAGTAGGAAAAATAGGTTTTTAATAATTACATATGCATGCACAAATATTATGGAAATAGAGAAAGTGCATAAAGGATCTACAATTAGTGACAAAACATTTGTTTGACCAAAAGTTAAAAAGTAGTGCCAAACACTAGCACAAAATAAGCTAGTAGCACCTCGTGCTTTTGTCTAAGCCTGTCACTACTTTCCAAGAAGGTTTCAAGTCTAGAATCCTAGACGAATCAATTTTATCCCATTTATAGTTTGTTTTCCCTAATTCTAAATTCAAAACATCTACACGATGTCGAGGAAGCTAACTCAATGTATATTATTATATATTAATGTATTTTGGCATGCTTTTAATCAAATAATATTTCTTTATTGCATTTACATGTTTTGTCAAATTTGAATGTCATTATATTTATTCATAAAATCTAATTGAGTATTAGTCTCTGGATATGTAACCTAATTAAGATATTTACCATTTTTATTATGATTCTAATTTAGGTTAACTAATAATTTAAAACATTTAATTACTAAGTTATTTAATACTTCTATAATGACACGTCAACCTTTATTAACAAGCTTATTCACACCTAACATATTCTAGTTTAAATTAAATATGTAAATAATTGCATTCAATGTATGTTATGCAAGCAATTTATGTAAAAGTGCGAAGTATAAAGTAGGGAACGTGTTTTCATTTACAATGTGAATTAACTTTATATATAAAAAAGTGTTTTGAATATAAAACATTATTATATTTAATTACATTCAAGAGATGTCATACTAGAAATAAAATTGCAAATTAAAGAGTAATGGATGTGAGTTTTTATATATGAAGTGTAGGTGTGTTTGCACACATAGGAATGTGTGTACGCACACATAGGAATGTGTGTACACACACACACACGTGTGTGTGTGTGTGTGTGAGAGAGAGAGAGAGAGAGAGAGAGAGAGAGAGAGAGAGAGAGAGAGAGAGGAGAGAGAGAGAGAGAGAGAGAGAGAGAGAGAGAGAGAGAGAGAGAGAGAGAGAGAGAGAAGTATTATCAACTAAAGAGAATTTTTTTTATTATAATTTTGGTTTTTATTATTTGTTCATGGCTAAGATTTAGTGATGTAGGAGTATTAAGAGGTGGTTTATGTTCATGATGTAAATATCATAGTTTGAGTTCATCCTTAATGTAAGGGTGAATTTCAAAGTCAATAAGAAGCATTTAATGAGCTTCATGTTTCTTTATAAGTCATTGTCTAATTTCCCTCCAAAATGGAGGATTTGAAAATTTGTAATGGATTCTGAAAGATTGTAAGGATTGAGCAAGTTATATAGGGTTTAAATAATTAAGAATGGTTATAATAGGTCTTTTTATAGTCTAAAAAGGCATTTTCACTCTTTGTAAAATTGGATCTCATTTCAAGTGTTATCCAGAAGACTAGTTCTATGTTGGGTAAAGTATCTTAGCTAGAGATAAGGGCGAATAGAGATATTCATGGTTTATTTTAAGCTCAAGATCAACTTAAGACCTATTATTAAGTAGAGATGTGTTTGAATAAAGGTAAATAAAACAACTGAGTAAGGGCAAGGTTGAATGAAGTTCAGAGATGTGAGTGGGAGAGTAGTAAAGAAGGCCTCTAGGCCTGTATCTTGTAATAGAGACTGTGTAAGAAGCAATAAAAAAGTTACTTAAAGGTCAAGGTATGTTCCAATAAAAGAATTTCCTGAGTTCATCCATGTAATTATAGAATATTTTATATGTTTTGGTTTTGGTTTAAACAAGACAATGATTAGTTGAGAAATATTTCATGTATATATTGTTTTCATTAATGGTCTATATGCAAATATGAAGAAAACTTATAATATACAACAATAGATGCACTTTGGATAAATACTCATGAAATAAGAAAGTTCCCTCATCTTGGAATAAAGTTGAAAAGGTTAGTTTTTAATTTTGAAATCAATCATAAGAAAATATATGTTGAAATCATCCATATTAGGTTGACTATAAACCCTAACCTAGGGTTTAAATTGAAATCCATGTTATTAAACAACCCCAAAAGCTATAAATTGGAACTAATCATCATTAGGAATATAATTCATGTTGATTTTTTTTGATGTTTCATGTCCATAGATGGAAGATATTCTTGACAATCATGGAAGAGCATGTTATAATTCACTAGATACCTAATTGAACTAGGTAAAAGTTGAACTAGGTAGTGTTAGTATGAAATCACAACACCCCCAAATGAGTTCTAAAAATATGCTTTTCTAAGGCAGAATCATCTGGTGTGATTGCATAACATTGAACTTTCCCCAAGGTGAGGGACCTTGCAAAAGTGGGAAAGATCTCCAGAGAAGGCCGGTTCCTCTTCCTAAACTACTTGCCATGAGCTACTCAAGTGCAGGCAAACTAAATCTAACGTAATCTAACCATTCCAAGGAACCAAGGAGAGAGAAAGAAGAAAAAAAAAGATCCTACACTAAAGTGGTGATACACCAGCAAAGGAAGTGAGATATTCTGTTGAGGAAGAAAGAAACAGGAAAAATGGAGATGAGTGCAGTCAGATAGAAGTAACATGGCCCAGATATTCAAATTCACCATTAAACTCCATGAAACACAACATCCTGCACCCGCAAATGTGAAATACATGCACAGAAAAACAAATTTGGAAGGGAGAGGCACAGAGAAACAACAAAACGATGTAAAGGGTTGAAGAACACCACAAAAACACGTTTTTATTGCTCTACAAGGTGCACATACCATTACATTTCTGGAATAGAGGCACAAATACATTTTCCAGGCATGGGAGAAGGTTCGCTGCTCAAAAATGGCATCGAGAAACAAATTTGACAGATTTTCTCTATACCGAGAATTTCTCTCTCTTTTCAAAAATATATATAGAAGAATAGAGAGGGAGAGGAGGGAAAAGTCGAATCCAGCTCCAACCACCATGAGATATGCATTGAATCCCACTTTGAAAGCTCAACCAATGAATATCAATATCTTATGTAAATCCTCCTATAATATGTCCATTCTGGTTCCCCATGTTTGTTTGTCGTGTTAAAGAAGGAAAGATGGCAGACCAAAATAAAAAATTCTGGCAGTTGAAGCAATTGGATCCCGTAATAATGGGGTGAAAGATTTTTTCTTGATTTTCACCCACCAAATCCTGCTAAAAACAATATTTTATGCTTCCATGGCATAGTAGAGGTTGAGATCTTCCAACAGTGTAAGATTTGAAATATTTCGAGCCTTGAGTTGAAAGATATGCCCCTTTGATGTTTGTATTGAGTCCGTACAAATGGGTGGGAAAACAATTTGAAAAATGGGTCCCCTTTTACATATGGGACATGCGGCAGTCAAATTAGGGCAAAAATCAGGTTCGCGGGTTTGGATTTATCTTTTCCCTCATTTTTCGTAAAAATGAAAAACTCAGAAAACTCCTGCAGCCCCGACGCTCCGCTTAGACACGTGGCGCCCTTTGGTTGCCTGGTGAGATGTGCTTCAATTTTTTTTCCTTTGTGCTCTTTTGTCAAAAGGAAAGTTTTCACCTTTTCCTCTGACGGACCACTTTGACCTAGGACACGCGGTAGTCTGACGCTTGTTTGGAGACCCTCTCTCTATTCAATCTTTGAATTAGCAACATTTAGACACTTGGTAGCCTCCACCGACCTGTCCCATGCATTGACTATTTAACTGAATTTCCCCTTTTTAAGACTAGACACGTGGAGGCACCATGCTTGCTTGAAAGCCTGATTCAAATTTGCATTTGAAGAATGCACCGTGGTGACACTTGGCCATCTCCGTTGTCTCCTCCATACTTAGTCAATTTTGGACTCTTTCCTACATGGTCTTGAACCCAAAGACCTCAAAACTTCACCGCTTCTTTTCTTTCTTGCTCCTAGCTTCTCTATGACATTGCTCCTTCATTTCCGACCCTACTATTTCATTTCCAAGCTCATCTGTAACATGTTTGATGAATTTAAGGCACGGGTTCACTTGAAAAAGTTGTTTCTTCTCTATAGTTTCTTTACGTGCAGGACATGTCTTGACCAAATTTTCCGAGGGGTGAATTTGGGACAACAATTTGGTGACTCACAGGGAAATCTGCTTGCTAGATGAAGAGACCAGTAGACTTGAAGCGTCCATTGAGCATGGAGTCAAGAATGATGGCCTGACACTGATCCTTCTCATAAAATGGACTCCCTGAATCTCTGCACTTTGCTCACCTCCGCCTGACTCTGAACCTACCTGCATGTCTGCACTCTCAATTTTCATGAGAAGTCTTGAAACAAGGCTTCTGAGAGTAGAAAATTATATTGACCCAAGCTTTCACCTATCCCTGAAATGGATTGTTTTGAAACGACTTAAGTTGCTCTGGATTTGTTCCCTTTTGGAGCTAGTAACTGTTACAGACCACTATGAGTCTTCTTGCCATGAATATTGAAGAGCCTGGCCTTATGCACCCTTGGATGAAAACGGAAAAAACTTATATACAAAGACCAAATCATACATGCCTCAAATGAGACATGCAGAGTGTGTATAAGAAATTATTCTGCTGAAAGAAAATCTACTCCTACTCCTAAACTAACTAGATGGAAAGAATGCTAAACAAATCTTGCAACTGGTAGAGAGAAGTAGATTCCTTTTCTCAAGAGAGGTAGCCATGTAAATGATCTGATATTAAATATAACTACCAGTATGAGTGAAAAACTGAATCTAAGCTAGTCCTCCACCCAAATCATTAAGGTATTAGCATTAATGGGAAATACCTCCACAAGCCAACTTGTGTCAGAATTATAGACGTGTTGATGATGACCCTTGGTACTTTGATACTCATCCTCATTCCCTGGAGTAGGCATGACTGGTTTCAAGTTCTCCCTTGGTTCCAATGAAGCCAAGTACCTGATTGGGCGAGGTCTGATCCTTTCGATGTGAACATTTCTCAAAAATTAAAGTCCAAAAATGGAGTCTTTTTGTGGACCTTCTTGGGTGGATGGTGTGAGAGAGACGATGACATGCTCCTACCTTTTTCCTTCCTCCTCCTTTGAAGTACATGGAAGATCAAGATCTTCCAACCTTTGTTCTAGAGGGCCATTATGGAATGCAGGTTGTTACACTTGGATGTTCTCATTCATGGTAGCAGGTTCATGTCCTTGGAAGGTTGAAGATGGAGGAAAAATGATGTTATCTCCTTAGGCTCCTCCTCATTAAAGAAATCTTCTAAGTCTAACAGGTAGTTTGCCTCCTTGTTGTCATGTTGCATGTGCTCTACCTCCTTCATGGTGTTCTCTTGATCTGCAACTTACTCACCATGGTTTCCCTCTTTCTTAAACATGAAGTTTGAAAGATAAAACTCTTTTTCGACATCAGAGCTTGAAGGGGATGAAGTGGGAGGAAGAACTGAAGGTTCTCTTGTAGCCTACTCCCCACTTAGAACCTCTCAAACTGTATGGTCCTCCTCCATCATGGGTTCATCAAGCAAATCAGGCCCTTGAAATAAAAGCAAAAAATCTTCAATGATGCCTTCTTCATTGAGTGGCCTCAACTCTCATTTGATCTCTCCCATCTGCTCCTCTTCAATGGGGCTTGGAGCTGATTGTTCTTCTTTCTCAACTGGATGTGCAGCTTGGATCATATCAGCATCCTCTTCAAACAAAATGCCATTAGGGACACTGCATTCAGAGAATCCAGACTGCTGGTCTTCTTCCTCTTGTTTTTTCTCTTCTTCTATTGCAAACTCAGCCTCAGCCACCATTGGTTCTTCAATCTTAACCTCCTCTATTGGCTTGACCATCAAGGGGATCTTTGTAAACCCAAATTTGGCAGCCCAACTCTTCAGATTGTCTGTCATTTTTTTTTTGGCTTCTTCTTGTTGTTATCCTTGACTAGATTCTTGAGTCTCTTCCCAACATGGGCTTGGGAAAGCAAGAGGAGTGGTAGGTTGGGGTTAAACCATCTTTGAAATTGTTTGTGATGGGAAGGGAGGGGAGACTTCTTGTTTGTTTGGAGGGGATGATTGTTTGGAAGGGAAAAGGATAGAAGAACTAAGATGAGGTGGAAGATTAGGAGATGGAGAAATGAAATCAACACTTGGGGCATCACGTGAGGGGCTTGACTCTTGCCTCTACTGAAATGATAAAGATTGAGGAAGAGATAATGAAATACAAGGAGCTAGTGATTGACTTACCCATTGACAAGGTTATCTTGCACTTTGCTCATAAGCTTCAATGTCCCCAATCCATTGTGTAAGTTGAGGTAGCATTTCAACCATGAAGTCAAGCTTCTCCTGAGGGCTGTAATGTCATGGAAAATGGCCTTCCCATGGACAAGGTTCCCTAAAACCAATCTTGAATGCCTTCATTTGTGCTATGCCCCTTGACTGAACCATGTCAGCCTCCATTTTTTGAATTTTCTCTAGCAAACCAGCATTCTCCACATAGGTGTCACCATTGTATGCGTCCCCTTGTTCTTGATAAGCTCCATGGCCAAACTAATTTTGACTATGCTCATATAGGTAAGCATAATGATCATGTATCTGATTATAATGTTGATTTAGAGGAGTTGGGAAATGCATTGGAGGTGGATTGCATTGCTGTAAGCGTGAGTTCCATGAAGGGAATGAAGTCATGATTGCACAACCTCATAGAATGGGAGAAAATGAAAGATATGGAAGAAGAAAATGGATGAAATGAGTGGAAATGGATAGAAAAGGTCTGTAACTCAAAGAACAGGTTTTTGCCCAGATGGAGTCACCAGTTGTGTTTACATGTGCCTCAAAAGGCTGAATCCCACAAGGAACACATCAACTTGATGAAATAAAGTGAAGACCTTTGGTCCCACCGGGCATGCCAAAACTGTTAGTGGCACATGGTGGTGTAAGTTTTGTTGTTTTTGCTAAGACACTAAGAGAAGATGAAATGTCTAACCCTAGTGTCCCACCGGGCATGCCAAAACTGTTAGTGCGAAATCACAGCACCCCCAAATGAGTTGTAAAAAAATGCTTTTCTAAGGTAGAACCATCTAGTGTGGTTGCATAACATTGAACTTTCCCCAAGGTGTGGGACCTTGCAAAAGTGGGAAAGCTCTCCAGAGAAGGATGGTTCCTCTTCCTAAACTACCTGCCATGAGCTACCCTAGTGCAAGAAAACTAAATCTAACCTAATCTAACCATTCCAAGGAACCAAGGAGAGAGAAAGAGGGAAAAAATAGAGCCTACACTAAAGCGATGATACACCAGCAAAGGAAGTGAGATATTCTATTGAGGGGGAAAGAAATAGAAAAAATGGAGATGAGGGAGGTCAGACAAAAGTAACACGACCCAAATCTTCAAATTCGCCATTAAACTCCATGAAACACAACATCTGGCACCTTCAAATGTGAAATACATGCACAAAAAAACAAATCTGGAAGGGAGAGGCATAGAGAAACAATAGAACGATGCAAAGGGTTGGAGAACACTACAAAAACACATTTTTATTGCTCTAGAAGGTGCACATACCATTACATTTCTAGAATAGAGGCACAAATACATTTTCTAGGCGTGGGAGAAGGTTCGTTGCTAAAAAATGGAATCGAGAAAAAAAATTGACAGAGTTTCTCTATGCTCAGAATGTCTCTCTCTTTTCAAAAATGAGAAGTGTTACAATATATAGAAGAATACAGAGGGAGAGGAGGGAAAATTTGAATCCTGCTCCAACCACCATGAGATATGCATTGAACCCTACTTTGAAAGCTCAACCACTGAATATTAATGCCTTCCAAAAATCTACCTACAATCTATCCATTCCGGTTCCCAATGTTTGTTTGTCGTGTTAGAGAAGGAAAGATGGAAAACCAAAATAATTTTTTTTGGTAATTGAAGCAATTGGATCCCGTAATAATGGGGTGAAAGACATTTTCTTGATTTTTACCCACCAAATCTTGCTAAAAACAATATTTTATTCTTCCATGGCATAGTGGAGGTTGAGATCTTCCAACGGTGTAAGATTTGCAATATTTCGAGCCCTGAGTCAAAAGATATGCCCCTTTGAAGTTTGTATCGAGTCCATACAAATGGGCGGGCAAACAATTTGAGAAATGGGTCCCCTTTTACATATGGGACACACGCCAGTTAGATTAGGGAAAATATTAGGTTCCCAGGTCCAAATTTATCTTTTCCCTCCTTTTCCACAAAAATGAAAAATTCAGAAAACCCCCGTGGCCCCGACGCTCTGCTTAGACACGTGGCACCCTTTTGTTAGTTGGGGAGATGCGCTTCAATTTTTTCCTTTGTGCCCTTTTGTCAAAAGGAAAGTTTTCACATTTTCCTCCGACGACCCACTTTGACTTGGGACATGCGGCAGTCTGACACTCGTTTGGAGACCCTCGCTCTATTCAATCTTTGAATTAGCGTGATTTCGACACTTGACAGCCTCCGCTCCCCTGTCCCATGCATTGAATATTCAACCGAATCTTCTCCTTTTTTGAGACTAGACACATGGAGGCACTGCGCTTGCTTGAAAGCCTGATTAAAATTTTCCTTTAAAGAATGCGTCGTGTTGACACTTGGCTCTCTCTGCTGTCTCCTCCATACTTAGTCAATTTTGGACTCTTTTCTGAACGGTCTTGAACTCGAAGACCTTGAAACTTCACTGCTTCTTTTCTTTCTTGCTCCTGGATTCTCTCTGACACTGCTCCTTCATTTCTGACCTTGCTATTTCATTTCTGAGCCCATCTGTAACTTGTTTGATGAATTTAAGGCACGGGTTCGCTTGACAGAGACATTTCTTCTCTATAGTTTCTTTACGTACAGGACATGTCTTGACCAAATTTGCTAGGGGGGAAAATTTGGGATAACAGGTAGAATTGGTAAAGAATTGATCCCTAAAACTTCGTGAGAGTCCTACATTAGATAAAGGGTATCTATAAATCTTGACAATATGAGAAGAAACTAAGATTGATGAAAGTTAGACCTAAATATATGTAAACCTCAAACTACTAACCATGAGTCAAGACAAAGCATTGGAAGGAAAAGAGAGATAGCTTAACTAAATAGATTACCAATTGTTTCTTATCCAAATATGTATGGTGATATAATTGTCATAAGGTGGGTGAATTTTTTGTCTACTGCTAGGTATAAATACTTCATGTTTCTAGACTCGTCTGAGGAGTTGAGTCTTCACAGTTAAACTCTATAACAATAATACTGAATAAATGAACTTTTTAAATAAAATTGGGGTATCATTTCTTAACAGGAATAGGGTGAAAAAATTTTGATCATGAGAAAGTGTAGGCTATCACAATGATGTGTTTGTGGTGTATTGGCATTTCATAAACAAGAGTACAATTACACGTACAAGAGAAACAAGAAACTTAGAAAAATTTTAAGTGATTATAATACATGTTTACAAAGTTTTATATTGATCTTGATACTTGGAGTGTTCACTTCTTAAAGGATAACCTATGAGTTAGGAAAAATATAGTCCAAACACCATTTTTTGAAAGATTCAAGAAACAATTTGAGATGAGAGAGGATGACAACTTGATGTCATACTTGGATAATAGATGTGAATGGACCTTGAATGATGACATATTGGTCTCCTTTGTAATTGTTTTTATTGAATAGAGCATGGTAATACTTGAAAGGTTGAGGGATACACAAACATTTTTATAAGTATATCAAGAACCACATGTTACTCAAATTTTAACAATGTGGATGCAAGTACAATCAATAAGGAGGGAGGTTAAAGTTGACATTATGTGGTTGGAAAGATCAACCAAATACCTAATAAATTCAAATTATTTTTAATGCACTTGTCCAAGACATCTTATGAAGGTATATCATGTGATACCAAATCTTGATTCTATACTAAACTCTTTAATTTCACAACCTTATAAATATTTGTTATGATCTCATTAAGACAAGACTGTGTTTGTAGGGGTAAAAGAGTTTTAACGTGAATAAGCTATCATATCAGGTTTGTAGCATGAATATGTCATCATTTTGGTATCATAGCATGGTACTCTTGAGAATTGATGTTCTGTGATAATGTTGTTGTGGTTGAATTGGGTTGAACTAAGAAATTGTTTAGTGAATGCATATATGAAGTGATTTCCTCCTATCAAGATGACTGAAAAAGGTACTATGAAAATATCATAGTGACTGAAGAAGAATATTTTATTGGAACTCAAGGAGAATGAGAATAAAGATAAATTCTAGGAGAGAGGAGTTGAAGTACCAAAAGACTAGGAAAGGTGAAGGAGGAAGCCTAGGTGAGGTATTAAGAGGCAACAAGGTGTAACAAACTTGTTGAAAGAAAGAAAGGTACATTGAGGATGAGAAAATAAAACAAGAGCACATTGGGGCTCAAGAGAATAGTAAGAGGACGAGAGAATAAAATAATAAAGAAATTAGCTGCTTAGTTGATGAAATACAAAAGAAGAAAATGAAGGAAAGTGTAAGGGGAAAAGAGTTGGTTTCAGAAAAGGAGGTAGCTGAGTTAAGAGAGAGAATTGAGAGGTTGAGTTTTGTGTTAGAAACCATGATGGAGGAAGAGAGACAACCTGGTATGGTTGGAAACTGAAAAGAAGAGTTAAATGGCCAATAAGGCTACTTGTAGAAAGAAATGAGATGCAAAATCATACTGCCTTAATAAAAAGAGAATTAAGGAGAAAAAAAGAGATGCATGTGAGAATACTTAGTGAAAAAGCGGTAGTAAGAGAATTTTTGGTTATGGAAGACATGAATCAAGATGAAGAAGAGATATAATAAGGATTCTTGGTTTCTATTAATGTAGAGAAAGAAAGTGAGAAGGATGGGATGTATGAAGAAAATCAGTTTTATAAGGAATAATTTGAGGCACTAAATGAAGAATAACATTTTCATTCGAATATTGTTTTTGAATCTATGGATATAGGTATTGAGCATGAAGGTGTGGTAAATCAAAAATTTGTGGTCAAGAGTAAAGAAGAAATAAAATACAAGAAAATGTCAAACATGGAAGCATTTGTGCAATTCATTTGGTTACTTTGTTGTATGCTTAACCATGTTTTCATTTGTTTGGTTGCAGGAGTGTTGGATGATAGGTCTAAGATCACGAATAAGATCTAAAGAAAAGGAAATAAACTTTGTTTTGGTGATGGAAAATATGAACTTACAACTGATTAAGAGGTTAATGGGAAGCTAGGACCTATTCATGGGTTCTTGAAAAAATAAATATACAAAAAAGGAACTGAAAATATGAGAAAAGGAGAACATGATAAATTTGTGAAAAATGGTGGAATGAAGAAGAGGAATACATAGAAGAGAATGGGGAAATTTTATTTCTATAACTTAAAATTTGTTTTTAGTGCATGTATATGGTAAATAAAACAAAAACATGCAAACATGGAAGAGCCAAACTCACAAAAGAGGACAAACAAGTAGAGAATGAGGATGAAATTGAGAAAAATAAAAGAACCAAAGAAGAAAAATGTAGATACTGATGAACCTTAAAGAGAAGGAAGCAAAGCAAGCCGGAGGAAGAAAATATGCTAGAAGAGGAGAAAGAAACACAAAACATTGCATTTAAGCAGGTGATCAAATTTTTCCCACCAGGGGATTTTGATGTAGGAACATCAAGAGGTGGTTTGTGTTCATGATATAAAAATCATATTTTGAGTTCATATTTTAAGTAAGGGTGTATTTCAAATTCAATAAAAATCATTTAATGATATTTATTCATCTCTAGAAGACATAGTCTATTTTCCCTCCAAAATGTAGTATTTGAAAATTTGCAATGGATTGTGAAAGATTGTAAGGATTGAGAAATTTATATAGGGTTTAAAGCATTAAGATTGGTTATAATATGTATTTTTATAGGTTAAAAAGGTATTTTTACTCTTTGTAAAAGTGGATATCATTTCAAATTTTATCTATAAGACTAGTTCTACATTGGGTAAAGCATCTTAGCTAGAGATAAGGGTGAATAGAGAGATTCAGGTTTTATTTTAAGCTTAAGATCAACTTAATACCTATTGTTATGTAGATATGGGGTTGAATAAATGGTTTTAATAAATTCAAATCAAACAAATAAATAAGGGTACGGTTGAATGAAGTTCAGAGATGTGAGTGGGAGAGTAGTAAAGAAGGAATCTAGGATTATATCTTGTAATGTAGATTCTGTAAGAAGATATAAAGAAGTTACTTAAAGGTCAAGGTATGTTCATACAAGAGAATTTACTTAGTTCATCCATGTAATTATAGATTATTTAATATATGGATGTTTTGGTTTATACAAGACAGCGACTAGTTGATAAATATTTCATGTATATATTGTTTTCATCAATGGTCTGTATACTAGTATGATAAAAGCCTATAATATACAATAATAGAGGCACTTTGGATTAATACTCATGAAATAATAAAGTTACCTCTTGTTAGCATAGAGATCAAAAGGTTATTTTTTAACTTTGAAATCAATCATAAGAAAAGATATGTTGAAACCCTATCGGGTTGACTGTAAACCATGGCCTAGGGTTAAAAATGAATTCCTTGTATCTCAGTTATTGAACCCCACGAGCTATAAATTGGAACCAATAATCTAGTGGGAATAACCTTCATTTTGAAAAAGGTTTTGTGATGTTTCATGCCCACAGATGCAATATATTCTTGACAGTCATGGAAGAGCATGTTACAATTTTGTAGAGACCTAATTGAAGACAATAAAAAGTGAATTGGGAATACTTGGTAAATAATTGAGCCCTAAAATTGTGTGACAATACTAAACTAGATGAAGGGTATCTTGAAATCTTGAGATTATGAGAATAAACTAACATTTCTGAATGTTATACCTAAATATATGTAAACCTAGACATATTAACCCTGAGTCAACACAGAGCATTGGAAGGAAAAGTGAGATATCTTAACTAAATGGATTGCCAATTGCTCTCTATCAGAATATGCATGGTGATATAACTGTCATAAGGTGAGGGAGTTGGTTGTCTATTGCTAGGTACAAATACTTCATGATTCTAGCCTTATTTAAGGAGTTGAGTCTTCACAGTTAAACTCTATAACAATAAGATTGAATAAATGGCCATTTTTAATAGAATTGGGGTATCAATTTTAAGAGGAATAGGGTGAATATAGTTTTATTAGGAGAAATTATAGGCTATCACAATGATTTGCTTTTGGTGTATTTGAATTTCATAAACAAGAGTAAAATTACACCTACAAGAGAAACAAGAAACTTAGATAGTGTTTAAGTGATACTAATGCATGTCTTAAAAGTTGTAGATTGATCTTAATACTTGGAGTGTTCACTTCTTAAAGGAGAACCCATGAATTAGGGAAAATACAATCAAAACACAATTTTGTGAAAGATTCAAGAACCGGTTTGATATGATAGAGAATGATAACTTGTTGTCATACTTGGATAGTGGATGTGAATGAATCTTGAATGATGAAATATTAGTATCCTTTGTAACTCTTCTTATTGAATAGAGCATGGTCATACTTGAAAGGTTAAGGGATACACGAGCATTGTTATAAGTAGAGAAATAACCATATGTTACTCAAATTATTAAGAAGGTGGATGTAGGTACAATTAATAAGGAGGGAAGTTGAAGTTGATATTACTTGGTTAGAAACATCAACCAAAGACCTAATAAATTAAAATTCCTTTTAATGCACTTGTCCAAGACATCTTATGAAGGTATATCATTTGATACCAAATCTTGATTCTATAATAAATTCTTCACTCTTGACCTTAAAATATTTTTTTTATGATCTCATTAAGTCATGACTATGGGTGTAGTGGTAAAAGAGTTTTAAGGTGAATAAGCTATCATATCAGGTTTGTAGCATGAATATGTCATCATTTATTGATCATGGAATAGAATGTAAAAATATGTGAATAATTGTTTGGAAGTGCATTTCAAAAATAAATATGGTCAAATATTTTGATTTTATTTTTAGAAACTAAAATTTAGAAATTTATCATTTTGATATTGTTGGTTATGACTATGTTTCTTGGCTAAGATAAACACTTTCATCCTATCCGCACTCAGTAGACCTTTTAATCTCTCTCTTAACTTGTTTATTAAAAAACATCATTGTTTCATCACATTATGAATATAAATCCATAAAATCAATGCTTAACCTCTGCCCTTCATGATATAACTTTAATATTTCATCCACTATCTCCCTTTCCAAAGCCATATATTAAGGTTAGGATGTAGTTTGCAGTCTTGGTCGACCTATACAATTCTGGATCGACACATCTTCTAGCTTTGATTTTGATTGCACTATCTTTTTTGGGTTTTTTTATCCTCCTGGTTTAATATTTACATGAAAAATTACCTTCAAATACCCATATAGGAAATTTAACATCACCTTATTTACATAAATTGCAAAAATATACAAAACCACTTGACACACTCATTGCAAGTACATATAGAAGGCACACAAGACTCCCTAAATCTTCCAAATCTGATGCACATCCTTTAGGGCAGCCATTACTACATTTTTGAATCACTCAACTAGGTCAAGGAGTTTAGCTTCCCTCATTTGCAAGCACTTAAATATGCCTACTCATTATCTTTTAAATAACACAACCAACTCAAGCATGTCCAAAGTGATTCAAGTTTTCAACTAGTTGAATTCATTTAGATATCACATTTTAGGTGGAGAACTACATGTGGTTTGAGGCCTATTTAGAGTAGTGTAGTTGTAGGTGGAGCGGGAATTGTATTTCAACCCAAACACTAAATTTTTTGTAAGGTCTTCTACCCATGATTAGGGTTTGAGTTTCATTCAATTGATTTCATATGGTTTCAAGATTATGTAACAATCAGGGTTTGATAATAAGACATATTTTAGACCACCAAAAGGCACAAAAAGTTGTAGAACCCCAATTCTAGTACGTCCAAGACCATATAATATGTATAATAATGTACAACTAGTCATGATAGAGGTGTACGCTTGTGTACCAGTGAAATTGTAGGACACAGTTTCCAGAATGAAGGATCTATAGGTTCATTACTCCCAATTTTCCTTATCTCTGCACCTAGATATCTCTAGCGGCACTCTGTATAGCTAAGCAAATGTTTTCTCTTATTTTTTCAAGCTTGTAACGTATTGTAAACACTAGTTGCAATATGTTATTCTAATATTGTGTGATTAATGTTGAAAGTTAATTAATCAGAAATAGAATAACCCCTTGCATTAAAGCTTACATAGCTTTTCAGTTTTGCATTCCATAACAAAATATTAATCTTAAAAAAGGTGTAAACATTTGGCAAACGTGACTCATGATTGTATTTTACACCTTTCAAACCCTAGTTTTGCTATGGTTTCATTTATGTATTGTATATTCATATCCAAACCTGATTTTCATCTATCAACTTTTGTAAATCTAGTTTTCACAAATTTCTCTAGGGTCTCATGGTCAATCCTCCCCTTAGGATCTATTTATAGGGATTCCTAATTGCTAAATCCAATTTTGTCATATATCTCAATCATAACATATATATTTTCAAATCCCTTTGAGGTTTTTATTAATTTTTGTAAATTTAACGAAAACCTTTTTTTGTTTTCCCTTGTTCAAGCATAATTTTTGGAAATTATAAACTACTATTTTTAGTAATTAGGGCATAATAAAAAATATATACTTTAAAAAAAATTCCTTTGAGGTTTTTCTTCTACATAATCACCTTCGAAAATACCTTTTTTGTTTAATTCACATATTATTTTCATATATGGTTGTTTTAATAATTTGACGACAGTTGCTTTATGCTCAACATCACTTTTGGGCGTTATCCTCTATGGTCTTTTGATTTTTGGCCCTCCATGTGTTGATTCTTATTATTTCTTACCTAATTGGAGCTTATTATATCATTTTTAATTCCGTTAACGCCCATGCTATAAATTCCAAATTTTTATTATATAATTTCTTTCAACATTATCACACATGTAAACATACTATCTTAGGATTATTCCCACAAACAATGCTCCATGTCGATATGACGCCTTCCCATGCTAGGATTCAATTTTGAGACATATTCTAAACCTTTGTATTAATAATGATTTCATCTTTCATAAAGTTATCCCAAATTTTATTCACTCTTTACAACATGAATTTCAAGCCCAATTTCAAGCTATGAGTACTGAAATAAAATATCTTGAATGAGATAAGGTATTAAAGGAGTCTTCAAATGCCCATGTCAATAATGCCTTTATACATCATGATTACCATAGTTATAAGGATATTAAAAACCAATGCTATACAAATACTACGCATGATACATGTGCTCATTCAACTGAAGTAAAATTCCTACAGAAAGGGAACAATGTTTATGTTCCACAACATTAATCTCAAATACAAAGGAAACCACAACAGAAGCCACCTCTTTGGTTTGACATGAATGCTAAACAACATGATATCATATATGAATTACTTGATAAACAACTAATCACTTCGTTACCTACTCATTACTACCCTGGAATTAACAGACATCCTGATAACATTTAAAATCAAATGTTAACCATTTTAGAATTATCATGGAATTAACAAACATCCTGATAATGATATCTATTTTTTACAACAAAAAATCCAAAATATTGATCGTAAGGGATTTATTTCCTTTGATACATGACATTTTACTATGCAATCATCTAAAGTCCTAAAATCTCAATGGGTACCAAAATATATAACAATTATATAGCTGAAAGAGTTAAACAATTACAATTTCAAAAGAACAAGTGCATGACACACTTAGATTAGACTTCATATTTTTAAATCCAAGTGGAGTCCTTGATTAACTTTTAGTTGAGATTCTTTAGTGATTCCAAAGGATGTCAAAGATCATGCATTTGAATCCCTTAAATCATGGTGACTACATGTTGTTATGTTCATTTGTTCCACATTTCCAATTGAACTAAATTTTAAATTGGACTTCCATAATACACATGAGTCACATGATGATTAGATGATAATACACATTCAATTCTCTTTCTATAATGCAACTCGTGTGTTGGCTAGATCAACTCATCTCCTTGCTGTATGAGTCATGTGCTTCTATAACGCGAGTTCTGCGCTCCAAAGTGAGTCCTGCGCTAATGCTTGGGTGAGTCATGTGCTCTAAAACGAGTTCTACACCAATGTGTAAGCAAGTCTTGCACCAATGTATGAATGAGTCCTGCAATTGGCTATTTATGAGTCCTGTGTTGGGCTTAAGATATGTTCTTCATCCACATTGTTATTGCATACAAATATTCATTTAAACATATTTTAATAAGCATAGATAAGAAGAAAATAGAAAAGGTTTGTGCACAAACTTCCTCTTAAATATATTAAAGTATTAATTACAAAATGCGATTATCAGTCTTAGTACAAAGTGATGAAATGAAATGGGGGTTCACATAGAAATTAACAAGGCTCGTCAATATACATTTTTTATAACCGTTATTGAGCTACATTGTTCATATCAATGGTGTTTGAGCTTCTGTGCAACTGTAAGACCATACAAAAAATGCCAGCCATTGATCTTGGACGTGGCTGTTAATGACGAGTGGTGGTAAGTTTTTATCGTGTTCCTTCCTACATCGTGTTATTAGTGCTATGACTTAGATATGGGTCCAAAACAAGTTATAGTTATCCTTATTCTTCACATGGGATGTGTTACTGTGTGCTGACAGTTTGATTCCCTCCCACGACATGGGTTTATTTTTATTTAAGAGGCTCTCATTCTGTATTAAATCATCCTGTCAGCCATGTAGAAGGAACATGGGAAGTGGGAGTCTTAAGGATTTTCCAATTTAGAATAACTAGTGAAGTTGTTAGGATGTAAAGCTTTTGGGTTGTTGGAAAAGAAGCCCAAGTTGTTAGGATGTGGAGCTTTTGGGGAGTATACTTTTTTCTTACTAGAAATGTCCAATAGGAAGTTGCAAATGTTTGATAAAAAAATGGATAAAGACAATAACTTAGCAGTAGGAATAACTTGAGTATCTGGTTAGGGCCATAAACAGATCTTGATTCGTTATAGAATTGAACTGATTTAGTTCGCCAAAGAAAATTCCTTATCGTTATAGAATTGAACTGATTTAGTTCGCCAAAGAAAATTCCTTATGCTTTATGTAGGTGGGACATTAAAGTTTCTATGGAATTTTATAATAACAATATTTCGAGAATGGATTTCAATAGCTACAATTTCCCAACTTAAGTCAACCATTTCCTTTCCAATTATTGAGCTTTGCTTCATATGCATACTATTTTTAACACTCCTCTTTTTGTCTTCAAGAGTGGGTAGTTGGGGTTGTGGGTATTTGGGTTAGCGATGGTAGTTGTTCCTATGCATTTTGGTTTGAACTATGGATGTTTATGTTTTAGGATTTTCCTAATAAAGTGGCTTCTCTATTTGGATTCATTTTCATTCTATGTTTCAGATCATTCGATTTTGTTTCATCCATTATCTATAGAATCACAGTTGTAAATATTGGATGCTTCATGGAAATAGTGTTGTGCATCAAAATTTTAATCTATTTTAGTTTTTTTTAATGTTTCAGATGGAAATAATTTTTTCCCCTTCTCTTTTGATATGTGGAGTAAAATTTCATCAATCGTCATCTCCTTTACACATGTAGTCATCATATTTTTGTAAAATATTTTAGTGAGCATATGCCCATATATATTAAGTTTTTATATTGTGATTTATAGCATCCCTTGCTTCGACGACATGTTTTATTTCCCATAACATAGAAGAATATTTAGAAAACAATTTTTTTTTTTATGTTTAGCATGGATTAATAATCCCTGGGTAGACATATATTCTATTTTTAGAATAAATTTCCAATAGGAAGTTCCTCTACAAGGCACTAGAGTAAAATAAAACAATTGATGCAAATGGTTTAGCATAATGCTTGACTGAGATTTCTGGTATGCAACTTCATAATTGTATGGTTTTGAACTTAAATTAAAAGTTGAGGATTTCTAGTAGGCTATTTTGTTTTTAGAAAATTTTGGCAATTTTTTTAAACTCGTACTCCAATTTAGCACCTACTATTTGAAACTCCCCAATTCTAATATTATTATGGTTTGTAGCATGAAATAAGTTATACCAAATTTCTACAATCCACTTTAACATTACTCAAAAATTCAATTGCCAAGGTTAAACTCAAAGTTTTAACCCTGAATTCCCCATCACATACGAGAATAGAATTGTAAATGTTTAGGATTCAACGTGATTTTCATAAGACAGAAATTGAATTACTTACAAAGCAAGTTCCTACTGCTGAGCAAGAAGCTAGAAAGCAAGGTTCATTTTAAGAGACCTCTTGGAAATCGGAGGTGGAGAATACCTGACGAATATCCCCGGAACCGGTTTCGCGGGAAGGCGAATTTTTTGGGGGTTGTATTAAAAAATTTCACCTGATTGTCAAGTGCTACGACAGAAGGCTGCAGACGTGCGATGGGAGATTTTGCTGTCGCACGTCAAAAAAATGCAATGACACGCGTCACTAGACCTTAGTGATGTGCGTCAACAACCGTGTTGACGCGCGTCAAAGAGGTCTAGTGACGCGCGTCACTGAGGGTGTTGTCTGTGCATTTTTTTGACGCGCGACAACAAAATCTCCTGTCGCGCGTCTGCAGCCTCCGCCCTCTGCTTTCTCATCAAAAAATCTCCGTGTCGCGCGTCAACAAACTCTTTGTCGTGCATCTGCTATGCGTCAATATCTGTTGTACCTCCTTGTCGCGCGTCAACTATCTGTCAAGGTCGGACAACACCCTCAGTGACGCACGTCATTGCATTTTTTTGACGCGTGACAGCAAATATCCTGTCACGCGTCTGCAGCCTCTGCCCTCTTCTTGCGCATTGAAAAAATCTCCATGTCGCTCGTCAACAAACTCTTTGTCATGCATCTACTATGCATCAATATCTGCAGTATCTCCTTGTCTGCAAACCCTCCTTGTCGCGCGTCTATAATACAGGATATATCATATTGTTGAAAAATGTGAAGTAGAAGTGTTCTACCTGGCGAATAATCTAGGTTTATATAGGGGATATTTTTCAAGGGTGGGTGAAGCCGACCCCTAAAAAAAATTAAAGTGTAATTTTTAGGCGAATAGGTCACTGACCCATGCAAAAAAAATCACCTTTTCAAAATTTTCAAAAATGGAATATTCGCCATATTACGAATATTCGCCACTAAAATTTTCCCTGCTAGAAAGAAGAATGAAATTTCCAAGATTTGAAAAGAAAATATGAAATTCTACATATGAAATTAAAAAAAATGAACAATAGATTTCTCAAGTTAAATTCAAAAATATAAATATAAAAAAATTTATTCAACAATTTACATAAATAAGTGAATGTCTAGATGATTCCTAATAAGTGTTTTTGAAAAATTATTGCACTTGTTTTACCTATAATGTTGGAGAAAGGAAATTAGAAGATTAAAATGAGTTAATAGAGATAAAATTTAATTGTTTATGCTAGAGGTACTTTTGCTTAACATTTTTTTTTAATAAATTTGTAAATAGGAAGCGTTGAAGTAAAACAAAAGTTTGCAGTGAGAATTCTTGATGATGAAACAAAAGCGTAATCTCGAGGAATGTCTTGTGAGTCTCAGATAACTTGGTAGAGCGTTGAAATCCCAACATCTTCGCTAGAACTAGATTTTTTAATGATTAGCTATATGAATACTAGATTATGAAAGTTTATGTTTACTATTGGTTTATTTGTGTTTCTAGGTGATGAACATGGTATCATATTGAAAAAAATGCACATATTATTGGTTATAATTTTAAAAATACTTAAATTTTTGAGAGTTTTGGGATAAATGCATTCTTGCATTGTCTGGTGGCTATGTCAAGTTTGGATTTTTGGGATTGAAGGTTATAGTGTTTGTTCTTTTCATTCGGAAAAAAAAATTATTGTTCTAATTTGGTTATATGTATTCTTCCTTTTTCAAAACACACATGGAAATAAAACATATGCAAGGTTTAGGCTGAGTGACACACGTGTTCATTTATTGTTCCTTTTCCAGCATTTTGGAAATAAATACCACTCAAATGATTATTGTTTCTAAAGGAA
The DNA here is from genome assembly GCA_019776745.2 of Taxus chinensis. Classification (NCBI taxonomy): domain Eukaryota; kingdom Viridiplantae; phylum Streptophyta; class Pinopsida; order Cupressales; family Taxaceae; genus Taxus; species Taxus chinensis. The sequence continues at coordinate 114,679,974 of CM034151.1, forward strand.
TGCTACTTGTTTTTTTTTGCAAATGCATATATAATCTATATCAATTTTTTGTTACTAAGTTTCACTTAATATGTTCTTCCTAAGAATCGAATCGAAGAATCATTGCTTCTACATTTACAGCTATAGAAAGTTTGTTTTTGTGTAGAATTCATCATTTTCAAATGGAGCTTATGTGCTAGTTCGTTTAAGTTTTATTCCTTATTCTCCTTATTTTTATTAATATTTCCACAAAATGGTGATTAGATAAGGTACAACCATGCTATGGTTGCCAACATTGATTTGTTATAACCTCTACTCATAACAAACCACAATTACAACTTTCAGAAGACATGGACATACCTATGATGCATTGCCATAGTTTTGCCAAATGTAAGCCATGACTGTCCATGTTGATCAATACCCACTTTTTACCATACTCACAATCCTTGCCAAAATAATATCTTTGAAATAGAGTATCAGTATTTGTCAAAACTTGGATTTTCAACTGCCCTATTAAATGGGTTTATTCAAATTCCTTGCAAAATTTCAAGTGAATGTAAATATTTTATTTGATTAAATTATATTATGCCTTTCTTGACGATCTCTCTTTAAGCATTGGTTTTCCTCATTTTCTTCTATCACCTATCAGTGTGTCCAGTGCTGGATTTTGCAAGGATTTTAGACGTTTTAAGCCATTTTAGATGTCAAAATATAGCCACTTATAAAATATGATTGTCATAATTGATAGGTAAAATATAGTTTAGATGTCAATATGACAAATATGTTCAAAATTTAACCACACACACACACACACACACACACACACACACACACACACACACACAGTACTAAATTTAATTATGGAAATTACCAAATTAAATAGTATACTATATATTATGATTTTTTGAGATTTATGACAATTAATGTCAATGAAACTTTGGAATTGAGATAATAAAAATATCTCAATATCTTATTAATTAAATATCAACATCATAAGATATCATTGACAAAATACAAACATCTATTAATCTTAATTTTTAATTAATTTCGTATGATTTGATTTTCTTTGATTTTCTTTGCTTGATTTCTTACTAATATATATTATTTACTACAAATATTAGATTTGGGAATTTATATGAAATGTGAAGCTTGAATTTTGAATTTGGAGTCATGAAAGTTATGTTGGAATTCATTTTTGTACAAAATTGCAAGCTTACACTAGTGAGTCATTTCTTTCAATTTTTACAATATTTTTATTTTTTTAACTCTATTTCGAAATATTGTTATAATCCTCTCACACACTTTAATGTTGTTTCTAGATAATGTAGCATTATTATTTTTTGCTTTATGATTGTAAAAAAAAGGCTCAAATACTTATAAATATTTAATCAATCAGATAATCCCACATAGTTTTGTAATTATAATGTAATTCAAAAAATATGGCAGATGAAATTTGCACTAGAGAAGAAACCACTATAAAATTTAATGTAATTTTTTTAATAAATACCAATATTGGCTGCAATTATAACTTTTCTTATCAATTAACTACCTATTTTCTATGTCTGTGTTGTTTTATCTACAAGGAAATTAGAGTAAGAATGATTAAATAGTCATTTTTTGGGTTAACAATGGGATGGGTAATAATTGTTCATGGAGATGTAACAATTGATATTTTCATACCTATGGATCATTAATAAGAAGTTGAGGATTTATAAAATAAGTTATTTATTTTTTAATTTGTCAAATATATTTAAATTAACTTTTTTTTATTGAAAGTGCACTTTTATATTGATAAAATCATGAAAAGTACATTGCAGTTTCAAATAAAAAAATATGGGTGGAGAACTCACACCCCATAAACATCAAACATAGCAACATGGTCCATGGGAAACAAGCCAAGCGAAGAAATTAAAAAAATCCACAAGGGAAACCCGCTAAACAACAGAAGCAATCATTGCATTCGGAGGAGGCAGAGAAGAGGCTAACCTACACAAAACATCTCCCCAACCCGAAGTAGAGGGTCATGAGAAGTTGGCACATGGTTCCAACCATTTCCCTGATTGAGGGCTGTATAGTCCTTCCGGTCAGGAGAAATATCTAACGCCATGTTTGGCAATTTATTAGGGGGAACAACGCCCCACCTGGAACCAGAAGCTGAAGAAGAAGAAGAAGGCCAACTAGAGCCACCAAAACCATCAAGGGGAGAAGATCCCCAACCGGAACCACCACCATCATGGAGGGGGGAGGATCCCCCTACCCATCCTCACCATTGAGTTGCTAAAAAGTACCACCATCCTGCTGTCAATGGGGAGGGGATCCATCGATCTTGAGAACGCATTCATTGCCATATGCCTTGGCTGCAAGGCTGAAAATTGGAGTGAGGTGGAGAACAACACCAAGGTTAGAAGTGATGAAAAGGTGGAGAAGAAACCCGAGTGACCGAGCAAGGGGCGTTTCCTTAGTGGGAGAGGGGATCCTGCAATTGCTCCACTTCCAAGTGGACCTTTATCACCTGGACTTGTATTTGAAGCAAAACATGATAAATAGTATCTATTTTAGTAGTCACAAAAAATTTCATTCTAAGAATAGTGATTAAAAATAGATTCATTTTTAATCTTACAAATTTGAAATAGAATTTCTGCGCGATTTGTTTTCCACAATTTGTTGTAATTTGTAGGAAGCTCGAGTCCCCCAAGAAGAAAATTTTCTAGGTAAAGGGTTCAGGGCGAAAGGGTTGAAAGAGGGAATGGATCCACTTCTAAGCCGACTGTGTGAGGGGACAATACCAAACATGATTTAAAAGAGATTTTGTTTGGTGGCAAGTAGGACACAATGGGTTAACAACACCCAAAGGTTGAAGCCCTTTGCCAACCGACAAACCTTGGTGTAAAATAGACCAAAGGAAATGCGCCTATTTGGATTTAATGGCGGCCTTCCAAATAAGATTAAATTTGTGTTTCCAAACCTTGTGAGGGGATTTAATCGTCTAGTATTTATTCAAATTTTCATATGGAATATGCACAAGTGCCAAAATCAGATAACCAAGTCGGGGTTTGTACCGGTTGAAGGGAGTCACCAAAGGTCAGTGCCAGTCATGCCACAAATGAGCAGGAGGAGAGATTCCCACCTTGTGCAACACTTTAGTAGGTATGACATTCTGAATTTCCTAAACAGACTCTTTATTGGCATTGTTGATATTGAATTAAACTTTAATGAGCACCCAAGGTTTCCAAGAATGGTTGGCTTTACAAAACATATCACCTATCAAATTGATACCATGCTTAAAAATCTAAAGATTGTTAATCCATGACACCATGGAAAAGGGAACATTGTTAAAATTAAGAACATAAGACCACCATAGGGAGTGAGAGATGATAGAAAGCCTCGTTCTGAAGCCATCTCCGACCCAAATTAGGTGGGGTTTGACCACATCCCATTGCTTCTAAATACTATGTATAAAAAAATTCCCCCCAATTTTAACAGACACCGGAGCTAGTAGTAAACTTTGAATCCCCAAAATTTTCCAAGCTTGCTTGCCTAAAGGAGTGCCTTGAAAAATACAATGGAGAAGCAATATTTTCCAAGCCTTAGATCCTTCTAAGATCCGGATGATCCATTTGACACTAAGGGAGATTCCTTAGAGATGAATGTCAATTATTTCAAAACCCCCAACATCTTTAGGAGAGAATAAAATATCCCAAGCCACTCTGTGAAAACCTGTATGACCATTGGTATTTTCACGTAGAAAATATCTATAAGTAAATTTTCTAGCTTGGCATAAGAAGACTTAGAGGGATTCTAACAAGAGGAATAATAATTGAGTGTAAAAGTTAACACCTTTGAAAAAATCTGAAATTTTCCAGCAAGTGAGGGGGGTTTAGCAATCTAGTAGGCAATTTTTTGCTCAACCCATTAAACAACATAAGACCGGAGAGTGGGAGGAGTAACTTTAAAAGAAAGGATATGCCAAGGAATTTAAATAACACCCCAATTTGTATCCACTTCCAAGTAAATCCCTCCAACCATGGAGGTCAGGGATATAAAGAATGTTCGTAACATTGAGTCTTCTTCCATTGAATGGAAGATCTTGAAGGTAAATAAAAATTGTCTAGACAACGAAAGACATTGGTAATATTCTCTTCATTTTATTCTAAAGTTAAAAAAGAATCATCAAAAAAATGTCAATTAATGATTTGTTCAGAATTGGGGAGATAGATACCCTTGACCAACCCTTGAGCAATAGATTTGGAAAGAGTGTAGCTGAAACCCTCAGCAGCAAGCACATAGAGGGCCAATGCTAGGGGGAAACCTTTCTAGATAGACCTATGAAGCTAAAACATATCATATAGCACTCCATTGATGGTAAACCTAACAGTAACATCTTGGAAAAGCATGTTAACCAAACGAATGAATATGGGGCCAAACCCAAGAGCTTGAAGCATGGTGGTGATAAAAGGCCATTCAATTTTTCATAAGATTTTTCGAAATCAATCTTGATGAAGATGACCTTTTGCTTGGAGATTATCACCCACTCCATACCTTCCCAAACAACAATAATATTATCCGAGATTAATTTTCTCTTAATAAAGCTAGTTTGTTCACTACGCACAATAAGAGGTAAGAAGTTGCGGATTTGAATAGTCAGGGATTTAGCGATGATCTTGTATGATACATTCAAAAGCATAATCGATCTCCAACTGGTGATGAGCTCAGGGTCTCCAAACTTAGGGATGAATTTAATATTTCCCTAATTTATTAGAGAACCAAGATAATTGGTCTCCATTGCTTCGCAGTAGACATGATGGAGGTTAGGGCCAACAATATCCCATAATACCTAATAATATTCACACAGAAAGACATCAGTGTCAAGAGCTTTGTCTTCCTTCATTTTCATAACTATGGCATAACTGCCTCCTTAAGATCATAAAAAAAAAGAGCTCGATCGTAGGAAATTCTTTGGAATTCGGAAAGCTTGTAGGGAACTGCCTTGAGGTACTAGAACAAAGCATAATTTATTTCTAGAGTGTAAGGTTGAGAAACAAAAAACACTATGATAATGGTGCACAAAATTTTGCAGGACATCCATAAGGTCGGTAAGATGACCTGTGGCATATTGGATAGCCCGAATTGAAATGGTAGTGTAACAAGGCTGAAAAAGGGAAAAACACTCTTTGGTCACTCTATCACTAATTTTAAGCCAATGCAGACAAACTCTGATTTTAGCCCCTCGAGCTTGGTAGACCTCCTCCATCATGATTTTGTGACACCATAACACCACATTGGTTTGAAGATTAGTGTTAAACGATGAGTGATGAAGAGCCCTCAAGCTTCTAGTATACTCCCGAGTGGAAGCTCTATGATCTCACTGATGGAATAAAGCAACCTACCATCCATACATGTGAAGGAAGGTTGTATTTTTGACAATGGATTCCTGCCACTAGTCAATCCACCCATGCAAACTGCAGAGATTTTCTACCAAGTTTCAAATACGTAGATTGTGTGCCAAAGTTCTCAGATGATGAAGATGGGCTGTATTAATATAGAAATGTGAATTTTAAGGCCTGGTGGGAGCTGAAAGCCATTAAATTTATTTAAACAATGGGAGAGTGATCCGAAAGAAGAGATCCTTCCCATACAGAGATGGGTTGGCCAAAATTGGTGGTGAAAGAAAATCATTGCTGCTCTAAGAGAAAATCTTGATCAATCCGTTTAACAAACCTATCCTGACCTTATCTGAAGTTGATCCAGGTAAACTAGGTTGCATCAGAGATATGTCTAAAGTGGTGGGTAGGATAAAAAACTCCAATTTTATTGCGCATGTAGAACAACACTTAAAATTCTCTAACACACGAGAGTATAGGAATGTGGCCCACTTTATCCTCCGTAGACTCCATCATGTTAAAATCACCATAAAAAATCCAATGTGCATCAGGTAATTTTTTAGCTAGCTACCGCCAAAGAAGAGCTCATTCAGCAACATCATTGAAAGCATAAATATTATCAATACCAATAATCTGATTATGTAAATAAAAAAGGTACCACACAACTTGATGAGATGGGTCAGAGCCCCAAGAAATAATAAATTTATACAAGGAAGGAGAAAGCAGAGTAAGAACGCCCCCTTTACCAAGCTTGTGATTGGAATGAAAAAAATGACACCCGACTAGATAGTACGGGCTACCGATTAGAGAAGAAACCCAATAAGTTTAATCTATTGAAGACACAAAACATGCATGTTACCAAACTTTTGATAACTATCCCAAACCGTGTATCTATGGGTCAGTTCAGCAAGCCCACATACATTCCAAGAAAAAATAATCATTGAGAACCATCAAGATTCATGAACTGTTCATCCTCGAGGCCCCCTAACATGACGAATTGATTTTTTGAGATTAAAGAGCCAATGATTTTACAGAAGGGAACATAACAACTCATTTTGAAATGACATAATTGTAGTGGATCATACTCATCGTCCTCTGGAGGAGAGGGGATGTGAGAACATGTGTGCATGGACTTGTCCTCTGTAGAGTGATTAATCACCTTAGAGTGAGGTTGTGAGCTTGTTGGAGTTGGACGAGGATGCCACGAGCGGGGAATGATGCATGATAGGAGAAACCACAAACAAATTTATATCTGAAGGGTTCGGAGCAGAGGAGGACCCCCCAACAGGCTTGTATACATGAGATTGGGGTTTAGGGTTTTTCTTACTTTTGACCTTTGTCTAACCCTCTTTAGAAGAAGAGGCTGGTTTGGGGTTGGAAATTTTATTCTTTGGGGTGATTGGGGCTGAGGAATTCATTAAAGGGAATTCCCAAATCATGTGATCAGCAGAGTGACAATGAAATCAAGTATTGGGCATGTTAATGTAAAGGACATGTTGAGAAAAATTGGTGTCCCCTAGCTGGATGTCAATTGATTCCTTAAGGTCCATGGGTAAGTCCACTTCAACACAGACTTGACGCTACAGTTGGATGGAATAAAACTTGTTTAGCTCATGACAGACAAAATAGCCAATGGGTTTGGCCAGCTCTTCCATAAAAATCCAAAGGGGCTAAGGGAGACAAGGGAACTCAACCCAAATGGGAACTTTAAGCCTAACATGCTCAGAGACTTGAAAAACACATGTCCATGAAAAAATAAATAACCAAAGTGTTCTGAATGAACCAAGGACACTGGTTCAAAATGGATTTGTAGTGCTTAGGGTTATTAAAATAGAACAAAAAACCCCTTAGAAAGATTTTGGACACCCTCGAGTTTGACACTATGGCCTTGCCAGTGATTGTGAGCCCACTGTTTGAGAATACTCTCTGAGGGGACATGACCAACAAAATACACAACTAAAGTAAAAGATTCAAGTTATGAGCAAGCTTTATCAAACCAAGGAACATCTAAAACAACATCAAGATTAGGTAGAGGAGGATCATTACCTTGTCGTAAACCTTTGGGATGAATTTCCTCGCACGCTTCTTTATCGGAGGAATGGTTAACAGAGCTCCCGCCACGTAAACCTATAACAAGAGATGCAGGAAGACTGGCTGCGACCATTAAAATAGGCCACCACCACCACCACCACCCAAAGGGTGGAAAAAGAAAAATTAATTAAAAATATCATGAAATAAATGTCCCGCCCTGAAAGAAAGATGGTGTGAATGGAAATATTGTGTTGCAGAATCGAGCATAGAACTCAAACCCTAACAGAGCACCCAAAACTAAAAACACCCTCGAAGGAAAAAATTTCGCATCGAGCATCAATTATTGCATCGTGATGACAAAAACGAAGATTGAGAGGACGCCCCTAAGTGTGGAGGTGAAGCACGTCGACGATGAAGAGTTGTTCTATTGAAGGAGGACGAGGCGTCGACGGGTGTTATGCTATTATAGAAAAATTATTTCCATTATCCTTATATTAGTAATAATTTGTGTCATATTAGCCAACAAGGTGTTTAAGGTTCGCGATCCCAAAGTGATTCAATTGTGTGTCGCTGAAACACTTTTATTTCAAAATGGATGTTCTCGGCCTAAATATCGACCTAAAAGTGATGTTGAACATGAATTTTTCGGTAAAAAATCCCAACAAAGCCAACTTCAATTTCAGGAACAAAACCACCCAATTGTTTTACCACTAGCAATCGTACGTGAAATGTACGATGTGAACGCCGAAAGGGATCAAGCGAAGAAGTGAAACTTTCAGGTGTAGAAGATGAAGGTGAATTATGGATACAAATGTGAAGGATGATGAAATGTGTTTTTGGCCAAGAAGATGTTTGCAATTGAGCGAGAGTCCACTGAGATTGCAACCCGATAACTGGAATTACACCCTTCATATCAAATTAAAAGGATGTGTAAAAGGACTACTCAAGGAAGAAACATACATGAATAGAAGGTTAACAATACAAATGCATTATGCGATTCAATTTTTAATCTCTGTCTCATGTATTATCCACATGAATGCAATTTGCGTTTAAATGGATGAAATTTTAAAACAATAGGAAAACCCAATAATCGTATATTTTTAGTTTCAAGCATAAGTATTTGTAGGTAAATATGTGATGCTAGAACAATCATCTACAATTGAGACACTTTAGCGTTTGGCCGTGTGAGAAAAAGATGTATTTTATTTGTCATTCGAAAGAGGGATTTTTAAAATAAAAAGATGAGAATCAAATGCTTGCATGCCCCACACCTATTCCTCAGTTAAGATTATTCGTAGCCAAATAATATATGTTATGCGCTCTACCTTATACACAAATGCAAAAAGGGTTCAATACATAATTGCAAGTGTGGTTTCATATGAAATTAGTATATGGGTTTCTATGTAGCTACAAGTGAAAATAATAGGGTTTATTTGTAGCCATGAAGGACGTAGTATTTACATACGGGGAGAATGTAGGTGAAGCAAACCATAGAAAGCAGTTTTTAAACTAATAAAACCATCAAATTATATTGTGCATTGCAAAGGTGATAAGAGGTTGTTTGTTTTCTTAATTTAATATCTAATGTGTTTAGTCTAGATCTAAGCAGTTCATGTCTTGCAAATTATAGTCATGGAATTATTAGTTACTAAAAAAAAGCAATTTATAAATAATATTAAAATTTAAATTATAGTTCAAATGTGAAAAAAAACATTAATTTTTTTTCAAAATTCAATTTTAACAAATCTCAAAAAGCAATTCCAACTAAACAACTAAATCTAGACCTAAACAATTGAAACAATTGGATGGATACATTTGGAATCATAAAGCAAGTAAAAAAAATCAGAAACCTAACTAAATGGAAAGGCAACGATAAATAAGCTTTGAATTATATATGTTCATTGCAGATTGGGAACGATTACTTTATTTCTCACAATTTGTCAACGACACTCACTGTGGTAAGGTATAATATTCAACAGGCAGAAAAAAAGAACGTGCAATCTATCTTCCAAAATAAGACATTAAAAATACAATTTAGAATAAATGATTTTCACGCTACAACAAACAAGTTCCCTCTTTTCTGTGCACGCAGGGTCCCCGGATTGGTAAAGGAGCAGGGCTTGGGATATTCTTGTAAAGGTGCTCCCTTCATTAAGGAAGGAGATGCCAGAAAAATGATATTTTCATTGTCTAGCTTTAAGGTGGCAACATAATTCCTGTTAACAATTCCTCTGCCATAATTAAAAGTTCAGGGTACAATGTTAAAGATAGTTCCACGCAATGGCCTTATCATTTCTTGCTGCACAAACCACTATTACTCCATTGGTGATCGTCACAAAGGCTCATAGAGAGATACTTTGGGGAAAATACGAAGCACAACCAAAATAAAAAGATAGACAAAACATCTTCTTTGTCATTGATGACCAACACGTCCCTGCGCAAGATATCCTTTTATAAACCAATATCATACATGGCAATTCGCCCTATGGGGGTCATGCACCAGGTGGATAGAATATGCAGTTTCTTGCTTCGCTAGATGTTATATGGCTTCCATGCCAATAAAAGTCCCTCGAAGGGTTGTAATCCTTGATGAGGTCAACCTTTTCATACTAGGGCACAATTGCTTTTAGAAGAGCTCATTTATATGATATTTCTATTACAAATCGAAGAATTGAAGGTGATGTCATTCTCTCATGTTTGTTTCCATCTAGTCGGCATAGTGCATAGGCAACGTCGTTGATACGGCCGTGGTCGTGAATTGGTGGACGTGAAGGTCCCATATTTATTTAAGGTCTTTCAAGTAACTCTTTTGTATTGTTTGAATCATTTTAGGTAAAATGTATGTTTGTTCAATCGTTTTTGTTAGAATTTTCTATTTCTTGAAGGACAATGAGTGGGATTGAGATAACTGCATTTAATCAACTAAAAGAAATAAAAAAATTTAGTCACTGTAAGTAAACATTAGGGTGAAAGTGCTCTAATATTGAAAGCCAGGGGAGGTAACTGGGGGCGAAACAAAAAAGATTTGTTTCTTTATAGTCATTATTATGTGTAAATCAACAATTCTTTCGAAGGAAACGACATGGTTTATATTTGGAATGGTACATTTGGATGAATCGTCTTCAAATGCATGTAAACTAACAATAAACAAAGAGATAGTGGTTCAGAGCCACGCTTACATGGAAACAACCAATAAGGGGCACACCAAACTACGAAATACTGCAACAAAAGGGAGAACATACTTTTGGGGCCTGCCAGATAAAAAAATAGATGAATAACTATACTGAAGAAAAAATTAAAAATGCTCTTTTTCCTTCGATACAAAGTATCATATAGTCAAACGAAACTTAGAAATAAAATTGATCAAATGTTGAGATATAGTATTGATTTTTAAAATAAGGTTATACCGACTAGTGAGAGATTCTAAAAAAGGATTTGAGTCCCTAAACCTTCGCCTCTGCCCAATTGTGACAAAGCCTTTCGGCATAATTAAGTTTGAAAAAAATAAAAAATAAAAAATAGACCTTTCACCGTAGTAAACCTGAACATGTTTAAATTATAAATTCAAATAAACTGGAAAGCATGGGTATAATGTATTTTTTTTGTTATTGTGAATTTACATTCTAAATATGTAGTCAAAAATCAATTTAACAGAGTAGGTTTTTCTATTTGAAAGTACTTTCATTGCCAACTGACAAAGTGCTAACAATAAGATCTTCAAGCCATGTGAAGCTTCAACAATAGGTGCTTCAAAGAACATTCAATTATTAAAACAGTCAAACATTTATATGGCTCTGGAGACATGAAAGCCCTCATTCTTATCGAATGTTTATATATCCAAGAGGTCAATCAATTCTTGGAATAAGATAAGAATTTTTTGGATTAAAAAAAGCATTTAAAACTTAAGCTTAGATTAGCAGCTAAATTTAGAATAACAACCACTTTATCAGCATATATTTTCTAACATACATCAATCAAAATTCTGAGTGAAACTTCCTTTGTCCTCTCGGAAGAATTTTGAGTGAAAGATTGTTGAAGGTTTGCTGATCCCAACAAAATCATACTCTCTATTTTTTAGTAAACCAGGTGATTTCGACATCTTTATACACTTTTTTCACTGTAAAGTAACATTAACTTTAACAAAATTTGCCTAAGCATTAATTTCAAACACAGTTTGACACAGAAATGTATTGATCATATGCCTTTCGTAAATGAACCATTTTCTGCCGAGTATGCATAGCGAAAGAAAAATAGATCCTCTTCACACACAGGGCCTGGCATAATTTCATTGTTCCAGGGTCAATCTCAGCGCAAAAACCCTGCAAACACCAAAGAATACTGTAATCGCTCAGATAACTTTCCTTCACCTAAATAAATCGCTTGGAAACTCGAGCTTTCCATCTCCACAGAAAATGAAAGGCCAACATAGTCCCGAGTCTCCTCAGGGTTTTTTGAATACCGAAGAAGGTAAACCAAATTGGGATTTCCAATATCAAAAAAAAAAAAGCTGAACCACCTCAAAATAAACAAATACAATACAAAAGTTAAAATCTGTGAAAGCTGAAATCAAATCACATTAACTATAGTCACCAAAGTTGCATGTCATCAATAAAACATCAAAAGCTGTCTAAATAGGCATTGATTTTGAAATTTTTCGAGATAAGAAACACTTAAATATAGTTTAACTTTAAAACGATGCCAGACGAAGCTCATATTGTTTTCTTTAATAGAATATAGATAAATCAGTAGTACCTGACTGACTGTGAGCCATATGATAAACAAATTTGAAAAACTTCTTAGCCTCCTCACTGTTACAGTCAACATCAATGGATGCAACTTTACCTGCCTCTAATTAACATTTGCCATTAATTTGGGCACCCTCCTCTAATGAACCATTTGCACTGTGAAATGCACAATCTATACTGAATGTACCGCAGTCAAAGGAACTGTTTACTCCGTTTCCCCCCTGGTTAAACTTCAACTCAATGTCATTTAAAGTTGCTTCATCGTTGTCGGGCAATCTGATCGCAACCGTGGAAAGCATTATCATAATTCTTTTTGCCATTATCGACTCTTGCACCTCCAACAATGAGTGCCCTAATGTCGCCGCGCACAACCTTCGACTGCAGGACGTTGTTGGGCTTCAAGTTGTCTATCCAGTTCCCCAAAGAATACCCCTACCTCCTCCATGAGAAATCATTCAGGTGGTCACACAGAAAATGTACGGCACCTTGGGAGAGTGTATTAATACCACTGTAAACACACCTCCTCAGTGTGGAGCAAAGCCCCAGAACTACGGATGTTAAGCTTAGCAATGCAGGAATGAGCTAGTGTAAATGCTTATCTTTCTGTACATACAACCCCAACAAGTTTAAAACCTTGAATATTTTTTCTTCATCCGACGATATTAAATCAATAGGCAAAAAGTATTCATGTTCAAGACAACTGACCGTGTGGTTATCCAAAATCACAGAAATCCGAGAAAAAAAAACAGAATTTCCATTAAAAAAATTAGGCTAAGATCCCCTCCTCCATCAAAGAAACTAACAAAATTACCTGGGCTTCCACGAAATTGTGCATGAATCTCCACGACAAAGCGACTCGATCCGAAGATCACAGGCCAGGAGTGATCCCAACCAAAACACGAGCTTTTCGCATGCAATCCTCAAGCAAAGCCCTGTAGAACAAACTTTTTTGGGGGTCAATTCCATACACTGCCACAGAGCAGGGGCGACCATACATCTACTTGTCGTATCTTCTGACAGGCCATGCTTTTGACAGGTCTCAAACACCCACCACTCATACGCAACTGTTCCACACCACGTGAACGGCAGATATAAGTCCGTATTTCGTCGACCAAATTTTTTCACTCGTTGATGTCTCTGTCGCTTGTCAGAAAGGGCTGAACTTTCTAACATAGATCACGCCTTTCGGCTTAAATATGTTCCTAGTGGAAATAAACATGCTCTTTATAAAGCAATGGGAACTCCGGTGTTAAGACATAGTACGCGGCATTACGGTGAATATACCCACACTTTCTTGTGACTATATTTTTATTAATATATTTGTTTCCTTATTCAGCTACTCATGTATCCCGATTTCAATGGCATTCCCATATCATGTCTCCAAGTGACTGTTGTTTATTATCCTAGCGGTGATTACTCCCCTCTCAAAGAAATTGTACTTAAGGAGGTTTGAAATTGGAAACCTCGTAGATTTCTATTCCACAGCTGGGTGGTCATTAATCCCCTCCTAAAATGATAGTATTCAAGTAGATTTAAAATTGGAAATCTTTTGGAATGCTATTCGTTGTAAGTCCTCAATGGGATTCAAGACGAGGCAAACAAAACTCTGGTGCTGGAAAATATTAAAAGCCCTGTTGTTTTTCAGAAGATGTCAGACACTAAATGGATCTAGGAATTTCACTGCTGCATCAATTCACAACATGCAGACCTCTCTAATGTCACATTTTCTTCTTGTTACTGTCATATTTATAATCTGGTCTGCATCTAAGTTTGTATGACTGCTTTTTTCATTTGTATTTGAAGAACAAAATTGATTTGAGGTTAGTCGGTGGGAGGAGATTTAGGGTTTTCCAAATTCAGTTCCATGGAACATAATTGTCTTCATAGATAAGAATAGACAAAGTCACTACTGTCCAATACCAAATTATTCTCAAATAGGAAGGACAGAATGCTTCTGCATTTATATTACAAGCTTACTTTGGAATCCATCTGGTCACTCAAGCAGTGTTTAGCTTTGTGAGATGATCTTGTTGGAGATTGAGATGAACATGTGACAACAATGGCAAGTTGTGGATAACAGTTGGCATCTATAACAAAATTTCTGTCATTTCTCCAGCATGATAATATCTACTGCATTTTCTATAGACTAGTTCTGTTCCACTTTCCAAACTTAATGACAGAAAAAATGGGGATCATTATTAATGAGCCTTAAGGGGTTGAGACGTTACGAGTTTCAAGCTACTGCTAGCTGACTGCATGTCCTATCACCTCTTCTATTCTTTTAATCACCCTCTTAATTAGGTGATTAATTGACGTGTTTATTTGTAATTTGCATGTTAGTCCTTGTCTATGTAATAAAACTGAACGAGACAAGTTCAGTGTAACAGGGATTTCAGGAAGGAGAACACTCACCATGGAGCATTGAAATTTTGGTATATCTGGTTGATACCTTTTGTTAACTGAATTGCCAAGCTTGAAGCAAAATCCTGCAAGATTATATCTACAGCCATGTTATTTTCCTTATTTGAGATTTGTGGGTGGAAGTGTTATATGTGCATTAGGATCTCCTGCTCTGTAAGGTTCGGGACAACAAACAGATGTGTATATGCAATAGCAAGTAGACCCTGTAATTAGGGTGCAGTTGCTAGTTTTATTTTCTATTATTGCTTTGAAGGTTTCCCATTAATTCATATAAGGCATCTACTTGTATTCTACGAAGACATAACACGCAAGGATTATGCATGGGATAGTTGTTTTTGGAACTGAACCCTGAATCTCTATATTTTTTAACAGTAACAGTTGTAAAAGTTTAAAGAAACCTTTGGCTGATACCCTGTGTGTTCAGAACAAACTTCAACTAGAAGATTCTCATATTGAAACTTTGGTGTATTATAGTATAAATTGAATTCACGGTGCAACTTTTCTCAACAAAAGAGGTCAAATGCAAGTCCTAAACCCTTGATACTCTTTGGAAAAGACAGATCCAACCATCCCATCTACAACTAAAATGGAAAATTAGCAATTTCCAGAACCACATCTTCATCAAAACAATACTGCCAACAAAATATCAAACATATTTTCACCCATTCCCTAAATGAACAATCAAATTCCTAAACCCAAATCAGAAGATTCAAAGAAAGAAAATAAAAATGGGGTTCTCCCTGTTATGATAAAAACACAGAGCAATCAACCAGTACTTAATCAAATGCGGGTATTTCTGTCTACCCTGCAATCAATGAAAAAGATAAACCTTAAATTAATGGGACTTTCATAGCAAAACCTAGGTTCACATCCTCACAAGGCATGTTGATGTGTAAAATCACATGCAATTCAGGGTGCAACTTGCCTCGACAGATGAGGTCAAATGCAAGTCCTAAGCCAAAGGTGAACGCCTCATATTCTTTGGAAATGCCAGATCCAACCATCCTATCTACAACTGAAATTTGAAATGACATATAATTCCAATCGAAGGATGTCAATTAGTACTAGGCCCAGATGAAAACTTGAATTAATGGGGCATTCAGTGGATATAACTCCTACTGATAAATATAAAACTGATTTGCATACATTCCAGAATTGAACAATAGAAAGATAGAACCCAACTAAGAAGATTCAAATAAAAACAGATGTTGCCCTCTTCTGCTCAAAATAAAGGAAAAACAGACAATACTTAATGAAATGCTGGTATTTCTATCTATTCAAATTAAAAAATAATCAACTAATCAAAGGATTTGCACAAGGAAAAACCTAAAACTGTAAATTAATAGGGCTTTCAAACCATGTTCAAATCCTGAAAATCCCTGTTAATGTGTAAAATTAAGTGATGTGTCACATTCAATCATGGGTACAACTTACCTAAAAAAAGCAGAGGCCAAACGCAAGTCCTAAGTGGAAGCAGAAGGCAATCCTCTACTATATTATGTTCCTGCAATTTCAACAATAGCATCTATAGTTAGAACTACTGGAAATTTCAACAGATGTTAAATCAATACATATTTCACTACAAAATTGACACAACTATTTCACAATCCAATGAATTAAATCAAATTCAGAAGAAAAGGGTTTACTGTTTACACAAAAGATGAATTGACTGACTGGTTTCGGAAATGCCAGATCCAAACATCCCATCTATGACTGAAATTTGTAATGACATAATTTCCAATCAAAGGATGTCAAAGACTAGGCCGCTGAAAACTTAAATTAATCTCATGGATTAATATGGAACCGATTCACATACATTCCCGGATTTAACTTTAAAAGACTGAATCGAACTTACATAAAAAAAAACAGAGGTTGCCCTCTTCTGCTAAAAAAATAAAGAAAAAATCAGACAATACTTAATGAAATGCAGTTATCTCTATCTACTCAGATTTATAAGAAAAAATAAACTAATCAATGGACTTTGGCTAGGACAAGCCTAAGCTGTAAATTAATGGGGATTTCAGCCCAGGTTCAAATCGTCAAAAAGCCCTGTTAATGTGTTAAATCGAGTAATATATCACATTAAATCATCGGTACAGCTTCCCTAAAAAACAGAGGCCAAATGCAAGTCCTAAGCGTAAGGTAAACCTTTGCTCATTTTTTTGTCCTGCAATTTCAGCTACACCATGTACAATCAGAACGACTGGCAATTTCAACAGATGCTAAATCGATGCAAATCTGAAAACAAAATTGACAAACTATTTCACAAACCAATTACTTGGGCTTCCACGAAATTGTGCATGAATCTCCATGACAAAGCGACTCGATCCGAAGATCACAGGCCAGGAGTGATCCCAACCAAAACACGAGCTTTTCGCATGCAATCCTCAAGCAAAGCCCTGTAGAACAAACTTTTTGGGGGGTCAATTCCATACACTGCCACAGAGCAGGGGCGACCATACATCTACTTGAACTATCTTCTGACAGGCCATGCTTCTGACAGGTCTCAGACACCCACCACTCATACGCAACTGTTCCACACCACGTGAATGGCAGATATGAGTACGTATTTCGTCGACCAAATTTTTTCACTCGTTGATGTCTCTGTCGCTTGTCAGAAAGGGCTGAGCTTTCTAACATAGATCACGCCTTTCGGCGTAATAATGTCGACTACGGACATGCACTGGAAAAGTGTGTGCCGACAGGACCATCGAAATGAATGTAACCGTGACCATCAATGGAGATAATCTGGTTTCAAACTCGCAATATCTGTTGGGTGATGCTCTCTCAGGGGTGTTTCCCCTCACAACTTCTACCATAGAGTTCCTGGTCGTGTGAATGTGATCAACATTTATAAACACCACGTGGTCTCCTACTCTTACTGCTATCTCTTTATTTCTGTAGCTAATCGTACCATTCTAAATGAGACATGTTCACAGAGTCTCAAGGTCTAATAGATTTTCATTTTACCATAATGAAAATATTATATTTGTGCTTTTATAAAAACCCCATATAATGACTATGCTCCATTTTTTATTCTGCTACAAATTGTGATGTGTTGCGATCACGGAGCAGTTTTCTCCTAACAAATATGTTACTTTGTTTTTATACAGTTTTTGAAATGATTTTTATTTCATTTCTCATCACTCGAAATGGGCTTTTATTTAGTTGGTGAAGTGGGGGATCCATTTATTTTCATACAGTTGGTGAAATGGTATTTTTTGAAAGCCAAATTATACTGCTTTTCATGTTGTTGAAAAGCAGTATAATAAACTTGTATTACCTCCTTTCGGAGGTTTTTATTTATCTTTGTTTTCATCCAGTTGGTGAAATGGGGTTTTTATAAATACCTCTCAAATGATTATTGTTTCTAAAGGCATGCTGCTATATTTTCTGCAAATGCATATATAATCTATATCAATTTTTGTTGCTAAGTTTCACTTATTATGTTCTTCCTCAAAATTTAATCGAAGAATCATTACTTCTACAGTTGCAGCTATGGAAAGTCTGTTTTTGCATAGAATTCATCATTTTCACATATTGCAGCTTATGTGATGGTTCATTTGAGTTTTATTCCTTATTCTCCTCATTATTTTTTAATATTTCCACAAAATGGTGATTAAATAAAGTACAACTATGCTTTGGTTTCCAACATTGATGTGTTATAATCTCTACTCATTAAAAACCACAATTACAACTTTCAGAAGAAAAAGACATACCTATGATGCATTGTTGTAGTTTCGCCAAATGTAAGCAACCATTGTCCACCCTAATCAATACCCCTTTGTTACATTATAAATTTAAACACGCATACGCACATGCACATGCACACGCACACACACATCATACTATATTTAATTATAAAAATTACCGAATTAAATAGTATACTACATATTATGAATTTTTGAGATTTATGACAATAATGTCAATATTTTTGGAATCAAGATAATAAAAATACCTCAATATCTTTTTAATTAAATATAAACATCTTAAGATATCATTGATAAAATACAAACATCTATCAATTTTGATTTTTAATTAATTTCATATGATTTGATTTTCTTTTATTTTTATTTGCTTGATTTCTTACAAATATATATTAAACTACAAATTTTATATTTGGGAATTTGTATGAAATGTGGAACTTGAACTTTAAATTTGGAGTCACGAAAGTTATATGTTGGAATTCATTTTTCTACAAAATTGCAAGCTTACACGAGCGAGTCATTTCTTTCAATTTTTACAATTTTTTATTTTTTAACTATAGTTCGAAATAGTGTTATAATCCTCTCACAAAATTTAACGTTGTTTCTAGATAATGTAGCATTATTTTTTGTTGGTTTATGATTGTAGAAAAAAGTCTCAAATACTTATAAAGATTTAATCAATCAGAGAATCCCAGATATATTGTTAATTATAATGTAATTTAGAAAATATGACAAACGAAATTTGTACCAAAGAAGAAACCACTATAACAGTTTACGTATTTTTTTAATAAATACTAATATTGGTTGCAATTATTACTTTTCTTATCAATTAACTACCTATTTTCTATGTCCATGTTGTTCTCTCTCTAAGGAAATTAGAGTAAGAATGATTAAATAATCATTTTTTGGGTTAACAATGGGATGGGTAATAGTTGTTCATGGAGATGTAACAATTGATCTCTTCATACCTGTTGTTCATATCTCCCTTTCCCATTAGATTAAAGACTTCTTATGTGTCTTCATCCAATCCTTTAAGGAATAATATTTTTAGAAGAGTAATATCAAGACCTGTTATGGAGGAAGAGGAATCAATAAAGATAGTCCTCAACATTCCCATCCTCTTTTTGAAGAGTATCCTAACGAGTTCTTCCTTTTTGTTCCTAAACCTACAATAATATTAGTATTTATCCAAGAAGAATGTTTCCATCTCCTCCCAATTGTGGATAGAGTTGGGATTGAGGCCCATGAACCACCTCATAGTTGTATCCTTAAGAGTTGAAGGAAATCACTTTAACTTGTGAGGGTATGAGGTATAGTCATATGTTTAACATAATACTTTGAACTTAAACAGAAATTGGTCAAGATATTCCATGAATAATCCCCTAAAGGTTGGTAAGATTGAAAGAGATATGTTTTTCATGGGGACTTGGTCATTAGGGTCAAGTTCTATGGGTTAGGTAAATTTCGTTCCTAGCGGGGGGTTTCCATTATTTGTACCATTAGGGTTTTCCACTCCACCATTCATCCTTTCTTGTTGATCAAGTTGCTCCACATGTTGATTTTGAGGATAGTTTGTAAGTTTATTCTAAGAAATATAGCTCTATGGTCTCTTAGTCTAAACATAATATCCTACCATGCTTAAGAACACTTTCCTAATGATAAGTTTTTAATAGATTGCTTGTGTTCCACATACTCCAAAGCACATAAAAGAATCTTACTATCACTACAAGGTCTTTTATTTCAAAAGAAAGAGTTATGGAAAGGAGATTTCTAAATGGAAACTTACCAGGCTATCAGGAAGTATGCAAGTTAGTACCTTAAACTTTGCTAACACTTTTAACATATCCTCGACAACGGTGATAAAAAGGTACGAGCATTGTTGATACTCATACTTTAATTATTTCATGACTTTCAATCTAGGGCACTGTCCACGGTTGTTTACAACAAAGATAATGATTAAAACTATTTTAAGCATGCATTGACTATTGAATTCAATCAAATACTACTTATAAATGTACTTAAGAAACACCTTCTATTGATAAAACACGGATTTCTAAATTCATGAATTGAAATATTGAAAATGCTTGAATTTTCATAAATAATCAAATGTTAAATAATAGAGATTCGAGTAAAGAAATAATGCCCTTCACATTGGGGAGGAGTTTCCCTTGCTCATTCCCTCTGATTTGGTTTGGAATATTAAATTACATCAGTCAATTTCACTCAAAATGATGCACTTTATTAAATGTACTACAATAATTTCTTCAACAACAACCAATCAACCTTTAATTATACTACAAACATTGTTTTATATCAAGCACAATCTTTGCCACTCTAAAAGAGGAAAAATTATTTACAATAACTAACTACTAATTAAATGAAAGATCTCTATGACAACAAATTCTTGTTAAAGAGTTACAATTTTGAAAGAACAAATACATGTCACACTTATATTAGATTTCATCATGTTAACTACGAGTGGAGTCTTTGACTAACTATCAGCTAACATGATTTATCAATTCCAAAGGATTTCAAATGTCATGCATTCAAATCCCTTAAATCATGGTCATTATCAATTGTTCTGTTAATTTTTTCCACATTTCCAACTGAACTGAATTTTAAATTAGACTTGCATAATACACATGAGTTGCATGATGACTAGATGACAATCCACATTCAATGCTCTTTCCATAATGTAACTTGTGTGCTGACTATATCAACTTGCCTCCTTGTTGTACAAGTCCTTTGCTTCTTTTATAAAGTCACACGTTTTCATAACATGAGTTCTTCACTCCAAAGAGAGTCTTGCGCCAATGCTTGGGTGCTTCTTGCACTCCAAAGCGAGTCTTGCGCCAATGCTTGGGTGCTTCTTGCACTCCAAAGAGAGTTCTCCACCAATGTGTAAGCAAGTCCTGCACCAATGCGTGAATGAGTGTTGCACTAGGCTTAAGATATGTTCTTCATCCACATTGTTAGTGGATACACAAATTTATTTAAACTCATTTGAAGAAGCATAAATAAGATGAAAATAAATAAGGTTTAAGCATACAACTTCCTCTTAAATATATTAAAATATTAATTACAAAATGTTATTATCATTCTTTGTACAAAATGATGAAATAAAAAGGGGGTTCACATGTGAATTAACAAGGCTCATCAATATATATTTCTTACAATCGGCATTGAGCTACACTGCTCATATCAATGGTGTTTGAACTTCTGTGCAACTGCAAGACCATATAAAAATGTCAGTCGTTGATCTTGGATGTGTCTGTTAAAGACACGTGGTGATCAGTTTTTTCCGCATTCATTCCTACATCGGTTTATTGGTGTTGTGACTTAAAAAAGGCATTCCTGGTCATTTCTTGAGTCTCTGTAGATAAGGGTCCAAAACAAGTTATTGTTATCCTTATTCTTCACATGGTATGTGTTACCGTGTGCCCACAGTTTAATTCCCTCCCACGACAAGGGTTTATTTTTATGTAAGAGGATTTCATTCTGTATTAAATCATCTTTTCGGACATGCTGAAGAAACGTTGGAAGCGGGAGTCCAAGGATTTTCCAATTTAGAAGAACCAGTGAAGTTGTTCAGATGTGGAGTTTTTGGGTTGCTGGAAAATAAGCGCATGGTCCCCAAGTTATTTCACAACCAAAATCAAGATATGGTCGTATTACTTTTCTATCCATTTTTTAATTTCTATTTTCCATTAATGATGTTGGCTATGGAAAACAATAGTATATTAATATTATTTTTAGCATGGATAAATGATTTCTGAGTATACTTTATTCTTGTTGGAAATGTTTGATAGGAATTTTCTAAGTTGTAAATGTTTAATAAAACAATGGATAAAGACAATAACTTAGCAGTAGGAATAACTCGAGCAACCGATTAGGCCCATAGACATATCTTGATTTGCTATAGAATTGAACTGATTGAGTTCTCCTAAGAAAATTCCTTATGGTTACTGTAGGTAGGACATGAAAGTTTCAATGGAATTATATAATAACATTGTTTTGAGAATGAATTGCAATAGCTACAATTTCCCAACACAACCATTTTCCTTTCCACTTATTGAGATTGGCTTCATATGCATACTAATTTTTACATTCCTCTTTTTGTCTTTAATATTGGATAGTTGGGGTTGTGGGTATTTGGGTTTGTGACGATAGTTGTTCCTATGCATTTTGGTTTCAATTATGGATGCTTATTTTTTAAAGTTTTTCTTTTTATTTTTTAGATTAGAGGATTTTGTTTCATCCAAATTACAATTGTAAATATTGGATGCTTCATGGAAATGGTATTGTGCATCAAATTTTTAATCCATTTTAGTTTTTTCGAATGTTTAAGATGGAAGTGCTTTTTCCCCCTCTTCTCTCTTGAGATCTGGACTAAGCTTTCATCAATATTCATCTCCTTTACACATGTAGTAATCATATTCAAGTTTTATTTTGTGATTTATAGCATCCCTTGCTTCGACTACATGTTGTATTTCCCATAACATGGAAGAATATTTAGAAAACTAATTTTTGTTATGTTTAACATGGATTAATAATCCTTGGGTAGATATATACTCTATTTTTGGTATAAATGTCCAATAGGAAGTTCCTCTACAAGGCATTAGAGTAATATAAAACAATTGATGCAAATAGTTTGGCATAATGCTTGAGTGAGATTTCTGGTATGCAACTTCATAATTGTATGGTGTTGAAATTAAATTAAAAGTTGAGGATTTCTAGTAGGCTATTTTGTTTTTAGAAATTTTTGGTGATTTTTTAAAAATTGCACTCCAGTTTAACACATACTATTTGAAAATTTGCCCAATTATATTATTATTATGGTTTGTAGCATGAAATAAGTTATACCAAATTTCTACAATTCACTTTGATATTAATCAAAACTTCAATTGCCAAGGTTAGACTCAAAGTTTTAAACCTGAATTCTCCATCACATACACGAATAGAATTTCAAACGTATAGGATTCAATCTGATTTTTATAAAAAAGAAATTGAATTACTTACAATTCAAATTCCTGAAAGAAGAATGAAATTGCAAAGTTTTGAAAAGAAAATATAAAATCCCACATATGAAATTAGAAAACTTGAACAATAGATTTCAAAAGTTAAAAAAAATTAATATTAAAATTTTATACAACAATTTACATCAATAAACAAATGTCTAGATGATTCCTAACAAGTGTTTTTGGAAAATTAATGTACTTTCTTTACCTATGACGTTTGAGAAAGGAAATTAGAAGGTTGAAAGAAGTTGATAGGGATATCATTTAATTGTTTATGCTAGACGTACTTTGCTTAACTTTTTTTACTAAATTTGTAAATAGGAAGCACTGAAGTAAAACAAAAGTTTGCTGTGAGAATTATTGATGTTGAAACAGAAGAGCAATTCCGACGAATGTCTTGTGAGTCTCATATAACTTGGTAGAGCATTGAAATCCTAACCTCTTTATTAGAACTAAATTTTTCAATGATTAGCTATATATGCATACTATATTATGGATGTTTATGTCTACTATTAGTTTATTTGTGGTTCTAGGTAATGAACATGTTATCTTATCGAACGACATGTACATATTGGTTATAATTTTAAAAATGCTTAAATTTCCAAGAGTTTTGCGATACATGCATTCTTGCATTGTCTAGTGGCTATGGAAGGTTTGGCTTTTGGGATTGAAGGATATAATGTTTGTTCTTTTTATTTGAAAAAACTATTTATTATTCTAATTTGCTTATATGTATTCTTCCTTTTTCACAACACACATGGAAAGAACACATATGTGAGGTTTGGACTGAGCGACACACATGTTTATTTATTGTTCCTTTTCCAGCATTCTGGAAATAAATACCACTCAAATGATTGTTGTTTCTAAAGGCATACTACTTGATTTTTTGCAAATGCATATATAATCTATATTGATTTTTTGTTGCTAAGTTTTGCTTATTATGTTCTTCGTCAGAATTTAATCGAAGAATCATTGCTTCTACAGTTACAACTATGGAAAGTTTATTTCTGCGTAGAATTCATCATTTTCACATATTGCAGCTTATGTGCTGGTTCATTTGAGTTTTATTCATTATTCTCCTTATTGTTATTTAATATTTACACAAAATAGTGATTAAATAAGGTACAACTTAAGCTGTGGTTTCCAACATTGATGTGTTATAATCTCTGCTCATTAAAAACCAAAATTATAACTTTCAGAAAACATGGATGTACGTATGATGCATTGTCATAGTTTTGCTAAATGTAAGCACCAACTGTCCACCCTGGTCGATATCGCTTTGTTACCATACTCACAATCCTTGCCAAAATAAAATATTTGAAATAGAGTATTAGTATTTGTCAAAACTTGTATTTTCACTTGCCCTATTAAATGGGTTTATTCAAATGCCTTGCAAACTTTCAAATGACTATAAATTTTTTATTTGATTAAATTATCTTATTACTTTCTTGATGGTCTCTCTTTAAGCATTGGTTTTCCTCATTTTCTTCTATCACCTATCGACATGTCTAGTGTTGGATTTTGCAAGGCATTTAGACGTTTTTAGCCATTTTAGATGTCAAAATACTGCCACTTATAAAATATGACTATCATAATTGATAGGTAAAAATATAATTTAGACGTCAATATGACATGTATGTTCAATATATATATAATTTAGACGTTAATATGGCATGTATGTTCATAAATTTAATTATGAAAATTACTGAATTAAATAATATAAGTATATTATGAATTTTTTAGATTTATGACAATTAATGTCAATGAAACTTTGGAGCTAAGATAATAAAAATATCTCAATATCTTATTAATTAATTATCAATATCTTAAGATATCATTAATAAAATACAAACATCTTTTAATTTTGTTTTTTAATTAATTTCATATGATTTGATTTTCTTTGATTTTTCTTTTCTTGATTTCTTAGAAATATATATTAAACTACAAATATTAAATTTGGGAATTTGTAAGAATTGTGGAACTTGAAAGTTAAATTTGGAGTCACGAAAGTTGTATGTTGGAATTCATTTTTCTACATAATTGCAAGCTTACACTAGTGAGTCATTTCTTTTAGTTTTTACAATATTTTTTTATTTTTTAACTGCAATTTGAAATAGTGTTATAATCCTCTCAAAAACTTTAATGTTGTTTCTGGCTAATGTAACATTATTTTTTGTTGGTTTATGATTGTACAACAAAGTCTCAAATACTTATAAAGATTTAACCAATTAGAGAATCCCATTTAGATTTGTAATTATAATGTAATTCAGAAAATATGAAAGATAAAATTTGCACCAGAGAAGAAACCACTATAAAAGTTTATGTAAATTTTTTAAATAATAAATACCAATAGTTGCAATTAGAACTTTTCTTATCAATTAACTACCTATTTTCTATGTGTGAGTAGATGGAAATTAGATTAAGAATGATTAAATAGTCATTTTTTTGGGTTAACAATGGGATGGGTAATAGTTGTTCCTGGAGGTGTAACAATTGATCTCATCACATCTATGGGTCATTAATAAGAGATCGAGGATTTATAAAATAATTTATATTTTTTTATTTTGTCAAATATATAATTTAAATTAATCTATATAATTAGTAATAATTATATATTTGTACATACAAATTAAATTTTGGAATGTCAAAATGACATTCACATAATTTTTCGATCCGACACTGAATTTTGTTATGACATATAAGGTCTAAAACATCAAAATTCAGCACTATTGAACCATTCAGTTCAATTGCTATTTTTAGATTTTTTTTAATGAAAAATATATTATATTATATTAATTCAATTCAATACGATATAAGATAACTTTCAACAAAAAAGTGGGTGGTATGAGAGCATGCCCCAAAACCACAAACAAAGCTAGGCCGAGCCTAAAGCAATGAGAGGCAAACTAGGCTGAGCCTAGGAGAGTACAAAAAAAAGGCATCACCTAAAAGTAGACAAAAAACACAATCAAGCAACAACAAAAAACATGCCTAAGGCTGGCGGATCCTGATCATCTGGCCACCCCAAACTAGGAAAATCTTTGTTAGCATCTAGAAGTTCCCAACCAGCAGTAGTTTCCTCCTCCAGACCTACTTCCCCGCGAGTAGGAATGACGAGGTTGAGGTGAGGGATTTTTTTTTATGGTGGTGGCGGGTTCCAAACATATTGATGCAAAGCAGCGATAGAAGGAGAGTCCCACCCATGTTGGCGAGCCCCAACACTGCTGACAAGCATATGAATGTGGCGGTGATCCCTGGCCATGAAAACGGGTTGGTGAGTAACAGTGTTGATGTAACGGCCCCGAGGAGCGGCGAGCATGACTAAAAGCATGACGTTGAGATCGATTGCGCTGACCACCATGAGAATAAGGCAAGGAGAGCCTGGTGGGAGATGGAGGCACTCAGACAACATTGCATGGGGTTTTTCCCCCAGTGGTGCAGTAGGGTCTAGAGGTGATTCACCTCCAGCACAACCTTGTTGGCCTGAACTTGTATATGCATAAGCACATTGGAGATCACCATAGATTTATTATAAACTAAGAAAGATTGATCAATTGCAGAATTAGAAAAGAAAAAAACATTTCTTTCTTTCCATATCCAAAACAGAATCTCCCCTCTGAAAACATGCCAAATCTGGGTGAACATAGGCAGAAGCTTGGGATTATTTCCCAAAAGGATATCCTGCCAAGTGAAGTAATGAGGTTGTAAAGGAAATATAAATGAATGGATCAAGTTCTATGCATTTTGAGCTTTAGGACAAAACCAAAAAACATGCAAGATCGTTTCCAGATGTCCACAACAAGGGCATTTGGGAGCTAGGATCCCAATTTGAACAAGATGAGCCCTGATAGGAAGGCCTTGGTGTAGAATACACCAAAGGAAATGAGCAATCTTGGGCTCCACACATAGAGTCCAAACAGTTTCAAATTTCCTACCCCAGGTAGACAGAGTGGAATGAATTTCCCAACGTGAATTATGTTTTTCCACCATGGGAAAATGAGGCAGAGCCAACAATAGCCTTTGCTAGATTTGTAATTACAGAATGGGGTATTGACATACCACTTCCAGTCCATCCACCATGGGCAAGAGCAATGCACAATAATATTATGCAACATGTGGTCAGGAACCAAATTGATCACAATAGTAAAAATATCCTGATCCCGATTGGAAAGCCGAAACAAAGCTTTAAAAATGGCCAAGAGAACTAGGATTGAACATTTTCGCAGAAGAAGTATTTGATAGTGCGAATTCCGCGTTTGAAGAATTTGAGTGTGGAGATTCCTGGGACCTCTGCTAAGCATTTACCTTGAGATTGAAAAATCGGTGACCACCAAAGAGATTGTTGGTTGACAGAAAGCCCATTATGAAAGCCATAACCCTTTCACAAAATCCATGGTTTAACACATTCCCACGCTTTCTAAATACCTTAAGCATAAAAGTGCCAACAATTTTGACAGGCACCGAGGTGGTGAGAAAATCGACAAACCCTAAGCCTTTCTATGTAGGGTAGCCATAAGGAGAACCTTCAACAATACCGTGTTGTATGAGAACTTTCCAAGCTTCTTGGCTAGCAATGCTTTTGATAATTCATTTAGCGCAAAGAGCTTGTCCTTGGCGTTGAATGTGAATAAGACCAAGGCCTCCAGAATTTTGATGTAAACAACAAATGTCTCAGGCTACCCAATGAAAACCTTTTCTTGTAGAATCATTAGCCCACAAGAAATCTTTGAGTAGTTTTTCCATCTTCTAAATGGAAGCTTTGGAGGGAACCCAACATGATGCTCGTAGTAAACATGTATGGCTGTAAGAACTTTAGAGCAGATTTGGAACTTGCCAGCAAAGGATAAAGGCTTGGGGATCAATTATTCCAACTTTTTGCCACCCGTTGAATGAAATATTGCCATAGCTCAGACGGGGAGGCTTGAAAAGCAAAATGAATACCAAAGAATTTAAAAATCTCACCATGTGTCAGGATTTTCCAGTCAAAAGTGGCAAGCCAGTCTAGCGGGGAAAGGAAAGATTGCCGATAACACTGGGTTTTTCGCCATTGAATGGATGAGCCTAAAGCTAGGCAGAAAGTATTCAAACATTGCATAACATTGCAAATGTTGGTTTCATCTTCAATGAGCGTAAGAAAGGAATCGCCCTAAAATTTCCCTTTAAGAAGTTGAGAATTGGGCTCAATAGGCAATGAGATTCCTCGAACAAGACCTCGTGCTTTGGCATGAGGTAAGAGACAACTAAAACCTTAAGACGCAAGCACATACAATGCAGGGGCAAGAGGAAAACCTTTTTGAATAGAAGGAAAAATCCCAAAAGGCTCCGAGTTGAGGCCATTAATAGAGATTTGAGTAGAGGCATCTACAAAAAGCATATTGACGGATTGATTAAAATTGGGACCAAAGCCAAGGGCTTGAAGCGTGGAGAGAATGAATGACCATTCAATCCAATCATAAGCCTTCTGAAAATCGATTTTGATAAACATGGAAGTTTGATTAGACCTGCGAGCCCATTCCATGCCTTCCCACACTACGATGATGTTATTCAGGATGAATCTTCCCTGTATAAATCATGTTTGGTCTTGTTGAATGATAATTGGTAGAAGATTGCGTAATCGCAGAGCTAATGCTTTGGCAATGATTTTATAGGAGACATTCAACAATGTAATTGGCCGCTAATAAGCAATTTTCTAGGGGTCTCCTTGCTTAAGGATAAATTTGATGTTTCCCTTATTAATGTGTGACCCTAGGGATTGTTTCTGAAAGCCTTCAAGATAAACCTGAAACAAGTCTTGTTCGATAGAATCCCAAAGGGGTTTATGGAATTTACAAGGGAACCCAACGTAGCCTGGCATTTTATCATTAGCCATTTGCATTGTGGCTTCATGGAGGTCGTCAATGGTGAGCATTATCTCGTAGGTCACCTTCTGAGCCTCTGATAATTTGCACTATACAACACCAAAACATTGATTAAGAGCAATTTGGCGAGCTACAGAGGGTGCTTGAGCTTGAAAAATGAGTTTGTAATGGCACACAAAGGCTTGCAACATAAGTTACGGGTCGGTAATTCAAGCTTCGTTGTCCATGATAGCCCAGATATGTTAAGAAGGCTTTCTAGATCTGAGAGAAAGAAAGAATTCTTTCGAGACACGATCACCAATTTTGAGACAATGCATCTGAGCCCGGATTTGCGTGCCCCTGACATTTTAGTTATCCACAATTTGGATTGGTTGTTGAAGCATTCCAACTTGCAGTTTTAGGTTTTTAGAGAAGGGATCGCCTTGAAGTGCCACCACCTCCCGGCTAAGATCTGAGGTGTTAGCGAAGTACAAGTGGCACCAAATTTTTTCCAACTATCGGCCGTAGATTTTGAGAAATGTAGTTGTCTCAGTTAGCGTCTCTTCCCACCACTGAATCCAGCTGACTTGCATAGGTGGATGAAATCGTTGACAGTGACTGGGTCGTGGAATTAAATTCTGAACCCGCTTGATATGATTGACAGTGGGGCCATGTTGCATCAAAGCAGTATTAAGAAAGAAGTGGCCTTTATGACAAAAAGGGGTGCACATCATACCAACTGATACGATATCGTATTAGAGAATGATCCAAAAGGAAAAAGTCATATATGACCTCCATTGGCATAGAATAAATGCTATCAAACTCAAAAAAATATGAGCTGATAGCATGGCCCTGTCAATCCGTTTAAGAATGTGATTCGTCCCTCCACATAGATTGGTCCACATATACCAAGCTTCAGAGGTGGGAAAGTGAGATGCGTTAGGATCAAAAAATCTGAATTTATTGCGCATAAAGTACCACACTTCCCTTTCACTAGATGTCCACATCATTGGCAAGTGGCCACAATTATCATTAGGTGACGCAACCCTATTAAAATCTCCACTTATTACCCAATAAGTATAGGGAATGGAGCTGGCTATCCACCGCCACAGATCGACCCTTTCGGCCACATCATTCGAGGTGTAAATATTTATGAGCCCAAAAGGGCAGACATCTATATTCAATAAGACCCAAATGAAACAGTTGGTGGGGTCGATACCATGGTCAATTCATAAAGGCAACCATTTGGGAGCGAAAAACGAAATTAATTCATTGACCATTGAAAAAAAAGATTTAAAATTGAATGACTGCTCAATTTTATATTTTTAGTTTTCTTTGGCTATTCATTTATCAACAACCTCTTTCCGTTATCATCCATTAAATAAAAATCTAAACAAAAAAACTTATTTTCATTATCCCAAATTCTTGAATTTAAAAATAAAAAATCTAAAAAATAAAACTATCTTAAAAATAGAAAAATAAATAAAAAAACTTATTTTCATCATCGAAAATTCTTAAATTTAAAAATAAAAAATCTAAAAAATAAATCTATCTTAAAATTAGAAAAATAAATAAAAATCTAAAAAAAAACTTATTTTCATCATCGAAAATTCTTAAATTTAAAAATAAAAAATCTTTTAAAAAAACAATCTTAAAAAAAGAAAAATAAATGAATCAAATTTGACAAGAGTTATAAATATATACGAACAGTGGGTATGAAATCCTTTTTCAGCTATGCAATCCTTCTTCAGCTATGAAATGCATATATAATCTATATCAATTTTTTGTTGCTAAATTTCTCTTATTATGTTCTTCCTCCAAATTTAATCGAAGAATCATTGTTTCTACAGTTGCAGCTATGGAAAGTTTGTTTCTGCGTAGAATTCAACATTTTTACATATTACAACTTATGTGCTGGTTTGTTTGAGTTTTATTCCTTGTTCTCGAAATTGTTTTTTAATATTTCCACAAAATGGTGATTAAATAAGGTACAACTTAAGTTGTGGTTGTCAACATTGATGTGTTATAATCTCTACTCATTAAAAACAACAATTACAACTTTTAGAAGACATGGATGTACCTATGATGCATTGCTGTAGTTTCGCCAAATGTAAGCAATAATTGTCCACCCTGATCAATACCCTTTGTTACCATACTCACAATCCTTGCCAAAATAACATATTTGAAATAGAGTATCAGTATTTGTCAAAACTTCGATTTTCAATTGCCCTATTAAATAGGTTTATTCAAATGCCTTGCAAACTTTCAAGTGACTGTAAATACTTTATTTGATTAAATTATCTTCTTCCTTTCTTGACAGTCTCTCTTTAAGCATTGGCTTTCCTCATTTTCTTCTATCACCTATCGGCGTGTACAGTGCTAGATTTTGCAAGGGGTTTAAACACTTTTAGCAATTTTAGGTGTCAAAATAAAGACACTTACAAATATAACTATCATAATTGGTACATAAGAAATTTGATTTTTCTTTGCTTGATTTCTTAGAAATACATATTAAACTACAAATATTAGATTTGAGAATTTGTAAGAAAAATGGAGCTTGAAGGTTAAATTCAGAGTCATGAAAGTTGTATGTTGGAATTTATTTTTCTATAGAATCGCAAGCTTACACTACGAGTCATTTCTTTCAATTTTTACAACATTTTTATTGTAATTTGAAATAGTGTTATATTCGTCTCACAAAATTTAATGTTGTTTCTAGATATAGTAACATTATTTTTTGTTGGTTTATGATTGTACAACAAAGGCTCAAATACTTATAAAGATTTAATCAATCAGAGAATCCCACATAGATTTGTAATTATAATGTAATTTAGAAAATATGAAAGATGAAATTTGCAATAAAGAAGAAACCACTATAAAATTTTATGTAATTTAAAAAAAAAAATGCCAATATTGGTTGCAATTAGAACTTTTTTTTATCAATTAAATACCTGTTTTCTATGTTTGAGTAGTTCTCTCTACAAAAAAATTAGAGTAAGAATGATTAAATAATCATTTTTTGGGTTAACAATGGGATGGGTAATAGTTGTTCATCGAGATGTAACAATAGATCTCTTCATACCTATGGATCATTAATAAGAGGTCATAGATTTATAAAACTAGCAATCTCGTTGCACATGCACAATGCAATGTGAACGCCGAATGGTATATGCTATTTGATTTAGAGGGATAGTTATTACTTTTGTAGTTGATGTTGATAAGGGGTGTGATTGATTTTGTAAGTGTAGGAATATAGATGAAGCATTATATTTAAATGATCTATCTCTACATTTCAAATTTGTTACAAATTCATACATATACATTTGTAAATCTTATCTATTGATTTGTCAGCTTTTAAATTTGGAGGGTGGAATATGCTGCGAGTATGTTCAAACGTGAAATGGTTATATCAGGGTGCATCGTACACACTACCCAAATCATTTTTTTTTGCAAAATTTTTAGGAACAAAGCATTTTAATGCACCATATTCTGGAGCAATTTGTTTGAAATTAAATTTTCCAAATACAAATCTCTCTTTTGAAAATAGATCAAAGTTTCCATAGTGTGAGGCGTTATCTCAAGATTACTCGATACTTAAATTTTATTGCACACAAGAAGAAACTACCAAAAAACCAGATTTGAGTGAAGTTGCTTATTTCTTCATACTTTGGTAAGACAACCATTTAGATATATGTAAACAAAGCCTCCTAAAATATACTGCAATCCATCCCTTCAAATTCTATTGATACTATCATTCCGAAAGTAAAAAATGTGTCATAAAATATATTGAACTCATTCCTTGATATTTTGAAATTTCTTGAGAATAATTACGAAGCTGAGAGTTATGAATGGACCATACAGTTTTAGTGCTAACATGGGCAGAATGAACCAATGATCGTGGTTCACAATGGCTTTGTAGTGCTCATGGTTATTAAACCGGAACAAAAACTCCCTTGGAAAGATTTTAAACACCCTCAAGTTTGAAACCATGGCCTTGTCAGTCATTGTGAACCCATTGTTTGAGAATACTCTTTAGGGAGACGAAAAACAAAATACATAACCGTAGTAAAAGACTCAAGCCATAAACAAGCTTTATCAAACTGAGGAACATCTAAGACAACATCAGGATCAGACACAAGAGGATCATTACCTCGTCATAAACCTTCGGGACGAATTTCCTTGCTCGCTTATTTATTGGAGGCATGGTTAACAAAGTTCCCGCCGCCTAAACCTGCATCAAGAGATGTATGAAGATTGGTTGCGGCCATTTAAATAGGGTTTGATTAATACTCTAGAACATAATTTTTCCTTATAAACATGAATTTCGGTAGGGTTTGATTTAACTAACTAGTTAGAAATGATAATATAGAATAATTTTTACCAACTTATCAAAAAGTGGTTACTATTTTTCTTCAAATCATAAAATATATGAATATAAGGGTTCTTATGGTGGAGTGCACCCTCCAACAAGCCTAAAGGTTAAAATGATGAAATATTCTTAACAAAATTCCCAGGTTGAAGTTGAATAGAAGATATGAGAAAATACAAAACCCTCACCTTGACTATAACCCAGATAATACATGAGCTAAGACATGGGGAAATGTTATCTTCAAAATAAGCTATTTGTAGGTGTAAACCCCACTACTTGTGAGAATTTCTACTGAACAACATGCCCAAATATCACAATTATATATTTGTGCACTTAGATATGCAAAATTTGGTGACAAAATAATAGAACATGTTGAATCATGTGGATAAGAAAAACATAAGTCACAACAAAAACAATATAACAGCAAGATCGATCTAAGGCTCGATTACTGTAAAACCACAAGGGATTTAATTGAACCATAAGAATGGAAGTATTTATGATTCTTTGAAAAGAATGATAATTCAGATGTTTTACATTTGTTTTGTATGTTAATTTTCACTAGATGTTAATTTAGATGTTTTACATTTGTTTTGTATGTAATAAATATCTTGTGATTATTATTACAACCTTAATAGGCTTAAAAAAATTACATTTTTGTATCGCTCTAAATTGTCTAAGATATCTACTTTGCGAATAACAAAGAGTTTGTTTATTTTTTTAATCTTATATTTGTTATATCCATAGTTTGGCACTTAATGCCATACGACATTTTGTTTATAGCCCTAAAAATTATAAGACTGGAAAATATATGAGAATTAAAATACAAATTTTGTTGTGGATCTACATAAAGCACATCCGATTAAGACTGTGTTCAAGGCATGAGATTAATGTGGTCAAGATGAAATGTGGAAAGATTCATCCCCTAATTTAAAGAAACTATCAAAAATAATTCTCTCTTCCAAAAACTACAATATCATGTGAAAGAGGATTTTCTAAGTTAAATCGCATTCAAACTGTTGAGAGGTCTATACTTTGCTTAGATACATTAGACACGATAATGTTTTTATCTCTTTCCATAACTCAAAAGTTGGATATAGTAGATTGGAATGAGGTATATGAGTAATTGAAAAGAATGAAATCTCATAGACCTCTTACTTTGATTGATAGAAAATGAACATGTAAAATTACTTTTTTGAATTTGGATTATTTTGACAATTTTTCATATTTATTTTATATAAAATAATCAAATATATTTTGAAAGGTAATTCAGATTTTCTTTTTCAATTAAAAAAAAATGTATTATGTAATTTGTAACTTAAGAAGGGTCAAGCTTAACCTAATCCTTTAAATTAAAATATAAGGAGTCTTTCAAATTTTATCACTTCCAAGAGATACGCTCAGCGCATCTCCACAATCAAAATAGAATAAAGGAGAAAGATTGATTCACAAATATTATACAAAGATCAAACTAAGACTTCACATATTCATAAGTATGAAAAATCAGGCACATGTGCATAATCTACGACAACAAGTCACAATTCCCTTGAGATTAGAAACCATTATTTAACTCAATATTTTTTATCTGCATTGAGCTTAAGTTTTAGGTACCGATTTGGATTGCTTCGTCTCTCCTCCATTTTGTGCATGGAATTGACTGTGACATTCATAACGCAGTCTCCTCCTTTCTTACATTTTGATGACTTTGGCCTGGTACCCGACCAACTTAGACTTTGTCAATTTTGGTCATGGAATTAGCATTCCATGGGTTCAGTACTACAACTCACATCAATTTTCATGTCGTATCATTGAACATTCATGAGTATCCTTGTTGCAACGCCGAGAATTTACATGCCTCTATGAAATGAACGAATTTAAGTCTTAGATCTTTTCATATCTTTTGCGTTCAACTCATTTATTCATAGATGTATATAAATATGATATTAATTCGTCTGAGGTGTCCATTTTTGAAGATGCACTTGCTGGAATGTGTCAAATTCTGGAAAGCCTATTTCGAGTGAATTTATTTCATTAGATTTAAGCATTTTGTGATAAATATCCGTAATTTGAACATTTTGTGGTGAGATCCAAAAAGGAAAGTGGGGATGTGTCACCCAGGCGGTCGTCGTTCTTGCTTCCATATCGCATTGGTCGCTGGCTTAACTTCCACGCAGTTTTCGCAACAAGTAATGTTTTTATCTTAGTAAATAACTCTGTTTTTTAAGAGTTGAGAATGGGCACATCACCACCGTTCGCGTGATCGATTCCGCTAAGCTTGGCATCTGTTGGGGTTTGGATATTTGAGTTTTCAAGTGGCAATTATGTACTCTTTCCCCCTCCTGAGTTGGACTCGATACATAGACGTTTTCCCTGTATGCTTGCACCTTCTGTCACAGCAATAATATAAGCATTCATACAAGATTGACCCGGCATTGATCTTTTGCAGATCTCATTCCTGGCATACATCTCATACAGGGTTGTTTCCTTTGCTTATTAATGGCTGAGTTGGTCTGCATTTAGTGGCAGCCGCTGAAACAGTGCCCACAATAACTATATAAAATATATATCTCCCACTATAAATACCCTAGGACAACCTGCATAGCATCAACCTGGACAGTGATAATTTTCTCTTCAGCCTGCGTTTATAGTAGTCACTTTCTCTGTCCATAATACGACGACTGTAGGGTTTTTCGATTATTTTCTTCTTCGTCGTTTGATTGCAATTTTAATGCTGAGATGAGAGGCCTGAGCGCAGTGTATGACATTTTTTTAACCACATCTCTCGATCGGGAATGATGTTGTTCTTCATCGTCGTCTTCCTTGAGGGAAATTGAACCCTTGTAGCGATCAAATTTGTTAAAGGGCCATAGATGTCTGTGTCGAATTTGGATTCATTTAATCAGCTAAAAACACTATTTTACTGGGCTGCCTTTTGCATTTTCCCCGTTTTAAACTCTTCTGTAACTCTAAGGGAATCTCGCACTGATTCAAATGTCCACAAAAAAGATTTTCTTTGTGAATATTTTCCTCCCCTGCTCGCCTAGTCCACAACCTTACCATTCAAAATATCTCAGGAATCGCAGTGTCAAAATCTCCACCACAAACCTTAAATCTGCAGTTTTCCAAGAAGGGCTTCAGATCGGCATAGAAATAACAACATTCTGCACTGTTTTGGACAGAGATTGTCTGTTATTTGACCGATGGTGTTCGATACCGTGCCGATTTTAACGATAGAACCGTGAAAATAACATATATTTCATAATAAAAGATGTATCTTGGCTTGATTTATGGTGACTTGGAGCATTTGTGGGCATTAATCATCCTAAGTACATTGATTCAAATCAACGGGGTTTCTTTGCTGATAAAAGGAAAAAATTGTCTCATCGTAATTTGTGATGAAAAGTATATTATCTTAAATTGTTTGATGCTTGTGTGATGGGAAGGAGAGATTAATTTAGTGAGTTTTGATTGCCTATTATGTCATGATAGATGTCAATATGTTGTTGCAAAGTTCTTATTTTGCTACGACCCATGAGTATGGTCGTAAAGGCGAACTGATTGGGTTAAATATTCGTTTGTTGTATTTGATGGAACAATCACAATGGATCTTGAGGATTATCATGTTTTCTGTAAGTTGTAATTATGATATGTGCTAAAAATATATCACGCTCTGTCATTTAGCAAAATACCTGGCATTTATCTACTAAAGCTCCCATTTTGGCATTTAAATGTTCCCAAGGTGTATTCAACAACCTCATTTTGTGAATATCCCTGCCAAAGTACTGTGAAGACTGGCCTCAAAGGGAGTATCAACCACTAGATGAAGGCAACATGTTTTTCAGGGCTAGGGATTGGCATTTCCCATCACTCATTTAACTTCGTTGTAGACTTTTTCCCAAATTGTAAACACAACCTTGAAAATCCAAATGCACTTTTATGTCGACTTCAACATTAATCTAAGGCAACAACATTATAACAAAACTTTACCCAATAAATGAACTCAACAAACTCATATAATATTTTCGTGTTTTTACAATTATTCATAATTGAAATACCTAAACAAACTTGTAACAATTAATCAACTTTTAAAAGTCATTGAATTATATTACCACATTTTAATCTTTAAAAGACCTCTATTTAGTGGCTTTGACTTTTTCAACGAGCATTGGTATTGTTTTACCGATTGCAACAACCAAGATACACGCGAGGTGTTTAGATGCAACACTCTGTTAGAAAAATTCTATTGTTGCAAAGGTTGGTAGCATGCTAGAAAACACAGTCATCCTCAAGAGCCATTGTGATTATTCCATCAAATGCAACAAACAAATATTTAACCCAATCAACTCACCTTTACGAACATACTCGTGGGCTGTAGCCAAATAAGAACTCTACAACAACTTATAAACATTTGTCATTGTATAATAGGCAGTCGCAACTCACTTCATAGCTCTCTCCTTTTCATCACACAAACATCAAAAAATTTAAGATAACATACATTTCATCACAAATTACAACTCCAACAAAATAAAAATTGTTATACTTTCTGGCGTAAATTGCAACTCATGTGCAATTGCTAGTTTTAAAGTTGGAAGTCTAATGTTGAAGGTGTATAAGTTGTTGCAGGTGGAACAAGAAAATTAAAACTGAGGTGGACATTGATGAAGACGTGGATGGTGATGGTTTTGATAGTACATGGACATTTACGTACATAGCTTAAGATGTGGACGATGTTGATTAAAATATGTTTCTACCTAAGACAACAACTTTCGACGTAATTACAATAGGGTTTTAAATTGTTACACATATGTTGACAATTAAGAAATTGTCTTTAGAAATAGATAATGTAACACATGTACAACTAGTCTCTCCGCAACTTTCACACCTTTGGATAGGAAATCCACATGTGCTCCTTCTTAAAAAAAAAAGTCCATTTTCAACTGTATCCACAAATAAATAGATAAATTTAGTACAAATCACACTTAAATCTTTAACATTAGTATGGAGAATTGAAATCACAATGAGAAAATAAAAATATACATCTTAAATGAACATCTTTAAAACCTCATTTAATCCAAATCTATCCAATTTTGTTTGTAAGTGATTTAGAGGAAATACTTGTTTAATGACATCAAGTAGAGCTTTTGAAATATTAATCCAATAAAGATAGTTTCATGTAACTTCATTCATTAGGTTATGGACTTTTATAATGATGTTTTTTGTGTGTTGAAGACAAAAATATTTTTTATTCCTTTGTTGCTAATATTACCAATACATCGCAAAGGAGGAGAATAAAAAAGAAGCTAAAGATCAACCACATTTGATAATTTAAAAATGATGTTAGCATTTCAACTGATTGGATTATGAGCAAGTAAAGGTTCACGATGAGTGAAATACCTTTTGAGGCAGTGATGGTACCTAAAATGTATTGTTTACCATCATTATGCCTTCATCAGTGCATGTCATAAATTACATGAAAAAAGGTATGTAAAGACTTACTGGAATTTTTTTTAGTGATTGCAACTTCCTCCTTGATATAACAGTTACTATTATTCCACACTCTAAATAAAAAAATTCTTTTTCTCATTTCACCTCAACTACTTATAACTCTTTCTCCGGTTCTTATTGAATTCTTCCCTCTTAAGGACCATACATTGGAAAAATGTATATTTTCTACATCATTCTTATGAATGGGCAATCTACAACGATTATTTATCACTAGTTTTCAATTCTTTACATAACAAGTACCAGAGTCTAAAATGAATTGTTTTTCCATTCAAAATTTATAGGGGTTCTTGAATTTCTATTTATGCACTCATTGTAAGGGTACTTGAATTTCTATTAATGCACTCAACTTTTGATATAAGTATTACATAAATTTGATTAAATAATTCTAAATGTACTTTATATATATAGATGTAAGGGAACAAAGCAACTAATTAAATAGATGTGTCATGTATAGTTATTGTCAAGAACATAACGAAAAATAGCCTAAACTTGTTGAGCGCCAATAAACTAGTTAGTGTATAAGCAGTAGATCGTCAATTTTTTCATTGTGCTTAACACTTATCATTCATCCATAATAGTTGATGAAAACTTCGTAAAAGTGACCAAGTTTAAGACATCACAGAGCACCAGAATTGATTAACACCAAGTGTTTAAGATCTACTAAAAGAACTGAAAAACATGAAAAAATGGTCATGTTTGAAAGACATTACAAAATACAGTAAGGCTGATATTTGTCAAATGTGACTTAAACCACTTATCACTTATCCATCATTCAAACACTTAAAACCACAAAAAAAAAAAAACTAATTTGAAAGTTTAGAGATGTCATTGAATGAAATGTACCCAGACCTTAATCAATTAAAATTAACTCTCTTATAATAATGAGAATCCCAAAGAAATGAATATCATTTGAATGTTTCAAAATAAACTACATTTAATTTTTTGTATGCACTCTACAAGAGTTAAGAAATTCATAGGGGTTGAATTTGGCAACTACAAGTTCAATAAATTCTCTTAGAGTGCGCATACCTCCACTCAATATCATTAACAATACTAATACAATACAGGGAAAGGATTGTATTAGCCCATGGCTGAAAATAATTCAAAACAATAGATTTAATCGATGATTTTCAATTAGTTCTTTTCTTGGGATCTACTCATTAACAGTTTATTTATTTATTAATTAATTATTCATGGAGAATATCGTACTCGTTGCTTTTTCATTGACTGTTAGAAATTAAAATATAACAACGAAACAAATATGTATATAGTCTATTTCGTATTTTTAGATATTTATTTTCTTTGCCGTTTATTTGTCAACAACCCCTTTCCATTATCATCCGTAAAATAAAAATCTAAAAAAGAAAATTTATTTTCATTTCCGTGATACCTAAAATTAAAAATTAAAAATCTGGAAAAAAATTTATCTTAACAAAAAAAAAATAATAACAATAATAGTTTTTACAGTCCATGATGCCGGGTGCGGGAGGCAACTAACTTTGCTACAAACAAGGCGTACATACCTTACCCTACCCCCTGCAGGATTTGAACTTGTGACCTCTATTTCAAAAGCACATGTTCTTTACCATTAGGCCAACTCAGGTGTACAAATCTTACAAGTTTATGACATGCAAGCATTGGAGGAAACATAAAAATAGAAAAAAAGAAAAATAAAGGAATCAAATTTATATATAAAGGAACATAAAAATAAAGTTTATGACATGCAAGCATTCGACGATGGCTTTTGTTGCAGGGAAACGGCAAAGCAAAAGACTGAGGACGCATTTTGATATTTTTCCCCAGGAAATCGTCCATGAAATTCTGTGTAGATTGCCCCTCGATAAAGTTTTGCAGGTTCAGAGCGTGTGCCGTTCATGGCACGCCATGGTCTCCTCGTCTCCCATTTTCCACAAACTCTGGGAGGACCGCCATAGCGAGAACTGGTTAGTTATGGATCAATGTGACCACGGGCTTGTGCTGTTCAACACTAAACAATGGTTGAAGAAGTAGATATTATCAGATCCAAAATCATGTTGGCGTCTGATAGCGGCAGCAGGGGGTCTGTTGCTTTATAAAAACAACATTGACGGAATGCTCAAAGTCGTCAATGCATTGACATTGCTATCTCGGCAACTCTCTGATCCGGCCGTGGGAGAGAAACCCCTCTCCTTTTATATAATGAAAGGCTCACACTTTCGCATCGATCTCTTTGTAGATTCAACAGCAGCTACTTACAAGGTTATTGTTTTTGGCCGTTTCAGTACTGTGTATGATCGGGACTTGTTGATATACAGATCCAGCCAATTATCGTGGGAAATTATTCTTAGCAATGGCAATACTGACAGAACAATAAGTGTGCCGTGGTTACTGTATAAAACAACATGCAATCAGAGAGTTTATCGTCTTTTATTGAGGAATCATGAGGTTTTTGAGGATGTCAGTGATCATGTCGATCATGTTTTTCTGTGTAGGGAATCTGTTGTTTGGAAGGGAAGGAATATAATGTTGGCATACTGCTGGGGAGTCGTGGGTCGCCTACTGCAGATTATTTATGAGTTGGACGAGGCTAGTGAGTGATGGTTCATCTCTTATGTTTATTGAATGAACTCGGATTATGAATTTGAACCCAATTACATTCCTTTTGATGAGCTTCTCCGTGAAAAAGAATTTCTTGTGAGTTATGGTGGAGGAGATGATAAATTCATTTGCGTAATGCCCACTGAGAGTGAGGA
Source organism: Taxus chinensis (assembly GCA_019776745.2). NCBI lineage: Eukaryota > Viridiplantae > Streptophyta > Pinopsida > Cupressales > Taxaceae > Taxus > Taxus chinensis. The sequence continues at coordinate 114,721,696 of CM034151.1, forward strand.
AGATGTAGAGGAGACGAAGTTGAAGTTGCAGCAGAAACACACTTTCAACGGCTATGACTACAAAAACAGCACAGCTTTCCCTACACCCTTAAGATTTTGTCTATGCCCTTAAAATGAATGTAAAATTGAGATTTTATATGGGTTTGAACCTAATTTTCTATAAACTCTCCAAACTAAATATGTTAAATGGAAATGTAATTCTTTTGAAAGTCAATTATTGCGCCATATAAATGAGAAAATATTATTATTATTTATGCACATCTATCCATGCATTATATGGGTTACCATCATGTTTCTACTTCTTTTCTCCCCCGTCTCTCTTTGCTCTTTGTTACCAAGTCTATAAAATTGTATTGTCTAGAGCCTGTAGATGACCCTAGTCTTGTTATGGATCGTTTTCACACCTAGTGATGTTGATAGTGTTCTTTCACTTGACGGGGCTTTTTAGTGGTGTCTTTTGATCAAGGTGTGCCACATGTATTTTAGGCTCATCTTTTTCATTGTTTAATTGTTACTTTGTCATTTTGCATGCAAGGAAGGGTCCTATTTTCAATTTGTGTTTTCTATTAATACATAAACATTATATTGCATTTGCAAGAGGCCGAAATCTAGATGATTCATTATTCACACGAGTCTATTAAGCAATTACAAGAAATTTAAAGAAGATCAAGCATTCATTAGAAGATTCATTTGTGTTAGTGCACTCGTTAAAAAGGGGAGATTTTTATGCAACATATCACTGGTTTTCCTAACTAAGGCATCACTACAACTACTAGTATTTTGTTTACAATCTTATACACCAACACTCACACATGGATATTTTCTCTCATTGAGTTGTCTCGACTTTGCCTAGTACCCATTCTTCCCAAGATTCCTATATAATGCCAACTTTGACTATCATAAGGTCATTTCAAAAAAAGAATCCATTTATTTTAAAATCATCCTTGTGCTAAAATAAGATTTTTAACATTTAGAAAATAGTAAAATTTAGTTGTTACGTTCATCATGGAGAATATAGTACCCATCAAAGAGAATATATTATCTACAATATAAAACCCACATAATTGAAATGTTCTTTTGGTTTTCTTCCATGCATTGTCTCTACATGTGTTGTGTTATCTATTTCTAAAGAGAGTATCTTAATTGTCAAAAGATATGTAACAATTTATAACCCTACTGTAATAATAGTTAAAACATGGTGTATATATTACTTTTTTCTATATTATTTTCCTCTCATAACACATGTTATGATTTATCAACATATAAATTACCCTAATATGTCATGATTCTTATTACAATCGGGGTGATGCCATAATAGAAGTGGTCATCCTACTTACATGATGGTTGGTTGTTTGTGGTATGAGCATATTTTATTTTTCGACTTTCTCTCTCCTTTTTGTGGCTTCATAATCCTTGAAGAAAATGTTTAAATTCGTCTAAACATGTGTCTTACCACCACAATTCAAGTTTTCTTATTTAACGCATCTGGCATTAATTTGTAGGTTTTTTGTAGTAATATATAAACCACAATATACCAATTATCATTATGTCAATAGAGATAATTACATAATGGAAATGGATCTTCTACTTACATAATAATTGATTGACTATGAGATGAGTATTTTCCATTGTTCGACCTTCTCTTGTCCATACAACTTACAAAATACAAACATGAGAAAAATACAATATTACGACATTTTGTCATGCATTTCTATGATACATATATATAAATTCTATCAAACACAATTTCACGAGAAATCTTGAGATTGATGCAGGGCACTCACAAATTGTTGCACAATGATAGGAGATGGCTTTGTTCCTCACACTACTCTCTTGGAGGCATCTCCCCCACACTATATTGGTGCTTTCATTTCATTATATATTACTTTACACCTTCCTCAACATGTTTGTTGCATACATAGTGTTTATTATTATCTATTCGATCCATGCAGCTAACTAACACATATGTTTTTTTACAACACTAACCTATTTGTTATCTCTATTGTTACTATTGTTAGTTGATACACTTGCTTTCTATATTGTTTTTGCTACTTGTTTATGTGGACTCGTTCCTTGATTACTTCTTGTGTGGGTTTCTCTAATTATGATGTTATAATTATTTTCTTTATACAACCGAAGGGCCTTTCTTGTCTTTTGAAATTGTGGGTGACCCATGTTTGTAGCTTCATTCCTAATTTGCATGTATGCAATTGCTTCTTTGATTGTGGCACATCATGCCTTTTATTTTGATTCTCTTGTGACATTTTGGGTGTCCCATGTTTGAAAATCCATGCCTATACCTAAATATGATTCTACATGCTCTTTTTTACTTGAATGGAAACTGTTGTTTCTATTACTCTATGCTTTCTAGCTTACATTAATGTTGACCCTATTGATTTTACTATGGATTTTAACATGATTAGTATGATGTTTCTATAACTTGTTTTATTATGAAGTAGGACATGATTGTTATTATTCTCTATTATTACTAATTTTTGTATGCATGTATTCTTTCTTCTTTCTTGTTGCATGTTCTCCACACCATTGTTGTCACCATACACAACCCCCTTTCTAATTATATCCTAACCCTTCCTAGATACCAGTATCACCTAAGGGAATCTCCTATACTTTCTATACACATGATATTATTTCACTATATTCCTTTCTACTTACTCATTATGATTGATTGCATATATTGTATAAATGTTATATTTTGAGCTAACAAGACTGACACGTGTGTCTTGTGCACCATTGACATATCTTACTTTATGTGGTCTTTAATACTTACTATGATAATTTTATCACTACTTGACGGATCACTATTTTCTATACATGTTCTCTCCTTGTTTTTGTTACCACTTGTTTCCTTCATTTTTTGCAACCTAATGCCTTAATTTTCTTGTAACACTATGGGTGTCCAATGTTTCTGGGTATATGTCTTTCTTGCATGTTTGACTTAGTCTGTTTTTTTGTTCTGTTGTTGTTTTGATGCTTTTGTTTTGTTATTTTGTGTCATTTTTCGGGCTCCTTGTAGGTAGTTGGCCCCTACCTTAGTGTATTTTCTAAATATCTAGCTCTTAGGTTTTTTGTTGGGGTGTGGTCCCCACGTATCAAAAAACCACTTTGTTGTTAATTTCTTTTTTGACTTTTGAGCCTTTTTGTACTATATGGTATGGTCCCTTCAAAATGATTTACCAAAAGTAAAAAATAACTAAGTGTTCTTTGTAGTTTTGATTAGGCTAGATTATATCATGAGAAGGGAGATAAATGTTATGTAATCCTATCACTTTGTTTTGGGTCATTTTTAACATTAGTTGTAATCCTAATCTAGTGATATTTACAATGTGAAATTTTTTGTTCAATATCTATAATTATTGCAGATTAATTTTTATTAATACATCATCATATTTAACTTCTTACAATATGATTTCTAGTTTTATAACAAAAATCCCATGGTGTGTTGATAGAAAACTTAGTTTTCACATTGAATTCTTGCAACCTCTAATAGTTTTTTATGTGTTTGGGGGGACAATCATTCATTCTTGTTAAAATATTTGGGGTATATATTAATTCAAGAATGTATGTTTTGTATTTAAAACTAAGTTTTGGTGTGTTATTATCGTATCTAGTTATATGAACCATACCGAAATATCTAATGAATCCTACCCACTCTACTTTCAAAGATCCATTGGCCTTAGCATATTATTCAAATAGTGACAAGAATTAGCTCTAGAAGAGAAGGAAAGTTTGGGTTTCTATATCTCTCTCTAAGAAGAAGAAGTAGATTTTTCTAAAAATTTGTTTTCCCACCCAAAGATCTCAATCCACGCCTCCTCCCAACAAACCTTTTATTAATTTTTAAGAAACCTTTTCCATATAGTTTTCTTGGTCAATAAAATAAACCTCTCATTTATCACCTTCAATGGAGGTACCCATTAGCTCTGACTGCATTGAATAATATCCCAATTAATTCCCTCAAAATCATTCCATTCCTTTTTTGGAAAAAATGTAGTCACCCCTATTGAGCACATTCAAGATATAGCCAACATCTATTGTGTTCATCGTGTCATTTAAGATGATATTGTTGTGATTATTTTTACCTATTCACTTAAAGTCAAAGTTATGGATTGGTAGAGGTGTCTTCCACTTAACTCGGTGCATAATTAGGATGAGTTGGAAGAAAATCTACGAAAATAGTTTCAAGATAAATGAGACAATTTATCTATGATGTAGCGATTCACAACCATCAAGAGGGGTCATAATAGAGTAATGTTTAATTTACACTATAGATTTTAAAAGAATTGGTACAAAACCCTATTTTAAGTAGGACCTTTACCCATTCATCTTTTCTCTTCTTTCGTAGAGCCTTAAATTATGACATTGCACTCATGATGGAATCCATGGGTGACATTATGCTACCTGATGCTTATGAGACTGTAATATTTGCTAATAATATCCTCATCTAATATGGAAACTAGATCCCAAACATATAATTCCTCTTTTTCCTAAAATTTTAAATCATATCAATGTTCTAACTTTGCCTCTGGCCTTCATTTCCAGACTTGAAAGTATGTAAATTTCTCCTAGCACCTCTTGCAAAAAGTTGGATGAACTCAAACCCTATGCAAAAATATGGAAAATAAACTAATTTCCATAAAATGCAATAAGCTCAACCTATTACTAGGCCTTTCTATCCTTACAACCTAACTTATCAACCAAACAAACTACATCAAAGCCAAATTGTCCCTGTTAGGTTGTTGCAACAACAATTCTTGGTGGTCTCTAATCCAAACAAAGATCTTGTTCCTTTTCAAAACAAGATGGAAAAATAATTGAATTGTTGTTATCCATGTTGGTTTCCTCGTGATTCTAATGGTTGCACCTTTGGAAATATTATTCAAGCATTGATGGTACACAGCTTTGTGGCACAACTAATACAACAAAGGCTACAAGCTCCATATACTGAACCAAGTTAGTGTCCAATAATGCCACCTGAAGGAAATATAACGTATTGGCTAAAGGAAGTTTTTTGTGTAGTGAAAGCAAGTAGCAAGTCTCAAGTAGAATTGGACTACAACACAGGCAAAGGTAAAAAAAATTGGGACCATCCTATTTAATCAACAGATTCTCTGTCAATCTTAGTGTACCACAATCCGCAAAACAAAGAGCCGTGAATGAGGTAATCTTGCCACCTAAAAATCCACCCTCTAGATCAACATGGATTTCTAAATCCTCCTATCCTCTAATGGAGATCCAAATACGGATTGGACAACACACAATTAATAGAGACCTCAACTTGATTCCTTGAACTTAGTTGATCAAATGTAGAAGTCCACATTGAGTGTCACAATGCTG